>JADLZL010001694.1:600000-1150555 GCA_015844335.1 Chrysopogon serrulatus | reverse complement strand
CGGTGAAAACACAACAACAACGGCGGTTGGCTTAAACGCGGCCCGCCCGGTGCTTGATGGCTCCCATTATCGCGGCGGTTGGCTTAGCCAACGCCAGCGGATAATGTCATATCATTGGCGGTTGTTCGCCAGCCGCCAGAGTGATAATGGAACTAATCATTTGGCCCGGTAGGCAGGCAGCCGTAGGTGTTGATTCATTTCCTTGGCAGTTGGCTCAATAACACCATAAATTGCTGGAGTCTGCTATAAATACCAGTTGCAGCCTTTATTTGAGTTGGGTCGGATTTCTAAATACAAAGGGAGGGTTTTGATCACTAAATCTGGAAGGAGGTTGCTAAAAAGGTTGGTTATGCCTCTCTTGCATCTCTTTGTAATATTGTCATTTGTAGCCACTTTTTGGATCAGAGGGTTTCACCATGAGTGAGAGGGAAAAGTTAGGGGTTTTCTCTCTGTGAGTTAGGATATGGTGATTCAAGATGGATTTTAATGTCTCTTAGCTCTTGCTATAATTATTTCTCAATTAAAAGATTCCCATCTGCTATTTATAGATAGTTTCAGCTGAAAGAACTTAGAAGATTATTTCTTAATTCACACTGGGTTATTTTTTTATTAGATTTAATTTTAATTATTTTATTTAGATAATTATTAAGTAATTTAATTTATTTAGGGAAAAGTATTTAATTATTCTTGCCATAATTAATTATTATGAAACTTTCTTCAATAAATGGGCCAATTAATTGGTTTAAGGTTATATTATTTTAGTTAGGTATTAATTTATTTGATGGGGTTAAGTGCCCAATTAAGTAAAAATTTTGTTAGTTCCAATTTATTTGAGTAGATTTGATTAATTGTTACTCACCCTATACTTAGAGACCTTAAAGGCCTCAACATCTATAATTTGAGAAATATACAAGGGGACGAGGTTTTCTGTTGAGAGAGGAGGTTGTTGATCATTAAAGGTTAGTAAATCCATCATACATACCACATTAAAGTTTATTGAATTAAAATACATAAATTACCAATGAATTAAATTATATAAATTAGCGATGGAGAGAGATCATTAGGATGTATAGTTTATCAAGGTTTGATCCATCATATACGGAGGTCAAAAAGCTTTATTGATGCAGCAGATGCATTACTGAAGAATCTGGAAAATTACATACCTTGTCCTTATGTAGATTACATATTGCGGTCTTTGTGAAAACACACAAACCAATATTTTCTCGTCTGTTCAGCCAGAGGATTTATGAATGATTGCCAGTTTGGGACAAAGCACTGGAGGGTAGCTCTACCTATCCGGAATACAACCCTGAGAACATCAACCCCAATGGCTTTGGAAATATACTTGTTGACGATGGATGCCGGTTCATACATGAGACACAAGATCAGTCAGCTGATATAAAATATGAAGATACAGAGTGGATGGATGAGTGAAGATGAAGGGTCATTAAATGCTTTAACATACATTAGCGTCAACTTTACTACACTAGAGCTTTCATCAAGGAAGCGGCTAGCCAGTCTGGTTTATCGACCGTTTCACAGGTTGCCTTAAATTTCTGGGATTTCGGAAAGAGGATTCAAGTACCATCAAGCCACAGAACTTATCAAGCCCACGAAGGATCACATGGGAGAAGACTGGGAAGACTCAGACACTGGGAGGAGCGAGGCGAGACCCGCCCGGTGGGGCAGTGGCCCCACCAGGGCCGGGCGGCGCCCCCTGCCACCGCCTCTGCCCTCACCTTCCCGGAACCTTCCTCTGGCGCCTGGGGTTCTGTCTCACGTTGGTTGATCGGTTTTGATCCTGCGAGCGCACGCCACGGACTAAATACATGGGTAGACCCCACTGGTAAGAACCAATTCATTCATCCAAGGCCTCAAGGCGTCAGCATCAAACCTTCAAGTTCATCAAAAGCCTTCTGGTTCATAGGATTAGCTAGCTAGATTAAGAGTAGAGATCCTAGTTCTTCATCGGATGCGGAGCCCGGGCGTGCGTTTGGACGCAAGAGTTCGGTAGATCCTAGTTCTTAGTTACTTTATTGTATTCAACATTCAGATTAGAGACTTTACTCTAAATATATTCATATATTCTTAATTGCAATAGTGTCTACTTTAATTATATGTCTAGTTTAGTTACTTTGATCTTATTGAATTCATGCATGGTACTCGTCATAGCGTTTATCCATATGTACAATGGGTAGATGATAAGCGATATGTGAGCCGTGGTGTCTAGATGTCTTGTTTGCTCTGTAGTGCCTGCGACATGCGGGACGTGTGGTGTCTGGTGGCGACTACGTTAGTTCTCTGTAGTCCACCCAGTATGTATGCAGGACTAGCATGGTCGTGAAGGAGGTGACTTCTACGTAATATCCTCTTTAGTTGATACCTCTTTACGCGCCAATAATGATATAGGGGTTAATTTAGCAATGATGATTAGATACTGGTTGCACCCTAGTTAAGTTGTTCAATTAGCCCCGATTTATAAGACTTATTTCCTTAGTTTATTTGATAGTTGCTTCTGGTTATGACTAAGTAAGAATCTCTGATGATTATAGCAATTATGATACTTGATGATTATGCTATCACCCATATTTATCTTTATTTATCTTGTGACCTCTTTAGTTAAATTCAGAGTTAATTAATATCAACTATCCATGTACTTCATCAACAATGACAATAATAGTTTGACACATATTCTGGGGTATAATTATCGTCGACAAGCTTGGATACTTCCCTAGGTGAAATGCTACAACGGTATAATTATACGTCGGCTTAGGAACCCATTGGTTTACACGACATTTATATCTTATTCATACGTTTATCTGCGCCTGGTCACAATAGTATAATACTAAATCTAATAATTTCTAGCAATATAATCGGGATGACAACCTATTTCATGTTAGGAATATTAGTAATTCAAAGAAGTGGCTGGTTACTTCTAGCTGACAAATGAATTATAATACCCACAATTATTTAAAAGCAATCCTAGGACTGAGGAAGTAACTCTGTCTTTGGTAGGTAGCGTTAGAAGCCTAACCAACTGACTTCATGGAAACTGATAAACAGAACATATTGATCATTTGTATACATGGATAAACTTTTATTATCAATGATCTCTAATTACGTAAATTTTACCTTAAAATTAGTTATCATTTTCTTATCTTATGCGGGAGTGATGAATGAATGGTTTTCTCTTCCACAAAGAACTTTCTTGGCGATCACGAGAAACTCTTTAGAAAGAGACTTACTGAGAAATAAAGGAGAATTCAGTCACACCATCAGAACACACTTTCAGTCAGCTCTTTAAGGGAACCGGCTCCAACCTTTGGAAGGAATTTGAAGAAGAGTAGAAAGACAACGAAGATCAGTTAGAATACAAGCTCAAAGGTTTAGAAGACATGACTGAGAAGTCCTTTACAGTTCTAACTAACAGCAATAAACACCTCCGGAATTTGGACCCGGTGATCCTTGAGAGAATGGATTCGAGCTCAAGCACACTCTCGTCACCATGGTTCAAGTATTAGTCTGTGGAAGAGGACATGAAGATGCAAGTGCACACTTACAACACTTTCTAGAATCAGTACCTTCACTGTCAGGAGGGTATCAAAGATGCTATCTTACTCCATTTCAAAATTCCTTCTTCAGGGGAAATACTTCCGGTGGTTCTACATCATAAAGATAAGCTTACTACATGGGACCTACTCTTTCAAAAGCTGCTTTCCTAGCATAAAGTTCTTTCTGACCAAGACTAATGCTCTGCGTGGAAGATTTCAAGTTTTCCATCAACAACATGATGAATCATTCCTTTGAAGCATGGGAAAGATTTGAGACTTCTGTTGAAGGCGTCTCATCATACAGGATAGAGAGGTGGCTCTTATGCGAACTTTCTATCATGGAGCTGTCTCTAGCACCATTGAGTCATTGATGCTGCGGTAGGAGGGCTTTCTTGTCACTAAAGCTCCTTTGATCTTCTTTCTCGAAGATGGCCTCGACTCAATATGCAATGAAGAGCGTGCTGATCCTTGAAGGGAGGAGGAATCCATCATCTCAAAGGAAGGCGGCATGGTCCACACCCAAACTAGACCTCAGCTATGAAGCTAGATATGAAGAAAGAGTCATGTGCCGTCAGTTACATATGACATATGAAAAATCTGGAGACCATGGGCATTAAATATCAGTGCCCTACCTTACTGAAGGATGTGAACTGTCAACAACAACACCTACTATCGTCTCTCGGCAAAATCCAAGATTGGAGCCGACTTGCCTTTCATTAAAATTAATTACCCAAGAGTAACAAATAAAGGTATGCTAATGGGCTACAACCTTCCACCTTTTGGGAAATTGGTTACTAGTCAATCTAAAACATGAATCAGAAGCTAACATCATGATAAAACTTTAGAAAATATACACTTCAGAATGGATACTTTTTGCTTCAGCCATAAAGAATCGGCTTCAAAGCTTCAATAAAATACAAAATCACAATTAGCTCAATTAGGCTGTTTCTTTGTACCTACACTAGAGAGGAGTAAGATTCTAGGCCAACTTGAAGATCTAAAAGGCACATAACCTTGTTGATATACACAATGCAACTCTGTCTCATATTGAGCTGCTGGATGTCACCGATGGATTGACCGCTCTGCCAGAGAAGGTGTTGGGAGACCTGGAAGACCCCATCCTTCCCTCTCCTTATGAGATGCCCCACGACTTTCAAGCTACTCTGCCGATTCGGCATAGCCGTCAACATCATGCCCAAAATTTATGAAAATATTGAATGATCCCACATTATTTTGCGAACAAACTTTGCGACTTGCGGTCAGTCCATTTGCTACCGAGTAGAAAGTTGTCATTCGAAGTGGGGCAATCATATGTCGATTGACTTAAATGATCATGGAGGCAAGGAGTAGATGAGGCACCCATCGTGCAGGCGGACCATTCACAGTGCACAACAAAATGCATCATCTATCTGCGAGTTTGCCAAGATTGTCTTGTCCATCAAAAGACAGAAGGAAAGATTCATTCAAAATAGCGTCACGAAATCTCAGCCGGCCCGAAGCAAATTTGTAACAAGAAGAGCAGAAGAATCAAACCCAATGTAGAAGAAGAAGAACAATACAGCTCTTGAGAAGATGGAGGAGGACCAAACATGCACCTAAGGGAGACAACTCAACTAATTCTGACCATCAACCTGATAGTCTGCGACTACCCAAGCCATTTCCAATCAAGGGTGATCAGGTCCCAATCATTCGATACAATCAAAGACACCACCTTTTTCCTTATACCATCTGAAATCTTGAATCTCATTTTTTGTAATGTCTCAAAGCAATTCTCTGATAGATGCTTTGATTTGCCTTTATACAACATACCATTCAATTGCGGATGTGGACCAATCCCCGAGATTTCCCGAAGGAATAGTTAAAGATGTCATGGTAAAGTTAAAGACAATATATACTGATTTTCTAGTCCTTGACATGCGGGAAAACAATGAGTTCCCGATTCTCTTGGAAAGACCGTTTCCTCACCAAGCAACATCTACATTGGTGGGACACATCCACTTCAACCTACCCTCTCAGGAAGTGCTGGCATCAGTCAGACATTAATAATCTGGCGAAAGCAACGCATGGGAAAAGAGCCAAAGCACACACACGTCAGAGGCTGCCAAACTCCTTTGTCTGGGTGGGAAGACTTTCTAGCAAGGTCGTGAAAATATGAAGATGTTCCAGACAGAAAACCTTGCGTACTGACGGAGTTCTTTAGGCAGGAAAGAAGTAGAAAGGATGGACCAGCTGTAAGGAGAAAGGAGGAGATTCGAGCACGATTAAACTATAGGAGAAAGCGAGAACAAGAAAGAAGAAAAAGCAAAGGCAAGAAGAAGCAAAATGGAGAAGCAACGCGCATCACCACAAGGCGGAGAGTTGATGGGGTCACCTCAGGGCACAATGAACCCACTGGGTAAGTGTTGCATACCGTCTAAGTCTGTCGGTAGACTTTTAAAATTCCATTACCCTAGCCCATAAGTTAGAATGGTAGTTATCTCATTCTAATTCATTAAATAGTTTAAATTCGTTTATAACATTAACATATTAAACCATATTAGAATTTGAAATATTTACTCGTTATTCTTTGCATCATTAAAAGCCCATGTTGATGCCACATAATTTATTTTTCAGAAGGAATTATCCCACTATAATTGGCATAAAATATTCTAAAAAATAATTGCGTTATGTTTTAAATTGTTTGCATTAAAAGAGAAAAATTAAAATGCAGATTCAATTCGGATACTTACAAATACTCACAAAAGATAATCAATTCTTTCTTGGTGACCGTATACAATTATATTCGAGCCTCGAGTTTTGGTTTCTTGTGGAGTATTTATGCGAACGGCGTTAAGAGAGAGAGACTGGGGTGCTTCCAACCCACTAGGTCATTAGCGGCTGAATCACTCTAAAAGAACATCTACACCAGATAGTGCAACCATCAAGCTTGGGGGAGAGGCATCCCCAGTTATCAAGAGGTGACTACACACAGCGATTTTGAGTGCGCTATAAATAGTCATGAAATACAAAAATATGTGAGCACATGAAGGTTCCCCATAATATATCACCAAAAAATATAAAAATACCAAAAATATGTGGGCACATGAGAGGTCCACAAAGTCATAAATCCTTATGTTTGATATTAGATACTAAGATATTATAAAAATGATAAAATATTTAGTTTCATATTTATTAGAGTTTAAACTTAGTCAGGGCTAGAGCTATTAAATTTGATGAACATTAAAATTGTCACAGGAGAGATGACGCCAGTTGCCCTGTTATAATGCTTGCTAGTACCTACGTGCAAACCTAAAATCTTTGTGGTTCTAAGCACTTTTATTTTTAATTTAGAATTTATTACTGAACCTAATTGTGGAGGTATAAGTCATACCGAGTCTAGGTAGTTAATTGATATGATTCATGAAAGTTGAGTCGCTATTTACCTTGTTCCTAAATCATTGCTATGTTCGAGAATTTATTTTGAAAAATCTAAACTTTACATGATGAGAGCTCTTGTATGATGAATGTGAATTCCTACCAAAGCCAAAAATTTAATATCTTAGAGATAGAAAACTACTTTCACGCTTCCTTTCTGCTTTACAGCTAGGATTCAATGCTTGTATTGTATACCTTATGAGAGTCTTGTCATGCTTTTAAACCAAAATTGTTACCTCCGGACTACATATGTATTATTCCTACTCTAAGGAGTAATTGTAATCATCCACCATATTTTCCATACATAACCATATAAAATGTTCACCTCCTACCTTTAGGAGAGAACACAAAAAAAATATTCCCACAACCCTATAGGATAACCCTTTGTACTGCAATAACAAGAGAGTCCGGATCCTACCCTCCTCGGAGTTCATTATTGTATTAAAGGATTTTGTGTATTTCATACAAAATAAGGAAAAAAGAAAAAAAGAAAGAAAGAAAGAAAAGGGAGTAAAAGATGGACAAAATATAAATAATTAAACAATAAATTTTAGATGCCACTCCCTAAAAGAATAAATAAAGACCATGTGTGTCTTTCCGAGATCAGAAAATTTTAAAGAGTCATTCCCGAAGAGCGAAAATAAATAGGAACTGCTTCTCAATAATACGCCACCCATCATCATATTCCATACATATACACATCTTGGTTTGATTGTGCCCTCGATTCTAGTGATCCATTAGTTGACTCTACAATACATGTTTTGGCATGATAAAAGCCTATTTCTGTTTTTGCCTCCATATAAAACTCTGCTTGTAACTGCCTTTGGCTATGAGACACTAACAACGACAATGCTTATAGAGACACAAATACCACATATTTAAAAAGTCAGGGGTTGTCGCCCAAGCCAAAACTCTGAGGTTTATTAGAAAAACTCTTAAAACTCAGGATAATTAATTGCAAAGAACTTGTGAGACATAGTGTTTGGCTTGATTGATCTATGCAAATTTATAGGGCTTATACAAAAATTTGAAACTTATATGCGGGTAAAATGAGTAAGTTTAGGGTTACTACAGCTAATAAGTTAAGAGAGATTTTATTTGAAAGTATGTGCTTGGAAGTATAATATTCTTGGCAACTCTGATCCAAATATGATAAACATTTAGGCTTGAGTGTGTTTGCCAAGGGGCGGCAAAGAGTAAAACTTGGGGTATTGTTGACATCTACATTAGCGTCAACTTTTTACTGAGCTTTTCATCCAAGGAAGCGAGGAAATACGCTGGTCTAAGGTTCTCCGACAGACAGGAGTTTGCATACATATTCCCAGGGAGATTTTAGAAAAGTGAAAAGAGGATTCAAAGTGCCAAATAAAACCACGAAACTTATCCGCCCGCGAAGGATACCGCGGGAAGACTGGAAGACTCGGAAGACACCGGAGGCCGAAGGCGAGACCCGTGGGGCGGCCGGCCCACCACAGGGCAGCGGCGCCCACCCTCTATTTCAGAACCTTCCTCGGCGCCTAGGGTTTTCTCTCGGCCGTCGGTTAAAGTCGGTTTTGATCTGCGGCGCCGCAGCGCATCCAGAACTACAATACCGTTGGAAGCCCACAGGAAGTAGCCAACAATTCATTATTAAAATCAGGCCTCAAGCCGTCAAGCATCAAGAGCCTTCAAGTTCATCAAGAGCCTTCTAGTTCCTGCAGTTCTTCAGCTTCGTTAGAAAGTAGAGAGAATCTAGTTCTATTGGATCCAGGCCAGGCGTCCCAGGCAGGCGCAAGAGTTGATGTAGATCGTTCATGGTTACTTTATTGTATTCAACATTCGGATTAAGGGAGGCTACAAATACTCATTCATATGTTCTTAATTGCATTAAGTCATTGTCTACTTTAATTATATGTCTAGTTTAGTTACTTTGATCTTATTAAATTCATATAATTACTTTTCAAACATAGCGTTTATCCATATGTGATGGGTAGATGATAGGCGATATGAGCGATGGTGTCTAGATGTCTTGTTTATCTGCGAAGTGCACCACGACATGTAAGGACGTGTGGTGATGCGTGAGTGGCTTGACTCTCGTTAGTTCCCTCTAACCAGTCACCCCCGTATCTTGGGACTAAACGCCGGCGATCAGCGAAGGTGACTTCATTAATAAGTAATATCTCTTTGGTTAGTATAACCCTCTTTACATGTAATAATGATATGGGGTTAATTTACTTAAATAGTGATTGGAATGTGGTTGCACTAGATTAGAGTTATTTCAATTAGCGTAGTTATAATTTATTTCTTGGTTTATTTAATGGTTAGCATGATTATGACTAGTAGATGCTACGATGATTGGCATCACTTAATTATGATATGGATGGTTATATATCACCCTATTTATCTTTATTTATCATATTACTCTGCTTTGATTAGATTAGAGTGTTAGTGTCTCAACTATCTTCATCAATATGACAATATTAGTTTGACACATAGCCTTTCCTAGAGGTATAATTATAAAATCGACAACTTTCAGATGCTTCCCTAGGTGAAATGCTTTCTGACAGTATGTTAATACATCATTATGAGAACCCATTGGATTTACATTCTATATTCTTAATTTCATCTTCCTAGTCACAATAATTATAATATAAATCTATAATAATTTCCTAGCAATATAATGGGGATAACCTATTTTATATTGGGAATATTAGTAATTCAAAGAAATGGCTAATTTACTAATGACAAAATGAAATTATAATACCCACTGATATTTACATGCATCTGGACTAGGGGCTTAAGCTCCTAGTGGTGACGTTGATATAGATCTTGGAACTCTAAAAGCCAAGCTGCACTATTCTTCGTCATCTTGCAGTCCGTATTTCTTTACCGAAGGATTCTGAGGCCTTAAGAAACAAACCATTGTATGATGGATAAAGGTTAAGAGTTTCTGACGTTAGCGATGCAATACTAAGTTGTTGATGTTGAAAGCTAGGTTGGATGGTCCGATGCTAGCTTGTTGCATTATTGAGTATACCGAATATACTTCCCAGAGAACAAAGTGCTGCTAACATACATGCTAGAAGCTCATCGGAATTAAAACACATATGGGTGTCTGGAAGATCCATGCATGCGAGAAATCATTGTATCCTATATCGAGGTGAAATTCACAGACTTAGAGAGAAGTGTCTAAGTGTAGTTTAAGTCGGTACAAGGCGAGACTATACTACAAGAGCGAATGCAGCATACGTTTCCAAAGGAAGAGAAGAGAGAGAAGGCATGAGCAGTTCAAAACTCGCAACAAAGAAAATAAAGAAAGAAGTGACTATTTATACCCGAGAAAGGGTTCTGCTTTTGGTGATGTGGTACCTTCCGGTGGTTGATGCGATCTGCGTGTTTGTTTGCAAACTCACGGAGGATCTGAGCTTATGACACAGCATGCTTCTAATAGGCGCAAAAATGATGGAAAGCTTCGACATCCGGTGATGTGAGCAATGGAAAATTCAATGAAGAACACCAGACTTTACTTTAAGATTAAAAAATTGAGTTTACTATTAATGCTTGATGGAATGAATCCGCCATGAGAAAGAATGACAAACACTGACACTTAGCCGGTGATCCTCACTATCTAATCTCCCTCCACACATTTGCGAGAGCGCAAATATCTACTAACATTCACCCAACTACGGACCTACACAACACAGCGGGTGTTGACATGGATGTATTCTTGGAGCCCTTGATGGAGGAAATAGAAAACTTTGGGACCACCGAGGTGTTAACATGTTGGATGAGATCAGGAAGAGTCATTCTGCAGAGGCAATTATTTTGTACAATCACTTGATTATCACACTTTCTCTTTAGCAGTATCGGTCAATTCAAGGAAAGGTTGGTTGTGTGACCTCTACATGCGATAAAACCCTTTATATAACCCCTCAGTCCTGTCAGCAAGCTAGTGTGCATGAGGGCACCGGCGCTACTTATCAAAAGGACAGGAGTACACAGAAGATGGATAGATACTTTGATAAATTCAAATAATAAACTAAAGTCTCTTGCTCATTGGGAGGTACTGATGCAAAATGAAGTGTTAGAGATAAGTAGAAAAATATCCATTTACTTTTGGAAAAAGACAATAGATGGAAAACCTAGAAGGATGCATCAGCCAACTCCAGGGCTACATTTAAGAAGATGTCAATTTTTTCAAGTATTTGCCATATTGCGACAACAGCGTCACGACACGCAATCGATGGAATGCACGTTCGAGGAAAGAATGTGTTTGAAAGCATCATTGGCACCTTACTTGATATGAGAGGCAAGACAAAGGATGGACTAAGTCACGTCTGAACATGATAAATTTCAGAACTAAACATGAGCTTCATCGGTTCTTGGCGGGAAAAGCCCGATACCACCTCGGCGACCAAGCTACAACTTTGAACACGGATGAGAAAGAAGCAATTTGTGTGTGTGGTTGAAGAATTGAGAGTTCCGGCCGGTTTAACGCTTAATCTAAGATCATTGTTTGATGAAGGACCTTACGCACCAACTACAATGCACATGATTATGCCATATAATCATGACAACTTCTACTAATTGTTAAATGAGGGGCTATAAGTCGGCATTTTTAAAATGGCATTCACAAGGTTATCACTTCTTTTCCAACAAAATATCACAGAAAGGTAATCGACCACTGATGAGTTAGGGTCTGCTTAAAATTCGATTGACAGTGTCACACTGACTTGAGATGTGTTTGCACTTAAACTCTATTTCTTTTGATATAATGGTTCATCTTGTGGTGCATTTGGTGCCTCAAAATAAAACTGGGTCCTATAATATTTGCATGAAGATGTGGGCGTATGGCATTTCATGTCTAAATTCTATATATCCACTGAATAACAAATCCAGGCCATGATGAGGTACACTCTTTTGAAGACCATTAATTCATAATTATCCATTACGGTAATTGCTAAAAATTAGCAATAGGTTTCAAGTGTTCTAAAACTGAGGCGAGCTACATAGATGTGGTAAGATGGGGCCAGAAAATCATTGCTTCCTCAGATTACCATAGCCTTACTGAAGCATGCATCACCGCTAAATATCGATAATGGAACCTTTCATCGACCAACATATCAAAAGAGCTCATGATGAAAACCCGAGGGGTGGCGAAGCTTGGGTAATGAATGAACACAAACATCGATTCACCAGCAGCTGTGGATCGAGAATCTGAGATGGAGAAAGAAAACAATTGAGCAACAACTATCATGGGTTGGCGGTGGACCATCCGCATGAGATCACTACATGGCACACCTATGACATTAGTGGTTTCACATTTTAATACCATTGCTAGAACAAAAAGAGCATGACACAAAATAAGCGGTGGTGGTGCGAGGAGCCATAGATGAAAATAATCCATATACTTTGGCTTCATTGAGACATATGGGAACTACACTATGTAATTACATTTGAGATACAGTGTTCAAATTAAATGGGTTGAGGATAAACATGTCTGATTGATAGTCCCTTGGGCTTAGAAGTTCTTAGATCTAAAATACAGTAAGGTTACAAGGCGACCCATGGATCCTTGCTTGCATCTTTGCCCGCAGTCTTTTATCGCTGAACAAATGGGTCCCTAAAGAATGAAAGAAAGAAATCTGAAATGGCTGGAAGCATATATTACTGCCCGGAAGCCAGCCAGGCTTTTGGGAGCGTGGTGAATTGACTAGATAGTTCTAAGCAGGTTGGTGAAGGATATATATCTTCTGGACCATGTCAGAGAATCCCAGAAAGCGTTGAAATAGCATTCCACGAATTCAAACCTACGTTAGCCGATGGAGAAGGAAAACGGTGTTGGATAGATTCTATTTAATGAAAATATCATTTGTCATAATAATATAGTTTATACAATACAATTTGTAACTATGGTACTACTCTTATATATTTTTATATGTGTCTCATGAATGACTCTCTCTTGGTGTTACACCATTCAAAAGAAATTTAAGTCCTTCTTTCTAGAAAGAAAAAATAAGTACTTGGCTTTATACATAGAGAGAAAAAAATAGTGCTTTGCTTTAATCTACATAGAGAAAAGAAAAAAAATAATTACTTTGCTTTTGAACCATGAGAAAAGAAAAATAATTACTTAGCTTTATACATAAGAAAAGAAAAATAATTACTTTCCTTTATACACATAGAAAAGAAAAATAATTACTTACTTTATACACAGGAAAAGAAAAAATAATTACTTTGCTTTATACACATGAAAAAATAATTACTTTACTTCATACACATAGAAAAATAAATAGAATCTGGTATTTTTATAACTTTCAATTTCTTTAATGCATAAAACTACTCACAAGAGTTCCAAAAGTCATCATTTCCTATTTTATGATTTTTTCTATAATTTGTTATAGATTTCCAAGAGAGAATCGACATAAAATAAGCCAGAAAAATCCTTCCCCAGTTATTATTATATCGCTTTAACTAAGACTTCTGGTTAGGTTACCAGCTTCGCCGGTAGAAATGATTTCTACGGGCCAGTTCATTGGTGTCAACCGCTGTGAACTCAGGCGGTTGGCATTACACCAACTTTGTAAGCATCTTCCTATATATTGGTTTCGTAGCGGGACTTAAACATTTCAATGGGTGTGACGCATTTTTCACAGGGCAGCCGCCAGGCTGGGATCACCGCCGCACGCCACGAGCCCGAGGCCGCCGCCACTCAACTGCCCATGCAGAGATAGTCACCGTCCGCCCGTCATAGAAGTCACGTGGCATTGCTGACTCAAGCATGACCCCGAACTCCGCCACCATGACACGCCCACCTCCGTCCATTGGCGCCACTTGCTTGTAGCCTCCTCCAGCCAAGAAGGTGGGCGCTTCGCCCAGTCCACCGCCGCCGTCAAATCGGCCGGAGCTCCGGCGTGGGCTCCCGGTGGGCATCTGGCTACGGCGGATTGCAAGCGCCATTTACCTCCCATGACGAGGCCGAGGAGGAGGCGCAGACCTGCAGGGCCATCGTGGGCACATTGAGCGCCCACCCTCCAATTTTTTTCATTTTTCTTACACCATTACATTAGGACATTAATTAACTAATTAGTGCGGTGTTAATTAATTAATTAATTAGTTAATTAGGGTGTTAAATAGTTAGGGTTATTTGTTTGATAATTAATTAATTTGATTAGTTGGGTTAATAAAGTTAGATTAGCATTTGAATTTATTTTTGATTTCTTTTTTCTTTCATACATAAAATAATAACTAATATTATAATAGTTAATTATTTTCCTAGTTGAAATATTATAATATGCTCTTATTGATTTTTATTTTATTAATACTTATGTACTTGTAATTTTCTATTAATATGCGATCACGGAGATTCCTCTGCATTTGTTGAATCGGTCCTCCTTGCAGTTCTCCACAAGCAATCAAAGGGGTACACGAGTTTTATCCACCCAAGCGTCAAATCGGTCTTCCTCCACTGCATAAGTAAATGCTCAAGATCTTTTTAAGTTTTTCTAATTGGGACCATGCCAAGGTTTTGTAATAAGGGTTTCCTTGGGGTTTCATAATTAGTTAATTATAGTTATTTTGGATTTTTTCTTTATACACCCAGGTTTTCTAATTAGGGTTGCTACTCTTTGATATATTTTAATTTTCAGTTAGGGTTATACTTAGGGTTATGCTGGGTTTATATTTAAAAGTTTCTGTTAAAGGTTTAGAAATTAGGGTTTGTGTTAGTGTTTTGTAATTGGGTTACTTGAGATACCCATTAAAGTTAGGGGTTTTCTAATTAGGGTTCCACTTGGGTTTTTATACTTAGGGTTTTTGCTATTCTGGTTTCATAGGGATTCCTTACTTGGGGTTTTTCTAAGTGGGGTTTTGTATAGAGTATTTAAGGTAGGGTTTTTACATTAGAGGTTCCATAGGGTTTCCACCACCCAAGGTTTACTATTTCTGGTTTCATAAGTTCATGCCAGGATTAAGGTTTCTCTGTCTACGACTACATTTGGTATTAGATGGAGTTAGCAACCATAGCAACGGGAGGTTCAGAAGAATACCATAGTCCAGTGATCCCATGCTTTAGGATAGGACTCGTGTCCAGGAGATTAATGAGACTAGTCCAAACGCTTGATGAGTAGATAACCAGTTTACAGCTCACATATCTATATGTACTTAGTTATGGATTCTTTAATGTAGTACTTACGGTTTCAAATGGACAGAATTATTGTCTCTGGAGACTGTTAGTTAGGAGGAAGAACAAGTAGATGTGCTAGTGATGCACCGCCCGAAACATGAGACAACCACCTCAAAGAAAAGACAAGAAAATAGAGTGATGAAGCAGAGGCAAGAGAACAAACAATGTGAAAAAACATGCCGGAGTCAAATGCTCAGCATTAGAAAGGAGGCCTCTAGCACGAAGGTGCCATTAGAGTTCGGAGCATAATTGGCTTCTTAGTTAGGGATAGAGATTGACATCACAAATCGCTTTGCTGAATAATCGCCCGGAGGATACAAAGGCAGGGGATATGGAGGCGGTTCTGGTGAGTTCTATTTTCCCACCGGGATCGGCGAGACCTCGTGATGCAGTATGCATTAGGCGGTGTACACAATCGTTCGAAATTTTAGGTGAACTCTATTACCAAGTATGCCAAAGAGAACCGGGACCCGACAAGGTACTATAAAATTACATCACAGGTGAGAGTCTTCAAAATTACAGGAGAAATGATCCACAACTTCAAGAAAGAGTGAAGCTAACAAACTCGCAAGAGAACATCTACCACCATCTTGGCTCGGGTGGTTTACAAGGCTCATAATCGGGAAATGCCAGGCGGGAGGCGAAAGGAAGGAAAAGGAGGGCAGTTGCTTTCTCGAAATACTTGATGAAAGAAAGCGCTTGAATTGGCCTATATACAAGAAACACAAAAACAAATAGAGGCCCAGGCGCTTCGAGTCCACGATGAAATCAAGAGCGACACAAAAGATGTTTGAAATGACACGCAAAGAGAGAAGGAAAATTCAAGAAAAGAGAAAGACATCTTAAGTGTTGGTCTAGGAAACCCCAGAGCATCGGGGCGTATGCAGGCGTCTCGTCGAGGCTGAGGTGGAAGAAGGATCGGGAGGAGTGTGGTGAAATGTACAAGCAGCGATCGATGCAATAGAGGATGTCAGTGAGGGAAGGCGAAGAAGTGAAAGAAATCATGTCCAACATGCTTACAAATCCGGATCCCAGTTTATTCAACAATTAGCGAGGAATTACAATGGATTCGTGAGATGAGTGCAGCCTCCACATATGCCACGGGTCACAACACAACCGAATCAGCAGATAATTGGTCTCCACGAGTCCAATCCTTCCAAATAGTGTTGCGTCTGTGGCAGCCAGGGAGCACTATCAAATTGAGATGATATAGACACACAACATCTTGTAAGCTACTCATCGGATACGAATGAAGAATGTTCGTACCCGAGGAAATGGCGGAAGGCTTTGCAATCCACGGCGGTAGGCTCACTTAGTAAAGAAATTCCGGAAGAGTATTGCGGGGGGTGGAAGTGTCGCGATGCGTCCAAGGATGAGGGCGGCGTGCTAGAAATCCACAGTCACGAGGGTATCGGGAACACTGCGGGCAGGCTATTAATAGTTTTTATTCTATAGCCTCGATGCTTGATGTTCGGTTGACTCAGCCGCCATCCTAAAGAGCCTCCCATAACCCAAGAAACTTTACCAAATCCTCCTCTTGACACACAAGGCGAAGGCCTCCCTTCGGGAGGGAATCGTCACTTCACGATCCTCAAAAACTCACCCTCGGCATGATCCTCCTCTAACTCACCTATCCAGGCAACCATTATCGCCACTCCACATCCCTGATTCCCCGCCGACCGCGGGGAAAACTCTTGGAAACAACTCCAACACCATGCCAGCCCCAAAGCCCGAGAAGAAGAAACCACGTCTTAGAAGAAATTTTCGGTACCTAAGTGTATTTTAAGCCCTGAGACCAAAGAGGAAAAGTCTTTGGAGCGGCGAAGGTTTTATCGAGGAGTGGAATGACTCAAAAAGCAGTCGTTGACTTGGCCGACATGAGAAGTCGACATCGAGGAAGCCTCGGAGTTAGGCCAACAAAGTAAAATGAAGATCATAGAGGTAAAAAAAAGCCAAAGTGGGATGATTACAGAATGTCCCAACTCAATATATATACATGGCCCTCTTCTCACTTGGGAGAAACTTAAGCAAATCAGCCCGAGGGGATCAAAAGGATGCATGATTGGTATATGAGAGCATCTGGCTTTGGGATCTCGTCGATCAACGTTTGTATACCACCAAAAATGCTTTTTTGCATGCGGGCGAAAAAGGCTATGGTCATCTTCGAGGACTTGTGGCTAATGATGAACCTCAGGAGGCTTGATGTATTTCGTGGCGGTGTTTGCATTGTAAGTGTGACTAACAAATACACATGTTACTAACATTGAGGTGAATAAATCAGCCCGACAAGCTTTAATTTCTTACTCTAACAAATACATATGCTCTTTGCGAATGCAATATGATGGGAAAAGAGATGCGTTACGGTCCAGATCGGACATATGATGAAAGAAAAAACAGGATCGGGTATCTCAACCCAATGAAAAAAATATCGAGAGGCGACACATGTTCACTACTCGGTGATGGCCATGATGATTTGAAGGGCTTAAAATTATGAGGGCTAAAAGGTGAAAAAAGCGGTCTTAAAAAAATTTGAAGCCAAAAATACGCCCTCTACCTAGGAGAAGCAATGAAAAAAATTTAAAAACAGAGGCCGTGCATAGTGGCCCCTACAATTTTAGGTAAGTGTGAGTTTAAATACATCAAGTCAAGAATTCCATGACACATGCCTCATTACAAACTTGATCCTGCGAGGACCATTGGATCATTTTTATAATTTATCTAGGCAAGGAAGGACAACGGTACTAGACTCGCGCATTATAAAAGTGAATCTTATGGACCATTCTTGACACTCTTAGAGCGGTAATAAGCTATATATATGCATGTTTTATTTTATCTATAAGGTTGTATAATAACTAGGTGATTCTATTATTAGAACACGAGGGCATATAGGTATTATAAGATTAATAAAGGTCCATATATGACCTTTCTAAAGGCTGGAGAGAACGATGGAAATACTTCATAACTGGCGATGCGTAAATTTATAAGTGCATATCATACATGTTTAATTAATATATAGTAATTTCAAAAACTAAATAAAACTTGACTATATATTATAGTGCCAAGCAACCAGGGATATTTTTGTGGGTTCTACGTGTGCGAGTTTATGAGAGACCAAGGGCACATACATGAAACCACGATAAAGGTATAAGTAGCCGTCATTTATAAGTTTTGTCAATAATTGTATAAAATTGGTTATCAAAGTGAAATTTATAATGTTGAATTATAAACATACTTTATTTTCGGGCTTATGCGGGGAAGATCCCCACCAGAACATTTCGATGAAAAATCATTATACAACATAGTTGAGGATCTCTGCTCATTCATCATGAAAGAAGTCATTCCACCAACGAGGGAAATATCACGTCCGAGCGTGAATTGGGGACGGCCGAATATACACCGCTAAGCGTATTAGGCGTCTCAATCTTAGTCGAACGATTATTAATAATTATATGATACATGTGTGATGTACATGGATTTATATTGAAATATGCATGTATGATATAATACAATTTTGATGTACAAAAGATCTATATTGATGTAAATAAATGTATGATGAGTGTAATTGCATGTTATCAAGAGTTTCAATATAAATAAATAGGTTTCCATTTTAATTTCAAAAATGGCTGCAAAACTTTCTCTTTGGCGGTTTGTAAGCCAACGCCCGATGAAAAATGAACCATTATTATCGGCGGTTGTGGTGGTGAACGCCCGGTACAAATGGACCATTTCTCTTGGCGATTGGCAACCAACCACGGTAGAAATTACATTTCAACTGGCGGTTCTCAAGAAAACCGCCCGGTGGAAATGTTATTTCTTCGGCCTTTACTTTGGCGGCTCCCAGAGATCCCAAATGCGATGTGTTACCACCGCCCGGCATTGGTCTTTTGTGTACTAGTGAGCTGCACCATTAGCAATTGTAAATCCTAAAGGGTGTGTTTGGTTTTGAAGAATGAGGGTGATCCATCTTCTTCTCACTTCTCACTTTTTGTATTTAGTTTTTTAATGGAACAAGTTAATCCATCACCATTTCATTTCTCACAAGTTAATAATTAATATATGCATGAAAGATTGAGTTGATTTCACAAAATTAATTGGATGAACTTATGATGCATCACCTCATGAAGCATAGGGTGAATACACAAACCAAACACACCATAAATATATGTTATAGGAGGTACCACTTTTTGGTACTTATTTTTAGCAGGTAACAGCTACCTAAGGTAACAGCTACCTATTAGCACTAGTGGTACTACTTTTGCGTTACTTATTATATCACCATATATTGAATACAGTACAGGGGCATGGACGAAGAGTCTTTTTAGGGATCAGCACCAGTTGCTCCCTACTGCTTATAAATATATTATATTAATTATTATAAAATAAATAAAAAAGAAACTACAGTACAGAACAAGAGCAAGAGCAGAGATTAAGGAACGTAAAAAGAGACATATAAAATCAAAGAAGTCAAACGAGGGCTTGTAGCCAATGTTCAAGAAAGAGGAAAATACTTTTTAACCCAAACGGCTGCTCTTTTTGCAATCAAGAACTGTGGTGAAGCATCCGAAGCCGGGAAATTCGTCTGGCGCAACCACATGCCACCAAAAGTACAGTCCTTCTGCTGGCTTTAACCCAGGAACACATCAAATGCCATCATAACCTGAAGCAGAAACATATCCTGATGATGATACATGCCCCATTTGTGGATTAGTCTGAGATGGCAGACCACCTAATCCTCAGGTGCCCCTTCTCCAAAAATCAGTGGAAGCAGAAGGGCTTTTGAAACTGAAAACGTACAGGTGACCTTGCTCTGGAATATCACTCGGCTGACCGGATTCCCCACCACTCACTCAGCAACCTTCATTCACTTGATATGCTGGATGTTATGGAAACACAAGAACGATTGGTCTTCAACAATATGGCCCCCTCGTACAACCGTCTCCTGGGAGCATGCAAAGACGCCGTGAACCTATGGAAGTTTCGCTTGCCTGCTGTAGATCGGGTTGTTGCTGCCCCTGGTGTAATGTAGCACTAGTATGAACAAGCCTTTCCAAAAGCTGTGCGGATGGGCTCAATGTCCTCTGTCATATGTTACTAAGTTCAAGGACTAAATGTCCACCTTTAGTCGATTCCTGACGGAGGACTAAATGTCCACCTTTTTTTGCTCTTTGGTAACATCAACCGGGACTAAAGGGTTGTGCCGAGTGTACTTGCATGTTCCTGTCGGTTAATTGTTATTAACCCAAAGAGTTTTCTTTCTTTTATTTTTTTTTTCAACAATCTTTTTCTTTTCTTTTTGGTTTCCTTTTTGGTTTACATGTATTATTATTATTTTTTTGAATGGTATTGTTCATTTAATTTGTTTATGTGAGTCCCACCTATAATTTATAATTTAGATCATTACATATAAATAAATTACATAATACTATTTATATATTATACATATCTATAGATCTATGATATAAAATTTACATGTCTCCGTCACGGATAAAGTATTTACAACTTAATTGTTCTCCGCCACTCAAGCATCATACAAATGATCATCATGGTTTTGGTTTTGGTGGCTCGTCGTATTTGAATTGAAGAACTACTTTGAGGGATTTAGGACTTGGTCGTTAAAAATCCATAGGTGTCTCTGAATTGCTTTTAGGACTTCAGTCAACACCTTCTCCCTCAACCCACGTGTCCTATAGTAATCATTAAAGAAAAAAAGTTATAGATATGTATAAGATTTATTAAATAGCAACAAATAATTGAAATGAACTTATTATATATACATGTTACATACTTTTAACGTGCTCAAGATTTGATCTTTTTCATAGACATTTAGAAATTCGCAGACATAGTATCCGCATAAATTTTTTTGCATTGGCTTTGGTAGAAATCCTTGATGTAGGATAGGCTTTGAAAGTGGCGCTTTTAAATCTGGGCCGGTGTTTTACTGCACTAACCAAGCCCAAACCCCTAGCAATAAAACGATCATTATTAAATATCTATTACGAGTTAAAGAGCTGAAAGTAATATTTAGAGATCGAAGTTACCCTTAGATAATATCTATCATTTCTTGGTAAAGGTCAGTGGTTTTCTCAACGAGTCATAGATTATCAAATGAGATTGCCAGAGATCAATCACAATTAGTATCAATGAAAGCTGCATTTGTGTGTAGGCAAAATAATTATTTATCTTCACACTGATCTCATTAATTGGGTTAATAGAATGTGCGTACACACGATAATGATACTTACTTAAAGTTATAGGGGAAGAGTATATATCTTTTATCCTTTTGATTGATCAAAATACCTCCGTAGATTTCTCTCCGTTTGAACTCTCCATATGGCATGCGAGGTCTTGGGGTCTTTAAATACAACATAAGGATCTACAAATCCAACCTCCTTGTCATTTCTAGCTCTGAAGTCCCTCATCATGTTTCTGCATATGTATAGCGGTTTACGTAATTAGTTATACATATACATGATAAATTCTGATGACATTATTAAAAAGAAAGAATCACTTACAGACGAGAGCGGTGATTAGAGCTTTGTCAGGCGTCCATGTGGCATAGCTGGTGTAGCTCATTAAATTAAACATAAATAACATCATCACCACGGAAGTAATGATGGTTTCTAATTCGGACATAAATATAGTCATCTGCTCCTCTGCCACATGCATCGGGTACCACTTGTTTAGTAAGTACTTCTCGCGTGCCAAGTTTCTTTGAAAGGCAGCGGGGTTGCCTGAACTCTTGCCATATTTATATGTCTTCGATAATGATCAATTTCTTTTTTGCACTTTCAATTGCTGCCCGGCTATCATTTGGGATAAGGTAAGACCCATTGTCGGCAAAAAATTCTCCGAGATCCTCATAGTTCAAACCTGGAGGTAGCTGGCGGTCTAACTGCGTCGATGTTTTGAACCATATTGATTCCCAAACGACTAGCGGGGGGCAATTTTGCTTTGATTGTTCCCGGTTGTGCTACACCGCTTGCTTGCTCTTTTCCCTTTCTTCTCTTCTTCTAGGGATTTGGTTAGAGTGCGCTCATAGTTAGATAAAGATGACGATTCTTTCTGAGCTGCGCCCTCTTCTTTGTTGAGCCTCAACCCTTTGCCGTAGATCTTACGGCTTTAGCAAGAGGTAGGGCTTCTCGGGGTTCGCTTGGATTCTCTTTCATCCTTAAGTCTCTTGAAGAAACGTCCACATCGACTTTACCGAAGTTTCTATTTCTGCACCAGTCTTCTCATAGGATAGCTTCTTAGGAATGACGGGTTGTTTCTTCTCGAGGCTTTCTTTTTTTTGGGCTGCGGGCGGCCGACACATTTGTCGTGTGGCCGGCCTCTTCTTCAATAATGGGTCCACCGGTTTGGTGCGCCGGAGCCACGTGTGGAAAAAGCGATGGTGCGGCCCGTGGCGGGGTTGGAGCCCGGCGTGGAGGCGAGGGGCAGCCGGTGTCGGTGTTGGAGCCGGAGGCGGCGTTTGAGCCCCGGAGGCGGCGTTTGAGCCCGAGGTGGCGGCGTTGGGCAGGGGTTGCGGTGTTGGGCAGCCCGAGGCGGCGGCGTTGCAGCCCGAGGAGGCGTTGCGGCCCGAGGCGTCTGGCCGTGTCTTGCACTGCCTCATCACCATCACACACTATGACATGTTGGTGACCACCTGTGGAACCAAAGAGGTATATGAGTAAACCGCTAACTAACTAAGGAAATGCAAAATAAAGTTAGTGAATAAATGTATCGTAAAAGTTTAATCACCACCTAGGGTTAGGTTCATGATGATGAGGTGGTGGTAGACTACTAGGTGAAGCCCGCAGGAATAATGATGTAGCGCTTGCGCCAACAAATGAATGCCTTCTGCAGCTTGTCCTAGAGTCTTCTCCCCCATCGCCTCCTTCTATCTCGAGCTGCACATTTTTTCATAGCCTTTGATAACTCTATCCACCGAGACATTAGCATATCCAGCTGGAACTATGGCTCCATGGATTCTTGGTGGCTTCGTTGGGTCGATAGGAGTTACAACACCGACGGCAACCATGACTGTGGTAGCCCCCTGTGGAATGTGCAGCTCACATGTTGTCTGAGCTTGAGTGACGTCATCCACCGGAAAGCGCAGCCCCACGTCGTCTTGAATAGTTGGCGCCTCAGGTGGAAGCGCAAAGCGCTTTTCAACCGGCCAGAGGGGGCTAATGTTGACTCAGGCTACGATGCGGTTTGCCTTTGCATTGAACTTCGCTTCACTGCACTTGCCTTTTGATTTCCTCGTTCATTCTCTCTTCAAGTGCTTTTTTCTCGCGATATCGCTTCACGAGCGGCGCTTGTGACTCCATCACCATTGCCTCCAACCTACGCAATCGCTCTGCCTCCTCTTCCTTCTTTCTTTGGCGGCTTCTATAAGTGGGTCTATCTTGAGGGAAGCCATGCTCCCACGATATCTCCCCATAGCCTCTTGTTCGCCCACCGTGTTCAGCAGTCTCCAGGGCGTATGTCAGCTCATCCTTCTCTCTATTTGGCTGCCAGGCGCCACTTTCAACTAATCCTCGGGCTTGGGCCATTCTACATCCCACTCTGCTGCGGCTTCTCGCCGTACACTACCTTCCGGTCTCTAGGTCCAAGGTTCCCCCATGACCGAAGAACCAATACTTGGCGGCTTCGAGGGCGGTCTCGGTGATTCAGTTTCCATCCCCTTGTCAACAATCTCTGTTCCGACTTACGCCACTTGGGAATAGCGGTCCGGTAGCCACCTGAACCCAAGTGATGGTGGTATTGCTTGTGGCTAGCATTTTCCTGATTACGGATCATCCGTGCACGACCCTCATCGAAGTTCTTGAACCGTGCGAACTCATCCCAAAAAGGCCTCAACTTGGCGTAGGCCTTATTGGTGAAATCCGGTGTCCGGTTATTTACAATAAAAAGTCTTGTGGAGTTTCTTCTTCCAAGCACGAAATTGTTTGGCCATCTTCTGCATTGCCCAGATTTGAACCTTCTCCTTCAAAGCTTCATCACCGTATGTATCGGCGTAAAATGTTGAAGGATATCTTTCCATAGCAATTCCTTGTCACGATCGGGACATAACTAATAGCGGGGTTATCTTTCGGTTGCCTCCATTCTCGAGCACTGATCGGGAGCCTGTCCCTCACTAAGTATCCACAATGAGCAACAAATTTCCTTGCATGTTCTCCAAGTACTTGGCCTGTACCCTCGTCAATTCCGACGAGAATATCTGAGACCCTCAACGGCTTCTTCGGACCTCGCACTTTTCTACCACTCCCGGTAGTTGTCGCTGATCCGAGGGGCTACACAAACAAGTATAAATGTATTAATACAAAAGTCATTCTTTTTAATTTCATGTATATACATAGAGACTAGATTGTAGATATACCTCATCGGGATTATCTCCTACAAGTTCTTCATAATCGGCGGAAATCTTGACTCCCATCATCTATTTGTTCATTGTCATCACCTTCAACTTGGGGATTTTGATTGCGGTCTTTGTTGATTAGGTCCATCATTGCCTCATCCATGTTATCAATCGGATCGGCCATTTCTATAGAAGTTGTTAATTAAAAGATGTTAGAATTCAATTTGGCATGTAGCGCCACAAGAAAATAGAAAACTATACACTTAGCAAATATACACTTAGGAAATTTATGGAGGCGGTGAAATGCTATATTGCACATAAGTTAAATAATAAAGTTACTTGACATAAAGTTACATAATAAAGTCACTAGTCATGAGAAAGTTAATAAAGTTAAATAAAAGTACCATTAATAAAGTTACTTGACATAAAGTTACATAATAAAGTCACTAGTTATGAGAAAGTTAATAAAGTTAAATAAAGAACCATTAATAAAGTTACTTGACATTAATATTATTAATGAAGTTACTTGCCATTCTATTAAAATATTACAATATTACATAAAGTTACTTGCAATTCTATTTAAATATTACAATACTTCATTAATAAGTACCATTAATATTACAAGACTTCATTAATATATTACATTAATATCACAAAACTATATTAATAAGTACCATTAAATATTACAAGACTTTATTAATAAGTACCATTAATATTACAAGACTTCATTAATATATTACATTAATATCACAATAATTTATTAATAAGTACCATTAAATATTAGAAGACTTTATTAATAAGTATCATTAATATTACAAGACTTCATTAATATATTACATTAATATCACAATACTTTATTAATAAGTACCATTAAATATTACAAGACTTCATTAATATATTACATAATAAAGTTAATTATATTGAGTAAGGTGTTTAATTATATTAAGCTAAGTCGTAAGCTAAGTAGTTAGGTCATCGTGTCATGTTAAGCTAGGTCATCCGACTTGGTTAAGCTAGGTTGTCGTCCGATTAGGTAAGCTAGGTCGTGCTTTTTCGTTCGGTCGGTTAGTCGTTGGGTCGTCGCTAGGTCGTGCTTTTTCGTTCATTCGATTAGGTCGATGGGTTGTCGCTAGGTCGTTCCTTCTTTTCGTTCGGTCGTCGCTACGTCATTATGGTTTCAAATAAAATTTGGGTGGTTCGCTCTCCTTCTCGGCGCCAAGTTACGCCTTGCGATGCTCTCGGCTCGATGGCGGCCCACAACACACACACGAACACGGCGGCTCGACGGCCGTCCCTGCAAACACACATCCGGCTCATCGGCCAGAAGCGCACCACAAAACACCAACATGCGCGCCGGCTCTCACCGCGCTTGAAGGGCGGCAAGGCGACGCTGCTCGCGGAGTGAGACGTTTGAAGGGGGGGCTGCGGTGTCGGCGGAGAAAAGAAAGACCGAGCCAGCGCGGCGACAGCGACGGTGGCGACGGAGTTAGCCTTCGGGGAGCTCGAGGGGACTAATGCGCCGGAGGGAACCTCGCCGGATAACGCCAGCGCGCGCGGGGGAGCGAGGGCGAGCCGGACAGCGCCGAGGGGAGGGGCTCGTCGTGGGCGTCGGGGCGCGACGGATGGCCTCCGACGCCGTGGGTGGGTGGGACCTGTGGAGATCGTCTGGCGAGGCGCGGCGGGGACTGAGAGCGGCAGCGTGAGGAAAAGTAGCGAGCGCGAGCTCCGGCAGGCGTGGCGAGCTCGAAATGATGAAAGTCATCGGTGGGTCGTCGAGGAAGAGCGAGAGGTCGTCGTAGCGGCGGGTCATCGGGCGGGTGTACGGATCGGGAGGAGGAAGAAGGAAGATGCCTATAGGTTAAATACCCGGACAGACCTTTAGTCCCGTTCCGACCACGAACCAGGGACTAAAGCACTTTTAACCCCGGTGCGTAAGGAGCACCGGGACTAAATCAACCTTTAGTCCCAGTGCGTGGTTGGAAACCGGGACTAAAGGTTAACCTTTAGTCCCGGTGCTTACCACACCTGGGACTAAAAAGATTTTTCACTTTCGACTCTTCGGGCGTGTTACATTTGTTTTATTTGTTTCCTACTTGTTTATATATATTCAAAATCTTATTAATTGCATAGTAAATGAAAGATTAGGCATAAAATTTTTTAAAAATCATAATTGCTTTTCTTTTGCCTTGTTGTACTCCTTATGTAATATGTACCATATATTATGTTCTTACCTTACAATAGTGTTTGCAAATGTAAAAAATAATTAGTATTTTGTTAATGCAAAAATGTATTACTTAATTTAAATATCTTAAAGTAGGTGTTTTTGATAGAAAATTTGTTTGTGCATTATTTAAACGTAAATTTTGATTATTTATCATCATTAATCTCTAAAATCGGGCTACACGTGATATTCACCTTTACCATTAATATTTTTTGAAATATTTTTTCTTATTCTTATTTATTTGTGCACTCAATAATTAGGTTAAAGGTGTTAATTGCATACTACATATAATATTAGATATTAATTTGTTAAAAAATAATATTTTCATTTCTTTTTATCTAATTGCTTTCATAATAAATTTAGGAACTAAAAATCTTTCCATCCCTTATAATAATTAGATTAATTTTGTTATTTGCTTGATAAATAAAAGAATAGGTATTAATTTGTTAAGAAATAACAGTTTCATTTCGATAATATCAATGCCATAGTCACCGTTACATCTTATGTTACAAGTGTCACATACACATACTATAATACACTCTATTTATTAGGCGGGCACGGTAGTGATCTTCTTTTTTTTTGACGTATGTTCCTTGGTCATGATCTTGGCGTAACCATGGAGTGTCCTCGGCATTTATCATGATGCTCGGATCTTTGGTCACATTGAAAGGCGTGATTCGGTCATCCCTTTCATAATCTTCTGAAATATCGACTTGTCATCAATTCCCACAATGTTTCTTTTCCACGAGAGAACTATATGGCGTTTTGGCTCATTCGTTGATTTGTTGTCATTTTTCCCTCTCTTCTGTTTTGTGGACATGTCTTTCACATAGAATACCTGATTCACATCAGCAGCAAGGACGAATGGTTCACCTTTGTATCCAACATTGTTGAGGTCCACTGTTGTCATTCCATAGTCTTTGTCAACTGTTACCCCGCCTCCGGTATTCTTGACCCATTGGCACCGGAACAAAGGGACCTTAAAATTAGGTGCGTAGTCTAGTTCCCAAATCTCCTCTATACGGCCATAATATGTTTGTCTGTTTCCATTCGGGTCGGTGGCGTCTACACGAACCCCACTGTTTTGGTTCGTGCTTTTTGTATCTTGGCCTAGGGTGTAAAATATATTTCCATTTATCTCGTATCCTTTGTACGTGAGGATGTGCCATGATGGTTGCCTAGCCAACAAATATAGTTGCTCATCAATCGGTCATTGCCACGACATTCTTTTTTAAGTAACCAATCACTTGAAAGTGTCCATGTCTTGACGCATAAGCCAAGCTTCATTCTTCTCTTCGGGAACTGGGATCGTAGAAAGTCCTTGTGTTTCTTGACATACGGCTCTACCACGGATGAGTTTTGAAGAACTGTGTAGTGTGCTTTATTGAAACAATCGTCCCCCGCACGATGTAGGTTTTCTTTCCAATCGTTCCCTTTCCGCTCGGTCTCCCCTCGTGCCGTGATTCGGGGAACACCAATTGGGTCAAGTTCGGGGAATGAATTCAACCACGAACTCAATGACCTCCTACGTTCCATAGCCCTCTGCAATGCTTCCTTCGGCCGAGCACGCTGGTGGACATATTTCTTGGGACTCCCATAAACCTCTCGAAAGGAAACATATTATGCGGGAACACGGGACCAAGAATATTGATCTCCTTGACCCGGATGAACTAGGGCGTGTGTCATGATATCAAAGAAGGATGGAGGGAACACTAACTCAAAGGCGACAAGACATTGAACCACATCATTACGTAGAAGCGGCAAGTTCCGATTGGATTGATTGTCTTAGAAAATTGCATTGAGGAATGCACATAGCTTAACGGTGGCTAGGCATTACATGTGGAGGTAGAATTCCTCTTAATGCAAGCTGGAAGCAATTGCGTCATAAGCACATAGCAGTCATGCGACTTTAAGTGCATAAATTTCTTCTCGGGCACATTTATTATACCTTTTTATATTAGAGGAGAATCCAGATGGAACCTTTATGTTGCTTAAGCATTCAAACATGATTTCTTTCTCTTCATTGCTAAGAGTGTAGCTAGCGGGTCTTAAATATTGGCGACCATCATCTCTTCTCACGGATGCGGGTTGTCTCGCTCTTCCATCTTGTTGCAAGTCTTGTCGTGCTTCAAGTGAATCCTTAGGCTTCCCATACACCCCATGAATCCTAGAAGGTTGACACAAAGATTTTTTGTCAAGTGCATGGCGTCGATCGCATTACGGACCTCTAGGACTTGCCAATATGGTAGCTCCCAAAATATTGACTTCTTCTTCCACATGGGTGCATGACCCGCTTTGCATCTTTTGGAACTGGTTGGCTGCCCTGTCCCTTACCAAAAATTACTTTCACATCCTTAACCATCTCAAATACATCTTCTCCGGTTACATTTGCGAGGCTTGAGTCGGTGATGCCTTACCTTTAAAATGCTTGCCTTTCTTTCTAAGCGGGTGATTCACGAAAAGAAATCGGCGATACCCAAGGTACCACGACCTTTCTGCATTTTTTCAAATATATACTATCAAGATCATCAAAACAGTGTGTGCATGCATTATATCCCTTGTTTGACTGCCACTGAAAGATTACTTAGAGCAGGCCAATCATTGATTGTCACAAACAACGGTGCTCGCGCAGTCGAAGTGTTCTGTTTGTACTCATCCCACATCTGAACACTGTTTCGCTCCATAAAAGTAGAAGTTCTTCAATCAATGGCCTTAGATACACATCAATGTCATTGCCCGATTGCTTCGGCCCTTGGATGAGCACCGGCATCATAATGAACTTTAAACTTCATGCATAACCATGGAGGAAAGTTGTAGATATATAGAGTAACAGGCCAAGTGCTATGACTAGTGCTCTGGTCACCAAAAGGATTCATACCGTCCGTGCTTAGAGCAAACCTCAAGTTTCTTGCATCTTTTGCAAACTCTGGAAACTCCTATCTATTGCTCTCCACCGAGACCCATCGGCGGGGTGTCTCAACATGTTGTCTACCTTACGGTCTTCTTTATGCCACCGCAACAACTTTGCATGGTCCTTGTTTTAAAAAAACGTTTTAGGCGAGGTATTATAGGAGCATACCACATAACCTTTGCGGGGATTTTCTTTCTAGGGCGTTCTTCCCCCTCAACATCGCCGAGGGGTCATCTCGCCTTGATCTTATACCGTGATGCTTTACAAGCGGGGCATTCCTCTAAATTCTCATAGTCCTTGCCACGGTATAGGATGCGATCGTTAGGACATGCATGTATCTTACGGATTTTTAATCCCAAAGGACGAACGACTTGTTTTGCTTAAATGCGTAGTGGTGGGCAACTCATTAGGGTTCGGAAGCATCTTTTTTTGGATCTTCGATGCTTGTCCAAATGCCTTATCGGATACACCATTACATTGCCTTCCATTTCAACAACTCCGGTGTTGTACCCAATTTTTTTTGCCCATCTTGGGCGGATGGGTATAGTAATTTCTTGTGATCTTCTAGCATGCGGTCAAACTTTGCCTTCTCTTTTCACTTTCACATTCTTTACATTGCATCACGAATGGCATCGGCAAAGAGCATCACCTTCACCGGGGAGCACCTCACTCTTCTTGACTTCTCCCATTCTTTGTATCATCGAAGCCACCGAATTGAGCAATAAGGTCGTCGGGGCTCCGGTTGTTCTTGTTCTTCTTCAAATTCGTCCATCATTATCCCAGTTTCTCCATGTTTGGTCCAACAAATATAGTTTGGCATGAAACCCGACTTCAACAAATGTGAGTGAATATTTCTAGAGCTAGAATATTCCTTTAAATTCTGACACAAGACACATGGGCAACGTATGAATCCATCCCACTTGTTTTCCTCGGCCACTCTCAAGAAATGATGCACACCATCAATGAATTCTTTGGAGCGGCGATCGGCATTGTACATCCAACCACGTGTCATGTTCTGCATTACAAAATAAAGTATGATAAGTTTCTAATTTTTACTATAGAAATAAAAGTAAGAACTTAATTTAAATTTCTTTATTTCTAATTCTTTTCAACAAGCAAAATATAAAAAACACCAAAGTTCTCTATTTATCTAAATAATCAAAAGTTTGGTAGGCATACTTCGTTATAATTAACTAATTAACCCGGTCACAAATTACAAAATAATGTATTATATCCTTAAAATCTCTATTTCTATTTTTTTCTAAACAAGCAAAACTAAATAACACCAAAGTTATTTATTTTTCTAACTAATCAAGAAATGTGGCATGCTTACTAGTTTAAATTAACTAATAAAACCAATCCCAAATTGCAAAATAATATATTATAACTTTAAATTATCTATTTCTATTTTTTCTAAACAAGCAAAGCTAAATAACACCAAAGTTATTTATTTTTCTAACTAATCAAGAAATGTGACATGCATACTTGTTTAAATTAACTAATAAAACCAATCACAAATTGCAAAAATAAAAAAATTCTAAGTAACCAACTAACACATAACCTAAAATTCTCTATTCTTGTTTTTCTAAATAAATTTTATATTCATACTTAGTTATAATTAAATAATCCTTCAAATGTATTATTTATAAACAAAATTATAAACTAAAGTATTATCAAATGTTATTTTTTAAAAAACTAATTATAATGAAAAACCATGAATTTAGTATTTTTCTAACTAAAACCAAATAATATGGTAGACATAATAGTAATAAATAGTATATACTAATTTTTTAGGGTCTTAATTGTAGTTATCTACATTGAAATATTTAAACGATGAAGTGATTGGTGTTTAAAATAGTGTAGAAATCAAAAAATAAAAAACAACATGTACAACACCACAAAATGAGATAAACCGCAGCTAAAACTTGAGAAGATGAAGTTGGTAACCTCTAAACAAGTAAATGATGGCGTAGAAGTGATGAAATGAATCAATAGCCGGAGATGTGAGCACAAATCAATCAAGAACACATGAAGAACATGAAGAACAAAGAAGAAAGTGAGCTCGGGCAGCTCGGCCAGGGGAGGAAGAAGGATTCAAATATAGGGGGGAGGATTTAATCCTGGTCCGTAACACCAGCCGGGACTAAAGACCCATCTTTAGTCCCGGCTGGTGTCACAGACCGGGACAAAACCTTTAGTCCCGGCTGGTGTTACCAACCGGGACTAAAGATGGACCTTTAGTCCCGGTTGGTAACACCAGCCGGGACTAAAAGTCCCCCTGCAGTTGCCTGACACTATAGCCGTTGGGGCTTGGGACTTTTAGTCCCGGTTGGTGTTACCAACCGGGACTAAAGGGTCTTTTAGTCCCGGGCACCATTTTTTCGGAAGCTATTGCTCATTTCGCCCAAGTAACCAAAGGCCTGTTCTGTAGTAGTGTAGTTTACCCCCCTCCAATGTCCTCTGTCATATGTTACTGAGAAACAAGCTTCTGTGCTTCTCCCCATCGATTATCCTAAAAAAAAATGTGCTTCTTCTTTGCTCTTTGTATAAGCATCGCAAAGTTGTTGCTACTTCCTAAAGAGCAGCTTGCATGTTCCTGTCGAATTAACTGTATATTAATGCATGATAGTACTACTTTAAAATTTTGGTCAACAATAGCAGCAACAGATCAATGTGTCCAGACCATGGCATACATGTAAGGACGAGAAATTGTTTTTGAACTGGAGAGTCGCCCATACTAATTGTAGTGGTTCGAGTCCCAAGTAATAAATATATATATAAGGCAAGGCAGTTTTAAGTTGCCTAGAACCCATCAGAGGAGCTAGAGCTTTAGGATTCCTCAAGATGGCCCACTTAATCACTTCTACATCGAAACTCATCCCTCTCCTAACTTTATTCATGTTCTCATATTCCTTGCCATTAGCAACAAGTGATGATCCTGATACTGACCGAGAAGCCCTCCTCTGTTTCCAGTCCCAAATCTCTGATCCTGCTGGAGCCTTAAGCTCCTGGAGCAGTACATCCACTGATTTCTGCAACTGGAACGGAGTATCATGCAACTCAAATATGCCACGGCGAGTCATCGTGCTAAACCTCAGTTCTGAAGGCCTCGGCGGTGCCATACCTCCATGCATTGGCAACCTAAGCTCCATTACAAGCCTTGATTTGTCGAGCAATGGATTCCGTGGAAGCATCCCAGCTGAGCTTGGGCGCCTGAGACAAATCATCTACCTCAACCTGAGCATCAACTCTCTCCAAGGTGAGATCCCACCAGACTTAACCCGCTGCATTCACCTCCAGCACATTTCACTCAACAGCAATAAGTTGCAAGGAAGCATTCCCACTGGGTTCGGGCTGCTTCGTGAGGTACAAACTCTGAACCTCTCTACAAATGCCCTCACAGGCAATATACCTTTGCTGTTGGGCAGCAGCCCATCTCTTATCAGTGTCGACCTTGGTGTCAATCAGCTGACAGGTGCAATTCCAGAATTCTTGGCAAACAGTACACGTCTTCAAGTGCTTAGGCTCATGCAAAATGGCCTTACTGGAGAGATCCCTCCGTCACTTTTCAACACCTCTACGCTGACTACTATTCACCTCGACCAAAACAATCTAGTTGGTTCTATACCACCTGTCACGGCAACTGCACCACCTGTTAAAATACTAGTTCTATCTCGTAACAGTCTGACCGGCAAAATACCAGCCTCACTGGGCAACCTTTCCTCTCTGATTAGTTTGTCACTTGCGATGAATAACTTAGTTGGAGCCATCCCAGAGAGCCTAAGTAATATTCCTTCTCTCAAGAGACTGATTCTCACATTCAACAACTTGTCTGGAACAGTGCCCCAGTCAATTTTCAACATGACATCTCTGAAAATCCTCGAGATGGCTAATAACTCACTCACCGCTCGCTTGCCACCAGACATTGGCTACAGGCTTCCAAATCTGCATAGTCTGATCCTATCAACGACACAATTGAATGGGCCACTCCCAGCTTCTCTTGCAAATGCATCCAAGCTGGAAATGGTTTATCTTGCCGGTACTGGACTCACTGGGACAGTGCCATCCTTTGGGTCCTTGCCGAACCTGCAGGGCCTTGATCTTTCCTACAACCATCTTGAAGCTGGTGATTGGAGCTTCCTCTCGTCCCTTGCAAACTGCACTCAACTGAAACAACTGTTCTTGGATGGCAACGGTATGCGAGGAAGTCTGCCAAGTTCTGTTGGTGGCCTTTCCTCTCAGCTCGAGGAACTATGGCTCAAACAAAACAAATTCACTGGAAGAATTCCGTTGGAGATTGGAAACCTTACAAGTCTCAGGGTGCTGTTAATGGATCTGAACTTGTTCACAGGGAGCATCCCGCATACCATAGGAAACCTGAGCAATTTATTGATTTTAAGCTTTGCACAAAATAAGCTCTCAGGCCATGTTCCAGAATATATCGGTAACCTTGCCCATCTGAACGAGCTTCATCTCGATGGGAACAACTTTAGTGGGCGGATACCTCAGAGTTTAGGGCAATGGAGACAATTAGAGAAGCTGAATCTCTCTCACAATTCCTTCGATGGAAGCATGCCACGTGCCATCTTCAATATTTCTTCACTCTCACAAAGCTTGGACTTGTCAAATAATTTCTTTACTGGGCCCATACCAATGGAGGTTGGCAGCCTCATCAACCTTGGAAGCATCAGTATCTCCAACAACCGTTTGTTTGGCGATATTCCATCCACCCTAGGGAAGTGTGTGGTTTTGGAAGTTCTTCACATGGAAGGGAATTTTCTTACTGGAAGTATTCCACAATCTTTTATGAACTTGAAAAGCATCAAGGAAATGGATCTGTCTCGGAATAACTTATCAGGGGAGATTCCAGAATTCCTGGCCTCGCTGAGTTCTCTGCAGTCACTCAATCTTTCATTCAATGATTTAGAGGGACCAATACAATCAGAGGGTATCTTTGGCAATTCTAGCAAGGTCTCCCTCAAAGGAAACCACAGGTTATGCTCAAATGCTCCAGGGTCAAGTCTGCCCCTTTGCCCAGAGTTGAGATACAGGGGAGGAAACAAGCCTGCTGTTTGGAAGATAGTGGTCCCAGTTGTATTGTCTGCTTTGATCATTTTGATGTTATGTTTTGTGGTCACTCGTGTCAGGAGAAGGAAAGGGGAGCCAGAAGGTTTCCCACATTTATACAGAATAATGTATCAAGACATTGCCCACGCCACAAATGGGTTCTCTCCACTAAACTTGGTTGGCTTGGGATCCTTTGGGGCTGTTTACAAAGGCACTTTGCCATTTAACACTGATCCAGTTGCCATTAAGGTTTTCAACCTGAACCTATATGGAGGATCAAAAAGTTTCGTTGCAGAGTGCCAAACATTAAGAAATACTCGCCACCGTAATCTTGTAAAAGTCATTACCTTGTGCTCCACTGTGGATCCAACTGGCTCAGATTTTAGGGCGCTTGTCTTCCAGTATATGCCTAATGGGAGCCTCGAAAGGTGGCTACATCCAGAGGACCATGGTTATGATAAGCAAAGATTCCTAACCTTGGGCGAAAGGATCAACATAGCACTGGATATTGCACATGCTTTAGACTATCTCCATAACCAGTGCGCAACTCCAGTAATACATTGTGACCTGAAACCAAGCAACGTTCTTTTGGATATTAAAATGACTGCATATGTAAGTGACTTTGGGTTAGCGAGATTCATGTGGGCTAATCCAACTACAGTACCTGCTAATTCTATGAGTTTCGACAACCTAACAGGATCCATTGGATATATTGCACCAGGTAATTAGATTTATGCATACTAAACTATCATATTGGCAAATATTGGTCCACCACCCATTTATTCTTAGTTTCTTATACTATTTGTTCTTTTTCCTTATTCAAATTTAATTTAAATGCAGAGTATGGCATGGGTGCACAAATATCAACGATGGGTGATGTGTACAGCTATGGTGTGCTTTTGTTAGAGATTTTTACTGGGAAGTGTCCCACTGATGAGAAATTCAAGGATGGGATGAACCTTCACAAACATGTGGCTGCCCATTGTCCCCATGGCTTGGCAGAGATCTTGGACCATGCTATGCTACAAAATGATCTGGATGGTGGGAACTCGGAACTGATACAGAACTGCGTCCTCCCAATGGTACAGTTGGGCCTCATGTGCTCCATGGCATCACCACGAGATCGATTAGGAATGGCACAAGTTTCTGCTGCAGTACTCAATGTCAAGCATACATTCCTCGAGCTTTGCAGCGGAGGAAACGGATTAGACAAGTAATCATAGTTGTGATGTTTGCTATACTACAACAATTGAGCTCAACTCAACTTGAAGACTTGGGAGGGTGCTCCTCATGCATGTTAACCTCCCACGTTTGAGCCCTTTTAACTCGAATTTTAGGTGTATATTTTCTTTGTAAAGCTGTCATTCTTCTAGTTGCCTGCTCTTCTTTTTTTTTAAAAAAAAAAGGAAAAAGAAACTGGCAAGAGTTTTGCCAGAAATATGTTAATCAAGAAGCAATTAGTTGGGTCTTATCTATTGGCTGCTACACTAAACAAAATAAATGTGTTGGCTTATAAATGCATAAGTTTAGATGATATCACTTCCGTGTTTAAATCCATGACTTTGTCGATGAAAACATAAAAAATACAATTGATTATTTGACCAAAACACAAAATGTTAGGAATCTATCAAAGCAATATACATTACCACTTGCTCTCGGTTGAAAGAATGGAGGCAAGTTTTTTTCATTTCAGGTGAGACTTCAATTCTAGAAACCTGTATAAAATATCTTCCTATTTGATACTTGCAAAGACCCACTCAATTAATCATTTGTGGAACCTTTAAATCGAGAAGTTCAACATTTTGCAGCTCTAAAACAAATTGACCTATCATTTATTGCATTTTTTACAAAATGGGGAGTTCAATACTAAATAATGCTGGGCTTTGAAAATATGGATTTACCTAATTAAAAACCAGCCTCAAGTCAAGCGTCTACGCCGCCTCTGGTTATCACCGATGGCCGGCAGCGTCGAGCCAGCCTTGCGGCCTTGCCAGGTCACCACCGCTTGCCGCCCAGGGGCCCAGCAGGCAGCCAGTGCGATGCGGCTGGCGGCCGCGGCCTGCAGCATGCCGCCCGGCCCAACGCGGCTGCGGCGCAAGCGCCCAGACCGGTACCCGTAGGGGGCCGCGCGAACCGAGTCCGAGATCCCCCTGGCGGCCTGGCAGCGGGGGCAGCCTGGAGATCCCCATGTCCACCGGTGGTGAGCGGCGGAAAGGAATGGAGACGGAGGAGATTGCGGCGCCGGCGCACCAGCCACAGGGGCTGGCACAATCGCAGTCTCAGGGAATCGCGGGAAGTGTTGGTGCTCCTCTGGGCCGGCTGGGAGTACAATATTTTGGCCCAATGCCCACACGGTGTTATTCGAAGGAAAAAGTCCATTTTAGGTGTCTCAATTTTCGTAAAAATCTACATGTTATCCCTGAACTCTAAAACTGGATAAAACACATCCTCAACTTTTAAAACCATTCATATTACATCCCTCGACAGGTTTTGACAGTGGTTTTGCTACAGTAACAGTAGTTTTGTATTTTTCTATAATTCAAATAAATTTGAGGGTCAGAAAATGGCCTTGAGATCGAAGTATACCATATTTTCTACAATTCAAATAAAATATACAGTAAAAACTTTGTACCAAAGTATACCATATTATATGTTCACCATGTAGGTCTACTCATGTGGAGTATAAAAAATTAGATTTTCTATTTTATGATTTTTCTATGATTTACTATAATTTTTCAAAAATTCAGCTAAAATAAATAAAAAAGGGAAAACCACTGTTACTCTAGCAAAACCTCCTTTACTATAGCAAAACCACTGTTGAAAACCACTGAAGATGTAATATGAACGGTTTTAAAAGTTGAGGGATGGATGCGTTTACCCGTTTTAGAGTTTAGGGATGACATGTAGACTTTAAATGAAATTTGAGGGACCTAAAGTAGACTTTTTCCTTATTTGAATGCATCCGATAGACTTTAGCTAGAGCATCTAGATATCTAATTAATTTTTGATTTTTAGCTGGCTAAAGTTTTGTTTCAAAATTTATAGTTACCTAAATTTTAGTTAGGTGCATCCAAACATGTCCTAAATCTCTCCCAAACCATTAGATTATAGCATATTTGCATATTGCCAAACAAAAAGTCTAAAGGCATCCTCAGCATTATGAGACAACAGCTAGCTCATAAATAATATGTTGTTATTTCATTATGCGAACCCTATATATAAAAAAGATTTTTCTATATCTTTTTCTACTTCCTCTCTCCCTTTATGAATAGGCCCACAAATTACATGAGCGAGATAGGCATTGAGATAAGAGGTAGTCTCTTCTTTTTTTTTTTTTCCTCTTCCCTCTCCTCTACGTAAAAAAAGTGATGACATGAATTGATAGAAGCTAGTTAAGATGACATTGTTAGGGACGTCCTAAGGCACCCGAGGCTTATTATTGTTAGGGACGTCCTAAGGCACTCGATCGCCACCCCTATTTCTTCTGCCAACTACCTTTCTTCTGTCCCGACTCTTCGCCACATGTTACGATAAGGCCGACTTGAGACTAACATGGCCGAGACAGCCGTCTACTCGATCGCCCAGCATGACGAAATGTGAGAGAAAGGATTTTTATGTCAACACCGGCGCTTCATATTTCAGTCACTAATAAAGCGAAATGACAGGAACATGCATGCCTGCATGCTTCTATCGTTTCGCTCCAAGAGACGGAATGATGTAATTAAGTTCGCCGGCCTAGGGCGTCAAGAGTCCACGATGGCCTATGATGCACCAAGCGAGCATCCTCTTGCTGTGCTCATGATTTGTTTGCAGGTAACATTTTGACTCCCACGCCGAGTCGCCGACAAGAGAGGAAGAAGAGGCGAAAGATCTGAGGACCAACAGTGACCATTGTGCTGTCCATCTACTAGGTCAAGAGTCCGATAGTCCCCACTCCTGCCTTTTAAGAGCCGTCATGCAAGGCCTAAGGGCAATGGAGAGATTGGAGACACTATAAAAAAAAATTAACCGCGACCTTTTGAAAAACCCTTCCAAGATAGACAAGATTTTGAACCGCCTCGGTTAATGCTGCCGCGATTAAAGAAGATGGTCATTTTTTCATTAACCAAGGCGATTACAACTAACCGCCTCACAAAATCTATTAACAGACCTGCCTCCAAAAATAGCTCTATTTTCGGAGACGGTCATCCAATATTTTCTGCCTCGAAAAAACACCCGAGGTCCAAGTTAAGCTCGTTACCAGAGTGAGATATAAAAGCAACACTCAGGGTTTCAACCTCACATGTCTCGCTCCCCTTCACGCAGACCTTTACTAGAACCCTCACCTCTCTCAATCCCTTCTCTCTCCCGCACATCTCCCTCAACTCTCCCTCCTTTCTCTCCCTCACTCTTGGCAGCGGTGGTGGAGGGCCTGGCCCGAGCTGCAAGGCCTCGTGGCCGAGGCCGCACATGCACCAGGCGGCATGGGGCCCCCCCTCGTGGGCCCGGTGGCGAGGCACACAGCGGCAAGGCACACAGCGAGCACAGTGGCGAGGCGCACTGAGCGAGCGTGGAGGTGCGTGGCATGGCCTATTTCCCTCGCTTGTGCTCAGTCAACAGCTGCGGTGGGCAAATCCGGCGACCGTGACATAGATCCGGCCCTCTCCTCCTAGATCCAACCCTCTCCTCCTTAGATCCGGCTTACCCGACATGCTCTAGGTGGCGGCGCAGAGCAGGAGCGGGCAAGCGGCAGATCCGGCTCCCTTCTCTTCGGGCAGGAGCAGCAACACTCCATCCACCTCTTCTTCGTGCACATGCGCGGCGACAACGTTGGCCGTGCCTCGGCAACGGGCGCGGGGCACGGCAAGGGTAAGGTATGGGCTCGACGTCGGGCCCTAGATAGGCTCATGGGCAGGCTCATTATTTTTTATTTTTATTAACGGTGGTAGGCATCTGGTCCACCTCGGTGAACCGCTGATTTATCGTGACCTTGGTAGCGAGGCAGATAGGAAAACTGTCTCGAAAAAGTAGTTTTGCTTGCCTCCATAAAAATTGTTGTAGTAGTAAGAAGGCAGATAAGCATCGGGCCCGTATAGCCTCGTGGCCCACGGAAATAGGAATATGCTTTGGATCTTGGGTGAATGAGGGGCATTTATGTCCAAAGAAAACTCCCCGATCATGTATAAATAGAGCCCTGCAGGGACAATGTAAACAAGAGAGTTAATATATGACTAAAGCTAGCAATTCTATGGCCTTGTAACTTAAGATTTCGCCATATTACTCTCTCGTTTCATGTATCTTTTTGTTCGCCAACAACCTGGTGTTCAGAGGACATGGCTGAAAACAACATTGACGCCCACTGTGATTGTTGCTCTATCTTTCCATGGCCAGAAAAGAAGTGAGAACAAGCGGCGATCTAGCCGAAGCTTCGACGGCAAAAGCAGCACTCGCGGCGAAAGCAGGGGCTGTGCTGGCCAAAAACCTAGTCATACCTCCCAGAGACCCAGCCGATCCCCAACTGCCAAGAGACAGTAGTACCACCAGGAGAGTGGGCAAATACCCCAGAGTGGCATGTACAATATATCACAAATGAAAATGATGACAATGAAGACGGCAAAATAACAGAGCAAGCCAAAGATCTAAGAAGGTAAGACGAATACCAGCAAGATATTCAGAGGCTTTGGATATGAAAGACAACAACTGCTACGACAGGCGGCTGCCAGAAACCGAGTCGACCATGTGCAGAACTCACTAAGAGAAGGAGCTAAGCTGCTAAGGCGAGACAACCTCAGCCGGGAGATCCAACAACTGCGGAGAGCTAATGGCGACCATGTCCCCACGGGCATACCCATTTTCGAGCAAAACCAACTCAGGCCGCTAGCGAGAACATCGCGCTATACGATCACACGTCGCCATTATTATCCAGAGATCTGCAATAACATCCGTGGCCCTGAACTACAAGCCTCGCATTCTGCCATTCGATGGGCAATCTAACCTCAGAAAATTCCTAGTAAGCTAGGAAACAGCTGCCATCTCCGCCGGAGGCGACGACACCCAAGCCTCGGCGAAGTCCTTCATCATGGCAGTCGAAGGTACCACCCATGTAGGAGGATATTTAATTTGTCAGGCAGGTACGTAATGTTTCTTCAGTAACTACTGACAAGACAGGTAATCAGGTATGGTCTCACCGTATTAACTTGGTTTCAGCTAACGCCGGCCCAGAAATAGCAACAAATTATCAACCCCTCCTTCTATTATTGTGCTTAGAAATTAATCCAAAATTTGACGCAGCAAATCCAGACGGATTAAAATACCTGCATCATCGTGAACACACGAAACACTGACTCTAGCCGTTAATTTTGAACAGTGTCGAGAGCTACGTAAAACAACACCTTGCACCTGTAATGTTATTTTTCCACATTTTTTTCTTTTTAAAAAAATTAGAGGAGGGGCACGGACTTCGCTTATACTCTTTCTGTTTCTGCATATATAGATTCCTAGAGTTATCTTAATAAGTCATAACATTTTAAATTTTGACTAATTTTCTAGAAAAAACTCGTCAAGATTTATATTATTAGATCAATATACTATATAATATTTTTTTATAATTTACTTATTTTATATTATAGATGTTATTATTTTTTCTATAAAGTTAATCAGATTTAAGGTAGTTTGATTTACACGACTTCTAGAAATTGAATTAATCAGGGACAAAGGAAGTAATTAATTTATTGTCCGGCCTTTGCGGCTCGTGCTAACATTGCTCGAATGAACAGGCTGTAGCAGAGAGGAAGGCGGAGGCCTTAAACAAATGATTCGATGTGCGCGAATAGGGAGCTTTGGCCCATGGGTATGAGAGTCGAGCAGTAGGCCAGCAGGGGACAACGAATTCGCACGTGACAGTGTGACCTATCCACACAGAAATTGCCCTGTTTAATGCAGGTCATGTTTAACAACCTGCAGACTGAGTTGGGCAGGCCGGCATCATTAGGTCCCCATAAGTCCATAACTTAATCGATCCAAATCCTTTATACCATCCCGAAAGATGGGCCTTGCCACAACTCCTGTGATCTTTTGGCTTCTCTAATATAAGTTCACATTGTAAAACTTTTTATTTTTTATGACATTACAAACACATATGTTCACAGACATGCAGCCGTAGGCAATCTCACCTCTATGAATTCACGCTTGCATGCCCTACCTATAAGCATATCTTCAGAAAGAGACATGAGATCTAGAGCTTGACAAAATCACCACACAAAGGATTTATGTTCCATGGAAATATTTACTACTACAGAAAAAGTACCGCAATTAGATCATGAAACAAACCAACTCGAGACTAAAGTTGGGTGAACATGTTCCACCAAAAACCAACTAAGCTATACTCAGTCCACCACATCGCAAACTAAGCTCAGACAACAACATAAAAGATTTTGGAACCCAGCCCCCTGATTACCAGAGGCAGGCATTTAATGGTGCCACTGCCACTGATTACCAGAGGCAGGCACTTGATGGTGCCACTGTCATATCTGATAATCTGTTAATCATTAATAGAGGCGAGTGTCTTAAAAACCCGCGCCTCTGTTAATATTTCATTATCAGAGGCTGTGGTTTTAATGCCGTAGCCCTTAGCCTCCAATCATATGCATGTACTCAGTTAATGTGTATCGTCAAAACAACCCAACCACCATGTTGAATATACTACGTTAAGCACACAATATCTCACCATGGTTTAAGAAAGGTCGTATACTTTACATGCGTCATTTGTCTTACTATATAATCAGCTGTCCAAGAATTTCTAGAATACCCTATATATATCAAGATAGAGGAAATAAAAGATGTAGACTAGTTCATCATCTTAAACTATGTGTGTCAATAATGTTTTCCAATAATATTCTCCGATAATATGCGCTAACATTTTTCTTTGTACTGCTCCAACATTATATTATTTCTGCATGAACCAAGGTACATACACAGTATACAGATACTAACATTTTTATTCATTAATTCAACCCATTCAATCTTCAATTAATAATTAGATCCATATGTCCTGCTGGTCTTTGCTACGCCAGATCGACCAGCAGCCTCCAGAATCGTTCTTCTTCTCAGTTGGCAACTGCACGGCTTGCCCTGCCAAGCCTAGCGATGTCCCGGAGAAACAGGAGTCCCATGCCCCCCGTCCCACTCTTTGAAGAAGAATGCACAGAAGTGAATTACCTGCTCTGGGCCCATAAATCGAATGAAGCTGAGGATAGGGGCAGAGCTTGCTTACCTCCAGCCTTTCTCCTTGCTGGAACCGGCTCGGCTACGGCGAGAATCTGGCGAGGGCGCGCCAGTTTCTCGGGAGGCAACCAGCTGTGGCCGTCTTGCTCCTCCCCAACGGTGGACGACACCACTTCCTGCTCCAGCAACTTGACACCGGTAGCTGCAGTGCGCAAGGAGGAAGAAAATTCAATCAAGGAGGACCCCATTACCTCACAAATAAAGCAAAAAAAATGGCGAAGTTTTCCCCTGGGAGACCCTTCGTGACCAGCGTCGTCTCTCCCCCCGAGGGGGGACCAGGGGCCCGTCGCCCAGCGCCCAGGCCCTCCCTCCGCAGCACCGGCCGGGCCGCCGCGCCGCCCTCCTCGCCCGGCGGCGGCGGCCAGCAGGGGGCTCAAAAACCCCCTCCTGCGCGTCCCGTCCCCCGCCCGTCTCTTCTTCCCACCTCCTCTTCCCCTCCTCCGGCGCCCGGCCTCGCGGCGGCCGGGCCCCCCCACGCCCCCTCCCTCGACGGATCCGGTGCCTGCCGGCCGGATCGGGCGGCTGGGAGCCGGCTGGGCGTCGGGCGGCCATGGGCGCGGGCACGGGGCTCGGCCGGCCGGCGGGCGGCGGCCTGGCCCGGCCAGGCTCCCACAGCGGCGGCCCCCCTCCGGTGTTTTGAGACCGGGCGGTCTACCTCGGGGGTTCCCCGGTAGTAGATTGGTGAGGAGATCGTCGGATCCGAACCCATGGTCAACGCGCAGGGAACACAAGACACGTATTTATACAGGTTCGGGCCGCCGGAGTAGCGTAATACCCTACGTCCCTATTTTGGGTGGGTAGTATATTGCGCCCTGCGCCTGATGGTTTAGGCTGCTGAGCCTTGTTGTGTCTATCTGAGGTGAGGTTGGGTGTCGATCTAGAGAGCCCTGCCCTCCTTTATATAGTCCAGGAGGCAGGAGTCCTAGTCGGTTACAAAGTAGTGATCCTAGTAGGATTGTGCGTAACTAGTCCTAGTAGGATTACATAAAAGGAATCCTAGTTGGACTAGGTCTTCTACTCTCTTCTCCATGGGGAGCCACTGTGTGTCCCCCCCGCGACAAGCCCCCCGAGCATTTCATGGTTGAGCTTCGGAAGCCGGGTTGTTGCAATCTTGCTCCGAGTTCTTTCGAAGTGAAACCTTGAGATGGTCTTCTTTTGGTCGGTTCGTCTTGACTAATGTGGATTGATCCTGAGGTGAGTGCAATTTTCATGAAAATTGCACTCACTGAGTGTAGCCCCCGAGCCTCTTGCTATTTGGCACAAAAAGCTGGAGGGTCCTTAAAAATTTTTGAAGATCTTCTTTGAGGGTATGTACCCTGCAGCCCCCGAGCCTTCTCTGGGTTCTTTTCTTTAGAAAAGAACTCGATGAAGGGTCTTGATGTGTCGTTGGGATGTTGCAGTCTTGAATGCTTGTATTCTTGGTCCTTTGTCGTTGAATCCGAGCCCCCGGGCATTGTTGAGGTGAAGGCGAGCCCCCGAGCTTGATGCCCGGGTTCTTTTTAAACTTATCTTGATCTCTGTTTCTCCTCGTTTGGGTTGTTCCTGATCAATCCGTTTTTTTTTCTAAACTTGTCTTGTCTACTTCTTGGCTGAGTAAGGTAGCTCTCAGGGTGGCATGGTCCAAATGTAGGCCCCTGCATGTTAAACATTAAAACATGTTGTAAATGACATTTCGAATATCAAGTCAGGATTGTGTCCCATATATGGATAATTAATTGGGGGCATGCCCCAGCATTATGAAATGCGTATGGACTTTTTTTTTGCGTCTCGCTCTTGCTAGGCCATGCAAGTTCCTCAGGTAGTGTCCTGTTACGTTTAAGCACTTGAATCTCTGGCATACGGTTCAGAGGTTTCATGACGTGACCGGCCGTGTGAGTAGACAAGCTTCACGGATTAAGGCATGTGCTACCTGAGGACTTTAGTGACCGTTAAGAGAAGATTTAGAGCAGTGTGTTTGCTCGCATGATGATCTTTGATTTCCCGAGTAGTAGCCTGTTACGTTTAAGCACTTGAATCTCTGGCGTATGGTTCAGAGCTTCGTGAGTTGACCATGTGAGCCTGGCTTGGTTCAGAGGTTACATTGACGTGACCAGCCGTGTGAATAGACAAGCTTCACGGATTAAGGCTTACTACTCGAGAAAATTAAAAGCCATTTAAGAGAAGAGGACATAGCCTCGTAGCCATGCGGATAATATCAAGAAATATATGATGATTAAAGAATATTAAAAAAATAATTTAAAAATAAGACTTAGCTTGATTTATAGCCGAGAGGAAAAGTCAGCGCGTCGAGGAAGGAGCTGGCGGCAGAGTAGTCGGTAGCCGGGTGTAGCAATTGGCAGCCGAAAGTAGTCGGCGGCAGTGGACCAGTCCGTGAAGTAGTCAGCGTGTTGAACGGAGAAGTCGGCAGCCGAGTAGAGTGGTTGGCATGTCGAGCAGAGTAGTCGGGGCTGAGAGTAGCCTGTAGCTGGATGTACCAGTCGAAAAGTAGTCGGCCTATTGAGTAAAGTAGTCGGCAGCCTTGCTTTGTGGCTTGTTTCGGTTTCCAGTTTGTCGATCTGACGTAGTCGGACAGGACTCTTGCTTGTTTAACATCACCTTGTATGGTATTATTTTGCACGAACTTGTTCAGGCTTGCCGTTCTTTGAAGATTTGTACGTGGCCTCGTTTGTTTGTCTCTTGTGACGGAAATACATGTACATGCTTACTCCTTCGTTGGCTTGTGGTCATCTTGCATACGTGCTGTAGATTGTTTTTGTACATTACGTCAGTTTGTACAGCTCTGGTGATTAATCCTGTGTCAGGTCTTCTTGGCTTGCTGTAATATTCGGCTGTAAAGGACTTGTGCTTGCCATCAAGATTGTAAGTGCACATGGTACTCAGACTTGCCGTCTCCTTGTCGGTGTTTGAGTAGTACTCCGCATTTAACTTGAGCACGTCCCTTGGCTGGTCCTCCTCCTTCACACGAGCGGTGGGAGTCGGAGTCGAATTTGTGTATGCTCGATGCAAAGGTCTGCTGTCATCTTGAAGTCAGACAGCTGCTGGTCTTGGAGTGGATGTACGTCACCTTTGAATTTGGATTTTCCAATCACGGCTTGTGCAGGTGAATTCGCTTCGGACTTGTATGCTGAGTCGCTGATTTGTCGATGGAAAATAGCAGCAACCATGTCGAGTCGTCGAGATTGATCTTGAAGAGGGAAAAAAGTCCATCAAGCTCGCTGCTGGATTTTCGACGATTCTGCCCCACGGTGGGCGCCAGCTGTCGGTGTTTTGAGACCGGCAGTCTACCTCGGGGGTTCCCGAAGTAGTAGATTGGTGAGGAGATCGTCGGATCCGGAACCTGATGGTCAACGCAGGGAACACAAGACACAGATTTATACAGGTTCGGGCCGCCGGAGTAGCGTAATACCCTACGTCCTGTTTTGGGTGGGTAGTATATTGCGCCCTGCGCCTGATGGTTTAGGCTGATGAGCCTTGTTGTGTCTATCTGAGGTGAGATTGGGTGTCGATCTAGAGAGCCCTGCCCTCCTTTATATAGTCCAGGAGGCAGGAGTCCTAGTCGGTTACAAAGTAGTGATCCTAGTAGGATTGTGCGTAACTAGTCCTAGTAGGATTACATAAAAGGAATCCTAGTTGGACTAGGTCTTCTACTCTCTTCTCCATGGGGGAGCCCTGTGTGTCCCCCCGTCGACACCCTCCCTCGACGGATCCGGTGCCTGCCGGGCGGATCCGGCGGCCGGGAGCTAGCTGGGCACAGGGGTTCGGCCGGCCAACGGTGGCGGCGGCCTGGCCCGACCCGGGCTCCCCAGCGGCGGCGGGGCCAGCCGCCTCTTGGCCCCCCCCCCCCCCCTCGACTGCCTGGGAGAGACGGACCACGGCAGGGGTCAGGGCGGCAGGGCCGGCGGCGGGCCCATGCCTGTCTCCCCCCGCATCGGCGTCGGTGGCGGATCCGGCCTCCTGGCCGGGTCTGCCCCCCACTGGCGCCTTCCTGCGGCGGCGGGTTCTAGGAGCGGCGGCGGCAGCCGGCCAGCCCTCTCCCTACTCCTCTGCCCTGCCCCTTAGCCCCCATAGCGCCGGCATCCCCCGATGCGCCTGAGTCCGCCGCATCCCCAGGCCTTGAGGTGGGACCTCGGTCTGGGCCGAGGCGGCGGCAGGGGCTCCCACCATCACCTACGGTGCATCGAGGCAGCGGCGCGTCGTGCGCTTGGCCCCCCGGCGTGGTGGCGACTCCGCCGTCGTCGGTGAGAACGACCCGGGCGCGCGCCTGGCCTTTCTCCGGTGCCACCTGCTCCCCTCGCGCCCCTGCGCCCGCACCCTGGCCTTGAGGCAACGCGCCCGGCCGGGGAGTCGGTGCGGCGAGGGAAGCCCCGCACTAAACTCCGGCGGCGGCGGGGCAGTTCTGGCGACGGGGATGGGCCCCGCACACGGGTTTCTTCTTCCTTTGCCGTGCGGCGGGCGGGCTGGCCGGGGGCAGTGCTCCCGCCCGGCGTGCCTTGGCCACCACCCACCCCCAGGTGGTGGATGGTGGGCCTTGGCCGCTCTGGCGGCGCCCTCCCGCCAGCGCTCGGGTGAGCGCTTCGGCGGTGACCAGTGGCCATTGTCCACCATCCTCCTGTGGTGGGCCATCGCCAGCCTGGCGGTCTTCTCGTGCCGGCGCCTTCTTCTACACCATGGCCGTTCATCGCTCGGCGTGGGAGGCGGACACCACGAGGACATCCAGCGGCGTCTTGGCGGCAAAGATGGTCTAGGGGCGGCGGGGTGAAAACCCCGTCCCCGAGGCCGTGCGCCCTAGGACCCGGCGACAGTGGCGAATGCGTCATCACCTACACGAAGGCGTCGTCTCGGCGACCACTCCTCGACCGCTTCTTCTTTGGAGCAAACCGGGAACGAAAGATCCCCAGGGTGCTGGGTTCAACGGAGTTGGCGTCCGCGGGCGTCATCTCCTTCCTGAAGGCTCCGTTGGCGCGCCAATGATGCTCCCCCGACGCCGAGTCCTGCCCCTGCCTAGCTCATTGGACCTTGTGTTGTTTGGCGTGGTGGAGTCCTTTCTTTTCTTTGTTGTTGTGTTCGTTTTGACCACTGTCTCTGTGGTCCGTGTCGTGTTTCGTTTGTTGTACTTGCCGTGCTTTCGGCCACCTTCTTCTTAATGAAAATGACACGTGAAGTCGTATTCGAGAAAAAAAACAAATAAAGCAAAATTATTGTAGCATGCAATATGCAGTGCAATGCATAGCGTAATCGTCCTCACGCGTGTGTGTCTCATCGCTGGTGGCACCGTGCAGAAATAACGTTGCCAGCAGCAGCAGGAGTAAGAGGAATATCGGGGCGCAGAGTCGATGAGAGACTGCCATTGCTAAACTAAAGCTGCATGCGAAGCAGTGTGTGTTGCCCTATATATCGTGCTGACTGATCAGAAGGACCGAGTGCCATTGTATTGTATGGCGCCTAGCTTGTTTTTTTCCTTAGCAGGCGTACGTGAGTGGACTGGAGACAGCAGACCCCGACAGCATGCCGGCATGGTCGTGGTCGTCAAACACGTTCACTTGACATTAGCAGCGCTAGTCACCCACGGATTGGCCAACAAACCAAATAAAACCTGAAGGCTCTCGCGGAAATCAACTAGGTCTTGGACGTGTGTGCCTTTAATTTCCAAACGGCAACAGGCGCAGAGCTTTTTTTTTTTCCCCAAACGTTCCTATATCGAATATACGTAGCTGTGTATGACTATTACTCGAACAACCTTACTTGATATTTGAAAAAGAAATATGATACCTTTTGTCAAGCATACTTGTAACATCAATTTGACTTGCCTGGTCTTCGATGTGAGTGTCTTTCCAAACGGGCACAGGCGCAGAGCCTTTTATTTTTTGTTCTTTCCAGACGCTCCCATCGAATACGTGTACCTGTGCATGGCTATTACTCCATCAACCTTATTTGTTTATTCGAAAAAGAAACATGACACATTTTGTCAAAAAAATACCTGTAACATTAATTTGACTGGACTTGGTCTTCCATGTGCTCATTTTCAAACTACTTTGTAACAACCGAATCAAAGAAACCAATATTGGCAAACCATTCTTTTCTCAGCCAAGTGCTGATCATCATGTGCTGTAATAATGAACTAAGGGCCTGTTTGGGATTGCTCTGCTCCAGTTTTTTCAGCTCTGCTCCACCAACTCCACCATGGAGCAGCTCCACTCTAGAGTTGATAGAGCAGATGGACCTTTGGCATGTAGTTTAGCTCCACCTCTAGAAACGAGGGTTTTCATGAAAATGGTCTGACATACCCTTGAGTGACGTTTGCTATATGTTTTGATATGTATATATAAAGTATACGAGTGAGTTAATTTGTTCTTTCAGCAATTGAAATATAATATAAAAATTATGCTATACATAATTTAGTCACAAAAAATTCTTAAAAGGCTATGAACAACATTCTTTGCATTTGAAAAATCTTATATAACATATGTTCAGTGAAGCATTTGAGCAAGCAGCAGGCAAGAAACAGCTTTTTCTGGACATGTGCTTCTGCCAACAAGCAAGCAAGCATTAACGGTCCACGCGGCCATTTGCTAGAACAGAGAGCCACTTGGTCATTTGCTCAAACAGGTAGTAGACGGAGAAACCAGTCCAGTGGCTCACGCCAAGAAATTCAGAATAACCGGACGGGCTCATGCATCTGGATTCAGAGGCAACGGGCGGTTCCCGGCGAACCTCGTGAACACCCCCCGACTGGTCCACGCCCTAGCTCCTCACCTGCACCTCCAAGCGATGGATTGCTCGACGAGTTCCTGCTCCTTTCCATGGCGGCCTTGCTGCCTGAGCCGTGCGGTAGCAGTCGGCTGCGGAGGAGCGCGTCTAAAGGCTGGGCAGGGTGGCCGCGACGAGGAAGGCCGCTGCGCCCCACCCGCGCGGGAGCAGGGTGGCCGCGCCCCCACCCTGATGGTCACCGGCAGACAGGTTGCGGCCGACGTCCCCCCCTGCCGCGCGTGCTCTTTTGCGAGGAAGGGGAATGAGCGTCGGGACGAGGGAGACGGAAAGTCGGAAACAGAAATGGCGAACCGGTACGCTTGGGCTGTGTAATGGATGGCAGTGGTGGGTAATTATTCCACAGCTCCATGAGAAGATATATAACACTCGTTTCTAGAATAGTACCTTTTGAGGAGCTCCACAAAAAAAACATGGAGTTGGCCCTTAACTCCATCTTTTTTATGGAGTGGAGTTTCTGGAGCTGAATCTGTTTGGCTGGGTAGTTTGGGAGCGGAGCTGTAAAAGCTGAGAACAGGCTAGGGTTTTAAACAGGCCCTAAGGCTAAGGGCATGTTTGGAAGCTAGTAAATATTAGTAAGGAGTTGTTGGATGCACCACCTAACACCACCTAACATGTTGCTAATAGGTAGTTAGAAAGGCTAAACCTATTAGTAGCCCCAAATCTGCTAGTGAAACTAATAGTTACCAAACATTTAATTTTGGCTAATAGTAAGTTGTTCTATTTGAAGATCTGTCTATATCCACTTGTACTAATTTCATATCCTAGTTTCCAATACACTCTTAATGTGATGATATCTAGTAAGTAACACAAAAGTTCGTCCTCCTATACAACACACACATAGTATTTCATTATCAGAGGCTATGGCTTTAATGTCCTAGCAGCCAGCAATCACATGCATATATGCTCACTTAATGTGTGTTTAATATACTATATTAAGAACAATATCTCACCATGGTTTAAGAAAGGTTGTATACTCACATGTGTCATTTGTTTTACTATATAAATCAGCTGTCCTAGAATCTCTAGAATACCTTACATATTTCAAGACAGAGGGAATATCAGATGTAGACTATAAAATTTTTCCAACTTAACTGTGTGTCAATAATGTTTTCCAACATTCTCCGACAATATGCTATAACATTGTGTTTTTTTCCTTTTGAACTGCTCTAACATTGTTTCTGCATGAACCAAAGTACATACACAATATACAAACACACACGGATTTCTCCAGCAAGAAGCTGACCGAAGCATGGTGTCGAGGCTGGGTAACTTCCCATAGAAAGAATTTTTTTTTATTTGATAACAACTTCAGTTGATAGACAATACAGAGACATTGTCTTTTTCAGTGGTCAAGACTGCCGTTTAGAAGCAGCAGCTCAAAGTAGATTTGTTTTTGTAGGTCAAGACTGCATTATTAAAGAATCATAGACTACCACTCTTAATGTCATATAGAACTTGGAACCGATCAAAGCTACTTAAAAGCCTTGGAAATCTTGACCAACAAAAACATCTACAGCATATCAAAGCACCTGCCTAATGTCATGCAGCTATTCGATAGTAGCGTTTCCAAAAAAATCAGCTATGCACATGTGGCCGTTTTGTCCTACCAGTTGATTTCTGAGGCTTCTAGGTAGCTTTGATCGGTTCAAGTTCTATATGACATGCATGATAGTCTACGATTCTTCTATAATAATGGAATCTTTGACAAAAAAAAATAATCTACTCTGAGATTTTTCTAAATGCTAGTCTTGACCAACTGAAAAAGATAATCAGTCTCTGTGGTGCCTGTTTTCAAATACTTTTGACCACCAAACCAAAGCAACCAATATTGGTAAACCATTTTGTTTTGAGCCACATGCTGATGATATGTTGTAACAGTGCAGAGAGGCTAAGTGTATGTTACAGGACGGAACTTTTTATATATCCATGTTACGAGTATAGTACTGGGGCATAGACAAAGAGTTTAGAGGAAGAAAAAGAAACTAGTGGTATGAAATGAACAATATAGCCTGTACCACAAGGGTCAAACTAATTCTGGTAGCTTGTAATAGTCCCAAGAAATAAATATAAGGCAAGCCAGCCACTACTTGCAGTTTTAAGAAGCATCATCAGAAGAGCTTAAGCATTCCTCAAGATGGCCCATTTAGGCACTCCAAGTTCGAAACTCATCCCCATCCTAGCTTTATTCATGTTCACATATTCCATGCTACAATTAGCAACAAGTGATGATCCTGGTACTGACCGAGAAGCCCTCCTCTGCTTCCAGTCCCAAATCTCTGATCCTACTGGAGCCTTGAGCTCCTGGAGCAGTTCATCCACTGATTTCTGCAACTGGAAAGGAGTTTCATGCACCGCAAAGACCCCACTGCGAGTCATCACGCTAAACCTTAGTTCTGAAGGCCTCAGTGGTCCGATAACACCATGCATTGGCAACCTAAGCTCCATGACAAGCCTTGACCTATCGAGCAATGGATTTCATGGAAGCATCCCGGCTGAGCTTGGGCACCTGAGCCAAATCATATATCTCAACCTGAGCATCAACTCTCTCCAAGGTGAGATCCCACCAGACTTAACCCAATGCATTCACCTCCAACAAGTTGCACTCAACAGCAATAAGTTGCAAGGAAGCATTCCCACTGGGTTCGGGCTGCTTCGTGAGCTACAAACTCTGAACCTCTCTACCAATGCCCTCACAGGCAATATACCTTTGCTGTTGGGCAGCAGCCCGTCTCTTATCAGTGTCGACCTTGGTGCCAATCAGCTGACAAGAGGGATTCCAGAATTCTTGGCGAACAGTACACGTCTTCAAGTGCTTAGGCTCATGCAAAATGGCCTTACTGGAGAGATCCCTCCATGACTTTTCAACAGCTCTACACTGACCACCATTCACCTCGACAAAAACAATCTAGTTGGTTCTATACCACCTGTCACGGCAACTGCAGCACCTGTTAAAATACTAGTTCTATCTCGTAACAGTTTGACCGGCAAAATTCCAGCCTCACTGGGCAACCTTTCCTCTCTGATTAGTCTGTCACTTGCGATAAATAACTTAGTTGGAGCCATCCCAGATAGCCTAAGTAATATTCCTTCTCTCGAGAAGCTGATTCTCACATTCAACAATTTGTCTGGAACAGTGCCCCAGTCAATTTTCAACATATCATCTCTGAAAATTCTCGAGATGGCCAACAACTCACTCACTGCTCGCCTGCCACCAGACATCGGCTACAGGCTACCAAATCTGCAGAGCTTGATCCTATCAACATCTGAATGGGCCACTGCCAGCTTCTCTTACAAATGCATCTAAGCTAGAAATGGTTTATCTTGCCGGTACTGGACTCACTGGAACAGTGCCATCCTTTGGGTCCTTGTCGAACCTACAGGGCCTTGATCTTTCCTACAACCAACTTGAAGCTGGTGACTGGAGCTTCCTCTCATCCCTTGCAAACTGCACTCAACTGAAACAACTGTTCTTGGATGGCAACGGTATGCGAGGAGGTCTGCCATGTTCTGTTGGTGGCCTTTCCTCTCAGCTCGAGGAACTATGGCTCAAACAAAACAAATTCACTGGAAGAATTCCGTTGGAGATTGGAAATCTTACGAGTCTCACATTTCTGTTACTAGATCTGAACCTGTTAACAGGGAGCATCCCGCATACCATAGGAAACCTGAGAAATTTATTGATTCTAAGATTTGCACAGAATAAACTCTCAGGCCATGTCCCAGAATCTATTGGTAACATTGACCAACTGTACGAGCTTCATCTGGATGGGAACAACTTTAGTGGGGGCATACCTCAGAGTTTAGGCCAATGGAGACAATTAGAGAAGCTGAATCTCTCTCACAATTCCTTCGATGGAAGCATACCAAGTGCCATCTTCAATATTTCTTCACTCTCACAAAGCTTGGACTTGTCAAATAATTTCTTTACTGGGCCCATACCAATGGAGGTTGGCAGCCTCATCAACCTTGGAAGCATCAGTATCTCCAACAACCGTTTGGTTGGCGATATTCCGTCCACCCTAGGAAAATGTGTGGTTTTGGAGGTTCTTCACATGGAAGGGAATTTTCTTACTGGAAATATTCCACAATCATTCATGAACCTGAAAAGCATCAAGGAAATGGATCTCTCTCGGAACAACTTGTCAGGGCAAATTCCAGAGTTCCTGGCCTCGCTGAGTTCTCTGCAGTCACTCAATCTTTCATTCAATCAGCTAGAAGGACCAATACCATCAGGGGGTATCTTTGGCAATTCCAGCAGGGTCTCCCTCAAAGGAAACCATGGGTTATGCTCAAATGCTCCAGGGCCAAGTCTGCCCCTTTGCCCAGAGTTGAGACACAAGGGAAAAAACAAGCCTGCTGTTTGGAAGATAGTGGTCCCAGTTGTAGTCTCTGGTTTTATTATTTTGCTGTTATGTTTAATGGTCATTCTTGTCAGGAGAAGAAAAAAGGAGCCAGCAGGGCAACACACCAGTGTGCATATAGACAAAATAACATATGAAGACATTGCCAAGGCGACAAATATGTTCTCTCCAGTAAACTTGGTTGGTTTGGGATCCTTTGGAGCTGTTTACAAAGGCATTTTGCCATTTGACACTGAACCAGTTGCCATTAAGGTTTTCAACCTCAACCTGTATGGAGCACAAAAAAGTTTCATCGCAGAGTGTGAAGCATTAAGAAATACCCGCCATAGGAATCTCGTCAAAGTCATTACCTTATGCTCCTCGGTTGATCCAACTGGCTCAGATTTCAGGGCGCTCATCCTCCAGTATATGCCTAATGGCAGCCTCGAAAGGTGGCTACATCCACAGGACCATGGTTACGATAAGCAAAGATTCCTAACCTTGGGTGAAAGGATCAACATAGCACTGGATATTGCACATGCTTTAGACTATCTCCATAACCAGTGCGCAACTCCAGTAATACATTGTGACCTGAAACCAAGCAACATTCTTTTGGATATTGAAATGACTGCATATGTAAGTGACTTTGGGTTAGCGAGATTCATGTGTGCTAACTCAACTGCAATACCTGCTAGTTCTATGAGTTTGGGCAACCTAAAAGGATCCATTGGATACATCGCACCAGGTATTGGAATCTACACATACTGCACTATCATATTGACATATATGCATATGGTCAACGACCGATTCATTTTCTTTATTCTTATTAGTTGCTTATATTAGTTCTCTTTACCTTATTCAAATTTAATTCAAAAGCAGAGTATGGCATGGGTGCACAAATATCAACGATGGGTGATGTGTACAGCTACGGTGTGCTTTTGTTAGAGATGTTTGCCGGAAAGTGTCCAACTGATGAGAAATTCAAGGATGGGATGAACCTTCACAAACATGTGGCTGTCCATTGTCCCCATGGCGTAGCAGAGATTTTGGACCCTGCTATGCTACAAAATGATCTGGATGGTGGGAAATCAGAACTGATACAGAACTGCGTCCTCCCAATGGTACAGTTGGGCCTCATGTGCTCCATGGCATCACCACGAGATCGATTAGGAATGGCACAAGTTTCTGCTGCAATACTCGATGTCAAGCATACATTCCTAGAGCTTTGCAGTGGACAAAATGGACTAGACAAATAAGCATAGTTGTGATGTTTGATATCGTACAAGACTCAACTCAACTTGTTGGCTTGGGAGGGTGCTCGTCATGCATAATAACCACCCAAGTTTGAGCCCTTTTAGGTGCATATTTCTTTGTAATGGAAACTGTCACTCGACTAGTTGTCTCTTCTTCTTTTTTTAAAAAAAAGGAAAAAAAAGAACTGGGAAAGAGTTTTGCCTGGTGTATATTAATAGAGAAGAATTTAGTTGGGTCCTTTCGATTGGTTGCTATACTATGCAAAACAAATGTACTGGCTTATAAATGCATAAGTTCAGATGATATCTCAATTCCATGCTTATATATCCATAACATAATAGATGAAAACATAAAATTGGTAAAGAAACACCTAAGAATGCAATCAATAAGATACGACAAAATCATAAAAACGTTAGGAATGTATAAATGCATATACATTACCACTAGCTCTAGTTCGTGAGAATGGAGATAACTTTCTTCATACGAGACTTCAATTCTTGAAAATTGTATAAAATAAAATAAATATATCTTCATATTTATTTGATGTTTACAAACACCTAATAAATATAAATCAATCATTTGTGGAATTTCTAGATCGAGAAGTTCCATTGTGCAGCTCTAAAAATATCGACCTATCATTTATTGAACTTCTACACCACCAGGGAGTTCAATATTAAATAAAAGCTTGGACTTGGGAATATGGAATTTATTTACCTAATTAAAAACCAGCCTCAAGTCAAGCGCCTACACCGCCTCTGCCTATTGCCGATGGCCGTGTCCTGTGAGGCGGCTGTGAGGCAGTGCCGACGCGTCCACGCCGCGAGTGCGCGATGCCAGGTCACCGCTTGCCGCCCAGGCGCCCAGGCAGCCAGTGCGGTGAGGCTGGCGGCCGCGGCCCGCAGCATGCCGCCGGCCGAACGCGGCAGCGAGCAAGCGCCCCAGATCGACCGGTATCCGCCAGGGGCCGCGCGAACCGGGAGTCCGAGGGAGGCCCAGCCTGTCAGCGGCGAAGAGGCTGAAGATCCACGTCCGCCAGTGGTGAGGAGAGAGATGGGGAGGAGGAAGAGGAACGGAGACGGAGGAGATTGCGGTGGCGTACAATCGCCCGCGGTCTCAGGGAATCGAGGGAGTGGGGAAGTGTGGGTGCTCCTCTGGGCCGGTTGGGAGTACAGTATTTCGGCCCAATGCCAAGGGAAGTCCCTGGGTTGGGCCAGAAAACTTAAGACAGACCCGACAAGCGGGCCGTTCGTTGCACAACACTACAACTCCCAGCAAGGCAAAAGGGCCCAAGGTAGTAGCGCCTGTTCGTTCACCTGGCTCATGGTCATGGTCATGGTCATGCATGCGCGAATCCTCTCCTCCAGGCGGCGCCGCCTTTCCTCCCGTCTCCCATCCCTCTTGGTCCTTCCTTCAGAATCAGGACTCGTCGCCGGAGTTTGAGGTCGGCATGCAGCACCTGACTGAGCTCAATGTCAAAGCACGGCCATGCGGGTGGGGGTGGCCACCGCGCTTCTGCTGGGGCCTGTAAAGTTCAAATCGAAGGAGCGTGTGGCCGGAGAAGCTAAGGGCGGCGTGACCTGCACGCCGGCCGGGCTCACGGCAGCAGATAATACAGACTAAGGGCCGGCCGGCCGGCCGGCAGCACTCCAACGCAGCAAGTAAATTCAATTCCTCGTCGTCCCCAGCCCCGAGTCCCAAGCTCTATGTCAAGTTTGCTTCCCCAATCCAGGTATCCTCATGTCACTTAGACATCTGCCCAATTCCATGACCACGAATGGATTACTGGCTTGCAAAATGGCACTCGTGTTGTGTTCTTAACGCCGATATATAATGTTGTTGGTGCCAAATGAACAAATGGATCCAAATGTTAAAGATCCTACAAGGAGATTCCATGTTTGCATCGATCAAGTATGCTGTGGATTTAAGCATGAAATTGAATTATATCATCTAAAATCATGCATTTCTCATCTCATGGTGCGAAAAAAAAAATCTTGCATTTGCTCACTAGTTCTGTTATTAGTGTGTTTATTTACTGGTTGTGAATGGTTTACAACCTTAGATAGTGGCCCTTAGGTGTGAAAGCTGGAGAAGCTCCCGCTTACCATGCCCATCTGTGCCCATCCCGCCATTCCTCTTTCCTCCCTGTGTCATCGCCCTGCCTTCTGGAGCAGAGGATTCAGTTGGTCGATCAGGGCTTATTGCCGAAGGGCGAGGGCTTTCTTCTAGTCTTCTATGGACTCAACTGCTCCTCCCGTTTCCATCAATTTCGCCAGCTTGACTCGAGCCAAAAGTCAGATGTAGTGTATGGTCTAGAACTGTGACATTTTATTAAAATAGAAGGTACAATTCTCCTGAAAAAAGCCCAATGAAAGACTTGTCATCACATTACAGTTATATGTGGAAACAAGAGGGGCAGGAAATTCTGTGCTACTCGATCGTGTGCAGCATATAATAAGGAGGAATACCTTGTCTCCTTGAGTGCTTATCCGGTGTCATGCAAGGACACCATTAAAAAACAAAACGTTCTTTGCTTCAGCCTCTCTATGCTCTTCTGTACATGGGCTTTATTTGTTGGTCCTCGTCCATTGCCTTTGCGCACACATTGAAAAATTCCTAGCCTTAACCGCAAGCATTGCCTGCTTCTGCTTCCACCAAACAAAGAAAACACAAAGAGGGATTCTTTGTGAAAGGAGGAAGCAGGTGCGTCACAACTTTGTGTGCTTTACCGTCGTCCATACGTGCATTGTTTTATTGAAGAAACTAGAGGGGTTTGCACTTTGCACCCCTACAAGTAATTTATTAATTAAGAAATTAAAACGGCACAGTACAAAAGAACTGTTCAATAAACAAAAAAGGAGCAAAAGAAAATGCTAGGTGACTTAATTTGCAGACCCTGGAAATGCTAAATGTTATTTATCGAGCTCCATGCGCATGTGTTGGCTGGTCCTGTCCTGTGAACTGTGATCCTTCATCCTTTGCGCACCCCTGCCTTTAAGGATTACCCACAATGAAAGCAAGCATCACATGGTGCCTTCTGCTTAGGCCACACAAAAGTGCACAAAGAGAGATTCTTGTGAAAACAGGAAGTAGCGCAGAAACTATATATACTTTATATATCCTGTCCATCATCAGGAACAAATGCCTTGAGTGCTTATAGGTTATGTGCACACATTGACAAGCATAATATGCATTGCTTCAACCACAAAATTTGGTGTTTCATTTCATACACCCAACATTCCCTTTATTACCACAACTCCATGCGCTCAGCGGATACACACAACTCTGAGCATTAGCAGCGCCACTGCTAGCTTCTGAGTTCTGAAACACAAGCAAACACATAGCATTAACATCAGTAGGAGAGCAATGGCGGATCTCGCTGTTGGGATCTCCAAGGCGGCGGTGGAGGCGCTGGTGAGCAAGGTCCAATCTGCCATCAAGGAGGAGGCGGAGAAGTGGCTGACCGTGCAACGCGATCTGGTGTTCATCACGGGCGAGTTCGAGATGATGCAGTCCTTCCTCGACACCGCCAGTGAGGAGCACATCAAGAATAAGATCGTGAGGACATGGGTGCGGCAGGTCCGCGACCTGTCCAACGACGTGGAGGACAGCATCGATTTCATCCTCCACATCGACATGGCGAAGAGCTCGTGGTGGCTGCGGCTGCTGCCGTCCTGTGGCAGCAAGACAGGAGAGCTACTGCCAGTGGACGAAGCGGTGGCCATGACAACGATGCTCAGGGCCCGGGTGGTGGACGTGAGCCAGAGGAACATACGCTACAACCTCATTAGCGATGACTCTGGCTCCAAACCGGTTGTTCAGGTGCAGCAAAAAGCTGCTGCCACACTGGACCTTGTCATTGATGCTGCCAAGATGCAGCGAGGCTGCTCGGATCTAGTCAAAATGATCAGCAGGGATGGCAAAAGCCTTCAGGTGATCTCGGTCTGTGGAACAGGAGGAGACCATGGGAAGATATCCATCATCAAGAATGCATATGAAGATTCAGTTGTCTGTAAAAACTTCAGATGCCGTGCTTGGGTGAAGCTTACACATTCTTTCAATCCCCTTGAGATCATCAAGAATTTTGTGTCTCAATTCTACACAAACTTTTGCGAGGAACAAGGTGGAACAATCATTGGTATAGATGTGCTGAAGATGATGGAAGTCGCCCAAGAAGATCTCAGTAATGAGTTCATGGAGCTAGTCAACCAGCATAGGTACCTCGTCATCCTAGAAGACATATCCACCATGGTGCAGTGGCATGCTATCAGATCGTACCTGCCGGATAGGAAGAATGGGAGTCGGATAATTGTATCCACACAGCAGCTCGAGATTGCAAGACTGTGTACTGGAGAGCCATATGGAATGGTGGAGTTATGTCAGCTCTCACCTGATCATTCTGTCTGCGTTTTTTTCAAGGAGGTATGCCCGGAGCAAATAACAAAAACAACCAGTAACATGTAGGAGAAGTCTTTTTCCCCCCGTATGTTGCATGACCTGCGGGCCACTCAATTTAGTAGAGCCTTGCAAACTAGGTCAGGATTCCACCCATATTTTTCCAAGCGTGTAGGCCACATCATTCCTACACAAACCCTCTAGTTATAAAAACACATTTTTGACTAAAATCTTATCTCAATTTCAAGACTTTGATCTCATATTATTCAAAACAATTAGTTTTGGTCTTTTGGAAACATAAAAATATATCTCTAAATTTTTCATAAATTGCACTTCTATATATTACTTCTATATACTCTTATAAATTAGTTATAAATTGTACTCTTATGGTCCTATATACTATGAATGTTCTATATTAGTTCTGCTAAAATATTCGTCTGCCAAATATTATATTAGTTATTATGGTCCTACAATAGTATTATTTTAGTTCTTTTTGTTTTGTTTTGTTAATGTGTTGATGGATTGATAGCTGAGTTAGGAGAATTTGTTAGTGTTCATCTTACTAACTATTAGTAATTGGAGGCTCCGTTTGGAGCCTTCCATGTTAATACTCATGAGGTACATAAATCTATGGTCATTAACAACATCAGCTGTTAGATCTAATCTATTTTTTTTTTAAAGTTACCCACACATCATTTGATATTTGAAAAGTAGTATAATGTAACCTCTTCAAAATTGATATAAATTACATATATCCGCCCTTATATAAAATACACTAAAGCAACCACTAACCACGCCTGTGCTTGTGTGGTCCTGTTTGATTCCTGCTGTGCTATACTTGCTTTCCTTTTGTATCAGTAGACAACTGAACTATCACCGGTGCATGTGTTTGCTCATAACGTGAGGCCCAGCCTAGACCTAGTATATAACATCATTTTATCTCCCCTTCTCCAAGATGTGACTGCCTACAACGGAACCTAAGTCCCATGAGGTCCAGCCGGTCCAGGTGACCAGGTCCCACGACGATGAGTCAATGCACAATGCCACTCCCACAAATATCCCTACCAATAACAAACTATTTTAAACCACTTAGAAGTTTAGAAAAAATGTTGCTCAAAGATGGAAATTATTAATTGCCCTTAAAGTTTCTTTGAACACTTCTTCACATGTTTTATTTGTTCATCTCTTTCAATTTTTTTCAGGGTTTACAATATGATACAGATTACTCCTTTACAAAGGACGAGAACGGTTCATTGATCAATGTCTATGACCTTGGGCGTGACACAGAAGTAAATGAACTTTTTCACCAGATCCAGGAACGTCGTCATATTTTCCTGTGTGGGATGCCTGGTGTTGGGAAATCAGTTATCATCAGATCCATATGCAACAATCTCAAGGAGAGTGGTAGATTCGCGAAGCATGCTTGGATCAATGTACGCCATCCGTTCAATCCCACAGATTTCGCTCATAGCTTACTTCTGAAGTTTCACTCAAAACCACTTCTATCCAAAGATCCTATACAAGAGTGTTGCAGCCTTTTACTCGAACATAAGTGCCTCATCATAATTGACTGCTTGCAGTCCAAGGAAGGCTGGGATTGGATAAAATCTAACTTGACACAACATGGGCATTCTGAAGGCTGTATCATCATCATAACTTCAGATGAAAGTGTCGCCAAACATTGTGCGATATCATCTAATGATGCAGTCTACAACATCAAAGGTCTCGAACCTAATGCAGCACGTGAGCTGTTTAAAAAGGTTAGTTTGCTCCCAATCAACATTACATGATTTTAGTTTCCAGTTATCTTCTACGCAAATTCAATTGTGTATGTGTGTTGATCTATACAAAAATGAACAAATTTCACGGCACCTTAATTATATTGGTTGTGCTGATAACCACCATACTATTTTCCGTCTCAATGTTCCTCAACTATTACCAGTCACCTCACCTCGTAGTGAAATTTGTACTGTTTTAGTTTCCCTTTTAGTTACACAAGAGGACATTAAATTTAAAATGAGATGATAGATGACATGATTCCATTCCAAACTGGACACTCACAAAACACTAGTATTAAATTTTGGCACTTTAATCCCCTTTAATTTAGGCTTGTTTCGAATGTGGCGGCTGGGGGAATAAAAAATGATCTGCGCTGCTCACAAAAAAAAATGATCTGCACAATTTCATTTGTATTGAAGTCGCAAATTCCCAACTATAAAAACAAGCTAGAATGCAAGCATACTAAGGTAGAAATTCAAACCCAGGTGAGCTACTTCCACCTTAGGGCTTGCTTAGATACCCATGTATCCAGCTCAATCTATATGTGTTTGAGTGATTTATTGTGAATTTTAAACTAAATTCCACCAAACCACTCCAACACATATGGATTGAGGTAAATATATGAGTAGTCAAACAAAGACTTATGGAGAAATTAAACCAACTTGGCCACTCAGTTCACAACGTAGGTTTCATTATTCTTTTATCTTTAAACGACACGGACCAAATTAAACCAACTTATTTAGCCACTCTAACAGAAAAGCAGTTGCAAGGTAATTAACTGATTCTTGATTAACTGTAGCCTGCCCTTCTCTGCTCTAGAGCCACGTACGGCTGAATACATTTTGATCTTTGAACGAAAGATGGACTTGAACATATGCTTCATTTCATCTTTTGCTTTCTTCTTTGTTTTTCTATTTTTTAATTCAATGTGCAAAGCCTAATTTTCTGAATATTGACAAATTACCTCAGTGATTAACCATCAATCAAAAGTTTCACTACTGTATGCGAGGGCGGCTTAAGACCCTCTGTAGGGGGCAGTTGGCCCAGCCGCCCCTCCTGGGGTGTTTTTAAAATGCCCCATTTGTAAGGTCGGTTCCCTGATCGCCTCTACAAATCGATTTGTAAGGGCGGCTAGTGTTTTTAGCTGCTACTAGAAATCCATTTGTAAGGACAACTGGTTGTAGAACTAGCCACTCTTACTGTTTCTATTTGTAAGGGCGGTTCAATCAAGAACCGCCGCTATAAATCAGTCCCATTTGTAGGGACGGCTCTAGTTACTAGCCGCTCCTACTATGTCATTTATAGACACGACTGGGCTACTGGGGCCCGATCGAGGACGCCCACAGTAGGGGCGCCCCCACCCCCAGCTGCTCCTAAATTAAAAAGGCACCGTTCCTAAAAAATCACTTTTCATGTAGTGTTTGATTTCATTGGTGTTGCTCCAATAGCTCATATTGTTGTTTCCAAATCCATTTCCATTTACTCTTGGACCATTTTTGTCATAAAGCTAGAAATTTTTTCTTTAGTGGAATAGAAATTCACCTGTGAAATATTTTTTTTCCTTGACCAGAACGTCACAAGATTGAATTGGCAGGACATTTTTTATCGAGCAGGAATCATTTACATATTTGGTTTGTGCAAGTTCATTAAGCTACCTATAGTTTAGATATCTGGTTTCCTACTCACATTATCGGAAGTGTTTGTTTCACTAGTGCAGCTTGTGCGTCATCTATCTCACAATGATCTGAAAGATACTATCTCTATCCTTGAATAAATAGATTTATAGAGTTGTCTTAAGTCAAAGTTTTAAACTTTGACTGAATTTTTTCAGAAAACACCGTCAAGATTTATGATATCAAATTAGTATCATTAGATATACAATGAAATATATTTTTAATAATGTGCTCATTTTATGTCGTTGATATTGTAACTCTTTCTTTAAAGTTCACGGATTCTATGAATTGATTTGTTTGGGGCGGAGAGAGTAGTGTTGTATCAAGTCATTTAATACTCCCACCGCTCTGTCAAAATGCCATGATCATTTGCTTCGCTTGACTTGGTGCTAATGGGGTTTCCTGTTTCAAACTCGTTACCGATAGGTGCTCAAGGAGAAAAGATGCAATCTGGAGGATATCGATGAGATGGAAAAAGAAGCAAACTATATCATCTTGCCCAAGTGTGGCGGGCTTCCCAGAGTGATAATTACCGTGGCAGGATACTTGGCCAGCAAACCGAGAGACATACGCCAACAGGAGATGAGGCATCTTAGTGACAACTTTATGCAGGAGCTATCGACCAACCCAGAGTTTGAGTCCTTGCTGGGCCTACTTGCCTGGATGCATTCCTACCTGGATGGTTGCCCTCGGCATCTCAAGAAATGCGTGTTGTATCTATCAATCTTTCCTCAAGACACCATCATTCGGCGGAGGCGTTTGATCAGGCGATGGGTCGCTGAGGGCTACTCCAAGGGCACTGACAGCAATAGCACCGAGAAGTATGCAGACAAGATTTTCGACGAGGTGGCCGCACTGAGCATCATGCAGCCAGTACGGGAGGCAACCAAGGTGATTGGATATCGAGTCAACGGCTTCTTCCGTGAGTACATCATCTCAAGACCTGAGGAAGAGACCATTTTCTTTCCGGTGCAAGTCTCTGCACTGGAGGGGAAAGGGCATGGCCGCTTGACCACAGAAGGCATAGGACAGCACCTAACCATCGGGAGCACATGGGACGGAGACTGGATTTTGTTCGAGAGTTTGGACTTCTCACGGCTTCGGTCTTTGACAGTGTTTGATAGGTGGTTTTTTTCATTCTACGTGTCAGATAGGATGAGGGTGCTTCGGGTGCTGGATCTGGAGGATGCAAAGGGAGTAAACGATTTTCCCTTCGAGCAGATTGGGAAGCTGCTATCTCGTCTCAAGTTCCTCTCCCTGAGAGGACAAAGAGGAATCACGAAGGTGCCAGAATCCGTGGGTGACCTGTTGCAGCTGCAGACTCTAGATATCAGAGGCACCAGGATTGTCAAGCTGCCACCATTCATCACCAAGCTAACAAAGCTGCAGTACATTCGTGCAGGTACCACCGTTTCATGGACGGATGATGAAGTGGAGGAGCAATCAACGCCATCAAGTAGCAGGTCACGCACTCTGGCGTCCTGCTTGCCCAACAAGTTTCTTAGACGTGGTGGACCTGTTGGTGGCTCTCGCAGTTATGGTGTTGAGGTGCCAAGAGGGATTAAGAGAATGAAAGCCTTGCAAACGCTAGGTGTGGTCCATGTCAATACTGCAGATGGGGAAGCCATTCGGGAAGAGATCAGTTTTAACCTTTCCCAGTTGAGAAAACTCCAAGTCTCTGGCATCAACCGGACAAACGGACCGTTTTTATTTGCCTTACCTCTGAAGAATCATTTGGAATCCTTGTCACTGCAGTTCGAGAGGAACAACCCTTTCGTTCATTGGAAACACATCGACGTTCCCACAAGCCTACAGAGCCTAAAGATGATCGGCCATGTAGTAGAGCAGCTGCCATGGGTCATCGAGGGGGCTGTTAACCTGGAGAAGCTGACTTTAGAGATGACTCCTGCACGGTTCACAGCAGAGGGCATACAGCGGCTCAGGGACCTACCAAGTCTGCGTACTCTGCGGCTCCGCGTCAGCAAGGATCAACAACATGGTGAGCTCCGATTTCCCACTGCCCATTTCAGGAAACTCCAGGTCCTCGAGATTGCCTGCAAATCCAAGTTGCATGTAACGTTCGACGAGGAAGCCATGGAGAAGCTTGAGCAGCTCAAGCTCCACTGCCTTCGAGGGTCAGAGATGCAGTTTTCAGGGCTAGAGTACCCTGTTTCCCTCAAGCAAGTATGGCTTCTGGGTTTCTTCGGCGACGCACTCAAGGAAGCAGTCCGGGAGCAGCTTGACAAGCATCCCAAGATACCGGCTCTAAAGCTGCGGGAGGTTCAGGCCCGGTAGTCCAGGGTGATAGTGATCAACTGACTATACTCAATTACTTCCTGTTCCTGCACCGCACGTACGGCTGGTGCCGTTCGTTCCCCTTAATTATTCTCTCTTCTGCTGTCTTGTAATCTTCCGAGAGTGAGCACCGACCGTTGTGTATATATGCCGGCCTGTAAAATAAAGTCTTACACTGTATTGTTGAATGTGGACATGTATTCAGTTGGGATTGTATATTTTGTTCTCTTACGCAATTACTATGTCGGCATGTACCCAGAGTTGGGATTATATAATAAAGTTTTACACTGTCTGTATAAGGTGGAAAAGGACTGTAAGTAGATTCTTACACTGTACTGTTGTCGCGTATGTATTCCATCGGTCGCATCGTATTTACATGGTTTCGGCTAGCACCTGGAAATAAAATCAATTTATCAACCGCTATGTGCATTTTAAAAATTTATCCAAAGTTTGACGCCAAAATATAAACCAAGCTTCCTCATGAACAGGGAAAAAAACTAAGGCACTGCCTATATACCATGGGTATTTGGCTTCCTCTGCTTCAGCCTCAAAGCTGGCGTGGGACGCAAAGGCCCGATGACATAAAAAATTAACCAGGCTCTTGTTCAATGTACTGTGAACCAGTATTTAGCACATGCGAGAGGCAGCATCCATATTCCAGGGAATGGCGCCTGAAAGGCATAGAATTCAGAAAATCTCTTCCTGCCGTCAATGATCTATCTATGCCATGGATGCTTGCGCTTTGGTAAATGCGACATCGGCAATGCTCCATCCTAATGAGAGTATGCAGTGAACGCAGCGCAGGTTTCTATTCACCTCTATTTTTTAAATAAAAAAGAGCAGAAAAATATAATTACAGGTGCAAGCTAAGGTGCTGCGTGCCAGCTCAGGACATTTTTTTTTTTTTTTGAAGTCCAGCAGGCTCTTACGGCCCTGTATTCATCACCACTTGCTCAGCCAAATCGCGAGCAACCAAACGTTTTACAAAATCTGGGAGGGGGTCCAACCATATATGAGATTGTCCCGGGTCCCAAGTCATGCCAACTTTCGCAATTTCATGTGCTACAGAATTACAGGAGCGAGGGGTATAACAAATACTATCATAGACAAACTGGTCAGCGAGGAGCTCTCGGATCCTTCTGAACAGAGCACCAGCAGGAGCCAAGTCATGGGATGTTGTTGTCAACGCTTCCCTCAACAGAGCACTGTCAGTCTCCAGTTGGATACGAGGAATACCATGAAACACTGCAGCCTCCAGAGCAAAATTGCACGCCATTATTTCGGCCATCAGAGCATCTCTGACCGGACTCAAGTGTGCTGCTCCTGCCATCACTGCCTCGCCACTATTATCTCTGATGACAAAGCCACAAGCCCCCAACGCTCTTTCCTGCTTGAACAGGACATTGCTCCTAACATAACACGGCTGAAGCCATCGGAGGTGTTTGTTTGTCCGTCTACTTGAATTGAAATGTCCGACGATGGGCCAGGCCGACACGCTTCTAGTATAAGCAGCTAAAAAGATGCAATCGGGCCATCGGGATAATAATAAAAATTACATTTTGTTCCTGTCGCGCGCGCACTTGCGACGAGAATCGAAGCACGATGAACCAAACGATCCCCTATAACTTTATCCTTCACCATCTCGAAAGATGAGCCCCCCTACAACTAATCGGGCTTTCATATCTCAAAGCACACAGACAAAGCACATGGTAGGGTCAGGTGGAAGTGTCATTGGCTTGGCAGAGAACACCTTTTCTCTTGGCCAACCTTCAATTCAACCATCGACGGACAATTAATGAGTTCAACTTACGTGGCTTGCACACATTACCGTGTCAGCCCTCGGACGGTTCGAACTCGGGGCCGAACCCCTTCCAGGGCTTATTTTGGGTAACTTTAATCTACCCCAATCCTTATTTGTTAGGTTAGATATGAGTGCAGTCAAATAAGAAGATTTTATTAAGGATTCAATACTAAAAATAGGCTAGAGTAGTCCTATTCAACATTAAACAAACATTGGGTCATACAAGATAGATCTTAGAATGCCAAAGTCATCGCCTAGGCTATAAATCTTTAAACGCAAACAGTCAAGGAGATCGACCAATGGACACGAGCCATCATCTTCTCCCACAATCTCCCACAACTAAAAAGATTAAAGTGTGGACATCGTTTTGGTGCGACATTCTATCGTGGGTCCATGGTTCCAACGCCCTCTCTCTTCCCCTTCATCGCCCGTCCGATGCCTTACCCCGTTAGTGCAATGGCATGTTTTAGGAAACAGGAAATCACGCGCCATGCGACCGCTCTGCCTCCAGCAAAAGTCACGCGACGCCCTCGCTCCATTAGGAAATCGTCCACGTCCCCTCCGGTTCCACTACTACATAAAAAATTAACCGCGACCTTTAAAAATGGGCCTCCGAGGCGGGCATAATTTTCAACCGTCTCGGTTAATGCTCGCCATTAACTGAGGCGGACAGTTTTAATTAACCGAGGCGGTTACAAAAAACCGCCTCGCAAAATCGATTAACCGAGGCGGGCACCATAAAATGTCCGCTTCGGTTAATATTGATTAAGCGAGGCGGTTGTTCTAACGCAAACGTCTCGGTTAATACATTAACCGAGGCGAGCACACTATAAGGCCCGCCTCGGATAATACTGGCCCATCTCGGAGCCCAGAAAGCCCATACCTACCCGTTTGACACGCCTGATATAAAAAAGGTACTTAGGGTTTCATCTCCCACATCCTCCCTCTCCCTCTCGTTCTCGGCCCCCCCCCCTCCCTCCCTCTCCTTCTCCCGATTTCCCTCTCCCTCTCGGCCCGGCGCAAAAGGGCGGCGCGACGTCACCCTCCCGGCGCGGCGGGAGGAGGCGGCTCCTCGGCCAAGGTGCCACCTCCCACGGCGGCGCGGCGCGGATGAGGCGGCCCCGACGACGCCCCTTCCCGCCTTGGCGGCGACGGCGGAGGGGAGGGCGGCCCCTGCCCGCGCCCGCCCTGCGCGGCCCGTCTGGCGTCTTCCGGCGGCCCCAGTAGCGGGCGAGAGGCTCCCCCGCGAGTCGCCCTCCCCCCTTCCCACGCGGGCTTCGGCGGCTCCCAGCGGCGTGGGCAAAGCGGCCCGACCTCGGCGGCATCCTCCGCGCTGCGGCGGCCCGTCGGCGCAGCGGCTCCGGCGCGAGCCTTCCCGTCTCGGTGGCCCGGTGCTGAATCCGGTGGCCCCGAGGCGGATCCGACACCGTGGAAGCCGGTGCAGTGACGGCGATGCGGATCCGGTGACCCGCGACGGCGGCGGCGACCGTGGATGGGCCTGGCGGGTCTGTGGATGGGCTCAGCGGGCTTGTCCACGGGTTTTCTATTTTTTTTGTTTTTTCTGTGTGATTAACCGAGGCGGGCAGAACAACCACCTCAGAAAAGGTCGTATTTACCGTGACCTTATGTCCGAGGCGGTTGTGAAAACCGCCTCGGTTAATCAGTTTTACCCGCCTCGGTTAATATTTTGAGTAGTAGTGTTCCCTCTCCGCCTTCCTCTTCGAGCTCGCCCTCTCCCACCCCGGGCGCGTCCTCCTCCGCTACCTCTCCAACCCTAGATTTACCAAGGCTAAATATTTGAGGTCTTTGTTCTGAGGAGTTCCAATATGGAGAGCTCCGCTTCAAGGAAGGACACGGTCGCCGGCTATGGGTCCTCGAGATTGATTGCAACTGCAGGTTAGAGTCTGTTAAGTTCCAAAAGAGCACACTGCTACAACTTGAGATCCTCAGGATCCGCTGCCATAATAATGTGTCGTCCTTTGAAGTTTTCTGGGCTACAGAATCTACCCAAGCTCAAGGAAGTCTCACTCAGCGGATCCTACGATGACAAAGTGAAGCAACAACTGAAGAGCCAACTTGGTGAGCACCAGATGGACATCAAGCTTGTTTTGAAGCCGAACTAGTTTTGTCCAGATATGGTCGATGAGGCCATTGCCTCTACCGTCCAGTTCGCATTGGCAATACTTCACTACACGGCTGCTGCTGTTCATTTCATTCTATCTGTTGCTCTCTTTCCAGCTGTCTTATCAGTCCTGTATATATAGTAGATACACCATGCATGTTCTTCTATGATTTTCATCCCTAAATACTCGGCATATTCGGTACATCCAGTCCATGCTAGTTCACTGAATCATTGATGATGTAAGTCTGTACTAGTACTAAGAACAGCCCATTCGTTTTATATTGCAGATAAAAGAAAAAAAAAGACCTTCATTTATGTATATCTGTCCATTGAATCAATGACTGAAATGGCAAACACAGGGGACGACGTTGTTGAATGGCAACTCATAAAATCCTTCGTGAGAACTTAACTATATCCCCATCACAAACCCGGCTTATAGTGCTCTAATCGTAGAGGTTACATATGCCCACTACGTACTCATGCGTCCAGTATATAGGAACCACTGGAAATTTTCAATGTATGGAAGCACGACGGCAATAGGTACAAATAGCGCAAAAGGCCGGTTATCTCGCCAGATACTATACACATGTATCCAAGGACAGCAGGTATTGGTGTTTTCATTCTCAATTTGCAGGGCACAATGGCGAACACTATATACATTAAGGCCAGATTGACAGATTGCACTCCTGTCTTAATGGCGGAAGCAGCGGTCATGGTGTTAGCAGCACAGTTCACCAGCATGCTACAACTGCAGGAACCCAACTTTCTAACTGATAGCCTCCAGTTAGCAAAATTTTTCAACTCTGCAGATTTCTCCAATCCACCAGGCTCGGCGCATCAAGCATCTTACCCGGACGTTCATCACCAAAGACCGAAATTACAGGACGCAAAATATTCAAGATTGACAGGAACCACAACCAGACGGCACATAGTTTAGCTAGACAGGCTCTTCAAGCCTCCTTACCTTTGCCGCACATTCCGACTGTCATTTGCTCTAATGCTGCTCATAGCAGCCTTTGCCCTCTCCAGGCCTATATGCAATCTCTGTGCATGAACTGTGTGTATACATTATCTCAGCTTCTTGCTGTTGAAATAAAAGTTCTTTGGCCCCTTGTCAATAAAAAAAAAAACTCAGCGGTGACTTTTCTGGTGAAACACTTGTACTAGGCTCGACTTCTCTAGATGGAAAAATATTTGATAGAACTTCTCATTGTCGCTGAAAACAATAAAATAATATCCATGGTACCCTTTCTTTAATTTGTGTTTCTATTTTTCTTTTTTATTTCTCTTTATTTACTATAGCTGGCCGACCCACGAAAGCAAAGCTATTGGGTCACGGGGGCCGGCCTCAAAAACTAAAATGGGTCGACAAGGCGGGTACCTATTGACCCAATGGGTAAGGTGGGTCGACCCATGTATCACGTAACGATAATTTTAATCCTAAATTAATAACTATGGTTGTCATCGTACTTGTCTGAGTGTTTGGCCATATAATTGGTGCTGAGGAGCATAGTAGGCCTAGCCATGCAGATGCGCGCATGCATGCACATGGTGCCGGGGCTTCTCGCAGAAAGAAAAAAGTACCAACTTAAAGCTTACATTTGCATCTATTGAATATTGTTATTAAAAAACAAAATAATCAGATCCCAATATTTAGGATAAGTATTTTTTTAATGTTTGGATTTTCTCTTGAACTAACCGCACATGCTCTTTATTTTTTATTAGAAATTGTGCATATCATTTTGGGGAAGGAGTGGCGAGCACGTATGTCACACAAACAAAGGGCTGACTCTGTACAATATATTATGTATATACTACTACTTTCTTATAGAGAACCACTAAACCAACAAATCTTTTTGAAAAAGAAAAGGTATGGCTAAAATAAGGTGCAACTGCATTGGAACTTATGAGATTAAAGCGTCAAGTCATAGTTATGTAGTGATAAAATGGCACTTTGTTAAAGATACGAAAATGGTTAGAAATAGACAACAGAGAGAGCAACAAGGGAAACGATATGGTAAGCCATGATACTTTTTAAGGTTATACTGTCATGGTATTTTTAAATTTCATATATATATTTTCTAGAAGTGTTAGTGTTTATGGTTTATGATTATATAAAATATTTGGGTCGACCCATAATACTCATTGGGCCAATAGGGTCTTAGCATTTTGATAAAATGGGTCGACTCATGGCCCTAAAATTTGGCCTTGAGCCCACGGGGCCGGGTCCAAGGCCAGGGCCAGGCCGGCCCATTTCCATCCTGAGCCGCAGGCAAAGACTACAAGAAATGTGTAGGTTTGTGACGTTTATGGCATGACATCTGGTCAAAAAGTCACTAAATCGACTAGGTTATGACGATTTTTCTTGAGGCAATGAACTTAGTGACATAAGTAAATGTATGTCACAAAAAATGTCTTAAAGCTAGTCCAATTTTATGTTATAACAATATTTTCCATGTCATAACGAGTAATTTGCAAGGATGATGTGTCTCAAATTATTTTTATTGGTTTTATCAAGGTGGCATGTGGGTCCAACTACCAAGACGTGTCCAAGAACACCGTAGGGGCTGATTAATTTCGTTATCTTGTCCATAATCATATATCATTAAGTGGCAAGTTCAAGAAATCAAGATGTATGAAATATATAAATATTATTTATTGTTAAATATTTTAAGTAGTAAATAAAAAATATGAATAACAATAATAAAGGTCATCATAATATATATGTGTGTCTCTTTTTTAGGTATTAAAAGTAATAATTAAATAAAAATTCATTTATAGATACATATCTTATTTTTAGTGTGGAAAGTCAATTCGTGGCAAATGTGTTTGTGGATATATGCATATAACAATCTCTGCTTATATGTATATATGAATTTTTTTTCTAAATGGAGATTTAATTAAAAGAGAAAAAAAAAGAAAAGAAATAGCCACGCACACAACACCAGATCCACGAAACAGGCAGTTAGGCACCAAGCAAGGCGAGCTAGCCCCTGGACCCTGCACCTTATCTCCTCTGATGAGTACCCGTGGTCTCTCTCGGTCTTCTCTCTCGCCGGCTCCCTCCCTCTCCCTTCTCTCGACGCCGACGACGCCGACGCGGCTCCCTACTGTTCCTCCCATGGCGAACCCCTATTCCCAGGTCCGCGTGTAGCACTAGCACACCCTTCTCTTCCTCCCCTCGTCGCGCGCCCTTCGCAGTAGGCAGCTGTCGTGCCCTAGCCAGCTCTGTTGGCCATGTCGGCTGCCGCCGCCCAAAGCCAGAGATGGATGCGCACGCCGCCGAGGCCCTGGCCGGGTTGAGCATCCCTGGCCAGGCTGTGGCATTGTCCGTGCTGCCCCCTTCCCCTCCCTGTCGTGCTCTTCGGACCACTGCAGATCCGAATCGGGCATGCATCGCCGCGGTGAGCTCCTTCCCCCGATGGTTTTTGTGCTTGTCTTGTTATGTGCTGGAAATTAGGGATCTAGGGTTAGGGTTGCCCCTCGGATAATTTCTTAAGGTCATGCCTGTAGGTAATGCCTGCCGATAAGAACTGGTTTTGGTTGATACTACTGTATGAAATGGATTTGCTTGATAGTTGATAGTATATGCAATAATTGCTGTGCTCCATGTCAAGGAAAAAAATGTAAGAAGAAATTTCATTTACGTTATGCCTTGTGCTCAAATGCTTTTTGGCTTCTGTTATTTTTTCATTTACGTTATGCCTTGTTATTTATCTTGCTCTGTTTTATTAGTACAGACTTGTAGCTAGCATGTGGTAGTTTTATTGGTACACAGACCTATAGATAGCATCTGCCAGATGTAACAAAAAAAAAACTATTTCTAGTATATGCTCCTCAATTCATGAATTGTATGTGTTTTACCTTTCAAGCCATATATGCCTCCTGCTTTATTTCTACTGAACTTCAGTTAGCTCTATTTCCTGCTAAAGATTGTGCATGGTACGTTGTTTTGCAGGTTATAAGGTGATGATGTCATCCTTCAGATTCAGTTAAATTATTATCAGGTAGAGCATTACATGCCTTCCTGTTTTATTTTTTCATTTATGCTAATGAAACTACTGTTATTAAGAAGAGGTACATTTTGAGGCTATAAAGGGACAGTTCTTGTGCGAGATATATGAGTTTACACTTTACAGATTTGAAAAATGTCAGAGGACTGCATGAAACTTGTATAACTTCATGTGTTGTGATATCTATATAATTTCATTAATCTAATTACTTTCTTGTAATGAACAAATTAACCGTTTTATTTATGCTCATTAGTGTACTGAAGCGTGATCTTTCAGCTTGTGTGCTTGCAATGCACTGAAAATGAATATCTTAGGCGTGATCTTTCAGCTTGTGTTTTTACTATGCAAAGTTACATGGCTTGCTCAACTTGGGATGCTAGCTTGCTGCATTTTGCTCGCATCCCTAAATTGAATATGCAAAGTTACTGTATTAGCAGATTTGACTATGCAAAGTATCAACATATTTATATATTTATTTGAGAAACACTATGTAGATTTCCAACCAATGTGTTTCAGACCATCTTCTGTTGTTTATAATAACAATTTGAGCTGGTCCTATGCTTTGTAGTTGTCTATTGATCTGGAGAGCAAGGGATGGGAGCAGGATTTCGCTCTCGGGTTTCTAGTTCAACGCCAAGCTGTGTTAAGAGGTACCTGCCCTTTCCTTAATCCATCCTATATTGAGTTGATAAACAAATATTATTTTAGCTGGCAATTTGCTTGCAGCAAATAAGGAGTTTCATTAATTAAGTATGCTGCATACAGTTTTATCAGGTAGGTAAACTGGAAACCAGAATAACACTGATTTGTATGTTTATTCCTAAATAACATCAGCCATGTCATTGTAGAGATGCTAGAGCTACCATATTCAAATTTCAGGTCTGCTCTTTGTGATGGTCGTGCATCAGCTGATATGCTATATAGTATTATTTTTGTGGCTTGATGCTACTTTAGGAGTTAAAGTAATCTAGAATTCTTCTGTTGACATGCTGCACTGCATACTTTTAAAAAATAACAACTATACTTGAGAATATATGCTCATCTGTTGAATTGTTACAGATTATAAGAACATCAAATTCTAGTTGGGCTAGCTTAGTTGAGTTCATAAATTTAGTTTTATCAACTTGGCAGTGCTTGTTTCAGCTGGTAGTTAACTTGCAGCAAATAAGTGTTTCAATATTTGAGAATATGGCATATAGGCATCTTAATGGTCACTAAACTGTAGATGATACTTTGAGATAACTTATGCCCTTTCCTTTTCTGTTCATTAGAAAAAAAAAATGCAATGTAAAGTATGTTACTGGATTGGATAGATTTTTTCATTGACTGTTATACACTGACCTGGGTGCTTGATTTTGTGCAATAGATATGCATGAACCTAGAGCTAACTGTAATCTGTATATCTTTGACTAATTTGGCTGTAGGCTGCTGCATTCAGAGAGGTTAATAGTGTGGTATTTGACTAATTTTTGCTACAGGTTGCTACTTTCAGAGAGGTTATTTTATAGTGTGGTCTGGAGGATGTCCAGTGAAGTGAAAAGCCTCAGAAATGTTTAGGGGTAGCTACAGCTCTTTTTGTTAGCTCGATGAGAATGCTCAAGATGATGAAGGGGCTATGTTGTTTGTTATTTTGGACTCATGACTCAGATGTAGCGTGATGTATATTGCTACCCGGATTTATGAGTTTGATATTATAAATTGTTGCAATCTGGGATTTTGCGAAGATTGTGTAATTGTAGAGTGGTTCTATGAAAATCAATAATAAAATAAAATATGAAAAGGGCATAAGCGCTCAGCACCTACGTGAAGTTATGATTTAAAATGAAATGTCATAAATCTTTGTGACTTCAAAACCAATGTCACCGATTTATGACATGAACATGTAAATATCACATAACATGGTTTAAGGCGCATAGTTTTTGACATACGTTTTTTCGTCAACCTGTTGTCATAAACATTGATATGTGATATAAATTTTATATATTATGACTGAAGTTAATTGTCACAAACCAACACGTTTCTTGTAGTGCAGCCAGGCACGCATCCCCATTGCGTCGTTCCGCGCTGGATGTGACACCTCTTCCTGCCTAACGCAGTAACGCCGCTGCTCTGCCTTAGCGCCAGCCTCGTCTGCGCCGGTCACGCCGACGCCATGGTCTCCCCACCCCATGCCATGGCATGCGCTTGTCTACCTTGGGGCAAATCTTATCTTACTATTACTAATTAGAGACCCAACGAAGCCTCCACGTTAATCCTCACTAGATACGCTAGAAGAAAAAAGATAAATACTAGAAATTACTACATTAATCGAAAACATCTAGCTATCTATAACCATTAGATCTATTTTATTTTCTATAAAATTACCCACCTCTGCCATTATACATATTAAAAGTGATATTTATTAATTAATTTCATTTGTTGGGTAACAACTTGCGTATAACCAACCAATGTAATGAACGGTAGATGAACCTTCTATTGATTAGCCAACAGGGACGTCACGGACACTGCTGTAACAAACCACCGTGAAAGATTTTTCCACGTGCGTTCCAAGTTTGTTTTCCGGTCGGCAACCCTAAGTTTAGGCTAATTTCCATCTATTTATTGCGGTGGTGAGACCTCTTAGTAGTTATTAATATATAGCCACAAAAAATAGTTCCAACAACTTCTTAAAATTGACTTACCAAATCTTGAGTTTTAGCAAGTTGCTAATTTATTTGGCAAGTGAAAAAAAGACTTATCTCCAACAACTCCTTAAAAAACTCACTTGCCAAAAACGAAAAAGCCCGCTAACGAATGAAGAGGCCCGCTAAGCGAACGAAGAGCCCCGCTAAACGAACGAAGAGCCCCACTATGAAACGAAGAGCCCCGCTAACTTATCTCGATAGCAAGTCCTTTCCGCACGCGGAGATATACGCGCACGAGACCCGTAAATAGCATGGGATAAATAGCAAATTGATTTGGGGAATTGTTGGAGAGGGGTTTTTGTGTTTTTGCCAAATTAATAAAAATAGCAACCTCATTTGAGGAGTTGTTGGAGATGCTATATATTATAAAATATGTCATCGGCCTTGCCCATCATTTAGTACATGAGCGTTTCTCTAGGAGGCTCCACGTTAATTCTCATCAGATGTATTAAGAAAAAAATAAATACTAAAAATTCTTATATTAATTAGAAATATCTAACCATTAATAAATCTATTAGCTCTCGCGATCTATAAAGATCTATTTTATTTTCAAAAAAATTACCCACTCTACCATTATTATATATTATAGAAAAAAGAAGAATAAAAGACTAAATTTTTTTTTCCAACTACCGTCCCTCCGTCCCATGGCTTTCCAAGCGCCGTGGCACCCGCTACTGCACCTCCCCTAAACCATCCCTGGCGGCGCCCGTTCCGTAGCGTTGTTCCATTGAGACGAGTTGGGGCATGCAGCTCATCGATCAGGATCAGGAGGAGCTAGGGCCAAAGAAAGATAACGATTGGGACCAGGACTAAGGGATCTATCAAGGAAAGAGCATGCGATGCATGGCTTCTCCATGCGTGATGGGTGCACAGTGAGAAAAACTAATAATCTGATTATTATTAATTATCTTTTTCAATCTTGCACACCAGCTTGCATGTTGGCCTTCCCGATTTCATAGTTGTTCCGGCCGAGAAGTGTACGTTGGAGCAACAATGAGCGATATGAACAGTCACAGGTACATCGCTGATACTCTTCGGCCTGCCGGTGCCGGGCGTTCCCGTGATATGCATGAAGATAGGAGGAAGAACATGTTAGGGTGGTTGTTAGACGCGTGTGAGGACCATCCATGTTGACACATGCATGCATCTGCCTAGCATGCCTGCATACATATGTGTGTATCTCTAAGCAGGCAAGAGGTCGTTCACACATCCGTACTCAGCCAGTAAGTGTAAGATGGGTGGACGCAAGCCGCTGGTGCCATGACGTCTAGCGTCCACGACATTTACATCAATACTGGCATTAGCTTAGTCACGTGTAGACTAAAGATGTAGCCATTTTACTAGATCTCATAATTACATTTTAATTTCTCTTCTATGATGTTAGGAATATAAATTTCATCGTCTCATAATTGCAATTTAATTTTACCATGAGTTACAATTTTTTATTCACTTAAATAATAATTACTTCAGATTTAATTGTTAATGATGCTTGACAATTAGTCTTCGATTACTTTGAACAAATAAGTCTTGATATAATCCTTAGTGACCATGAGTTACAATTTTTTTGTTCACTTAAATAATAACTTGGTTAGATTACTTCAGTTTACATGTTAATGATGCTAAAAAATTAGAGGACCGTGATCCGTGGAGTTATACCATGATCCGTGGAGTTATCAATAGAACCTATATGCAAAAAAAACTCAAACTCCATAGCTATAAAATATAAAGCCTACATGGAAAAACTCAGGCCTCCACAATTATAAAATATAGCTAACTTATCCCATAAGATTTCTTTAATTTTACAAATTATGCAACTCTATCATTACCAAAGATAATGCTTTGGCCATTAACTTTCCATTCAAATTAACCTACCTGCATTATATACTATGTAATTTGTACCTAAATTATCCATCTCAACCATTATAAAAAATAACAAAAACTCAAAAATCTTCATGTAAATGCTAATATATGCTATTATGGTAAATAATTGAACATCCATAAGTTTTTCTTTAGTTGTAGTCTATATTTTGAATGCTAATATATTTTTTTATTTAGGTACAAATATACATTTAGTTTGGTTTATCTGTAGTCTATAAATCCATTATTTGAAACATTCAGAAATCTCCGATCTCCAGTATACAAATATACAAATGTTTTAACTAAATATATATTGGAGATAAACAGAGATGCTATGTAAAAAAAAAAAAAGTCATGGATATGGATGAAAAGAGCATAAAAATCAATAATGAATAGATTGTCAGAACTAAATATAGACTATAGAATAGCTATTATAGCCATTATTTTAGAATATTAATGATGAAAAAATTAATATATGTAATTTTTATTATTGGTTAGTGTCAAAGAGTCTAACCCGTGCGAGCACGGGTTGATGAACTAGTATGCCCATAACCATGCTTAGGTCCGCCTGAGTGTGAAGAAGCTAGTTGAAAATCATTTACAAAGACATAAGTCCTAAGGTGATCCCTCCTGAAAATCGTTGATTAACAGAGCCGTTCACCATAGGACGCCCATCTTCATAAAATCGATTTTTACAAAACGGCAATTTAAGACGCCTATATTAAAAAAATACCTATTAATAGAGACAGCCATTATAAGCTTTCCTCTCAAAAAGTCGACTTTTAGTGGTGGACATTGGACGTCTTAACATGCCCACCTCTATAGTTGAACCCAAAAATAATTCAACTTTCTCACTGAATTTTTTTTTTTGAATCAAAATTGTAGCTCATAGTGTGATCTACAATTTTGTAGTTGAAAAGTTATTTATTTGAAACTTTCTAGAGTCCAAAAATATTGTTATAATTTTGAAGATTTTAAAATTTAAGATTTTCAAACAACCAGTCTATACGAAAGTTGTACTTGAAAATATAGCTAACGATCTTGGATGTCTATATATTGCAGTGAGTGACCCAACCTACATTTTTTTCCCAATATGATTTTATTTGAAATTATTTAGTGTGTCAAATATTCATTTTAAATTTACATATTTTGATATTTAGAACTTAAATTTTTGATACAATTTGGGATGGGGACACATCCTATTCCAAACTATTATTCTTTGATAAGATCTAAAACTTTGTAGTTTAAAATATTTTTCATTTGTGTTCATTTAGTTGTCAAAATACTCAATATACGAGATTACATAGTATTTGTAAAATAATAATTTTATATATACTCACAAATGATATGTCGTGCAGTGGTATAATCATTTGTATGTGTTGAGTTATAGGTCGTGGATTCGAGTCATCAAAATCATATAATTTTTAAGGTCGTTAATTGATTGATTTTTGATGTAAGCAGTGATTAACAGTGATGTTTGGTTAGAGGCGGCCAGTCTACCCATCTCTAAAAACAAAATGTTTTCCGTACTACTAGCTGATTTTGAGCTTATGCTAGAAAAATATCACTATATAATTTTATAGATTTTTATATTAATGGATCACAATATACCATATATCTATATCTATTATTATATTAATGGATCACAATATACCATACGGACGTAGCCTACGGCCTGACGACGGCGTGTCCACTCCCGCACGCTGTTAACGTTATTGGATTGCCATTAAAAAAATCCAACCCATTAAGAACAAACTACACCAACCCTAGCTATTCACACTATTCATACTCCATATTCACCCTCTAAAAGAAATATTCTATCCTGGTCATCCATATTCTCTCCTCTATACCAGTTTTCCCCGCACCCATCCATACTCTATAACATACTCTATCTAACGTGGGGTCCACTTATCATATTTTTTTAATAATAAAACCCCCTTCCCTTTCTCTCTCTTTCTCTCTCTCACTCTCCCCCACCGGCGCTCCCTCCCTCCCGGCACTCCCTCCCCCCGCCCATGGCGCTCCCTCCCTCCCTCCCCACGGCACTCCCTCCCGGGCGTCGACAGCGTCGGCAAGCAGCCGCAGCCCCAGCCTTGAGGGCGGCGGCGGCTTGCCAGCTGCGGCGGCAGCGCGGGCCGGGCAGCCTTGGCAGGCTGGCGGCGGCTTCGCTCCTCCTCCCTGCAGCGGCGGCCTCGGCCCCTTGTGCGGCGTCGGCCGATGGCGGGCCGCCCCTCCTCCTCTTCCCCGGCGCCGCCCCTCCTCCACAGCGCCCCTCCCTCTCCGGCGGGAGCGGGGGCCGGCGCCCCTGCTCCTCCTCCCTGCACGGCGGGCGGCGGCGGCTCACGACCCGCGCCCCCAGCCCCGGGCGGCGCGCTCGCGGCCCTGCGCCCGCCGCGCCCAGTACGGCGCTCGTGGCCCCCAGCGGCGGGCTGCTCGCCCGGCCCTTCTCTCTCCTTCTCTGTCCGGCGCCTCCTCTCTCTTCTCTGTCGATCGCGCCACGGCCCTCCTCTCTCCTTCCCACACACCGCGCGGGCCCATGTCTGCGCCACGCAGGCGTAGCGTAGGCGCGCTACCACGCCAAATGTGGCGGCCACCGCGCCCGATCCCGTCTGCCACGTCAGAGTACCGGACGCTGCTGCGGGCGTTTTTTATGCCAAACGCGGCTTCCGGATGGTTTCCAGTTCCCCACTGCGGATAGCTACCCATTCGGATGCACATGGAGGTGGCGGCGGCGGCCTCCGCTGCGTTCCTTCTAGCCTCTCCCCTTCCCATCCACGGCATGGCACCTCCCGGCGGCGCCACACCCTGCGAGCATGGCATCCCTGATGGTGGCGCAGCGGCGGGCAGCAGGCTCGTGCTCAGATGCAACTCGACGCCTCCCGCACCGGCGCTCCCAGCTACGACATCGTCAGATCTACATCGACGGCGGTAGCACCACCGACACCGGCGTCCCCAGCACTGACGACACCACATCTTCCCAAGTCCCAAGATCGATGGTGGCCATCGACGGCCGTCGCTGACAGCGAGGTGGACATGGAGCTGATCTGGATCTGAGCGAGGTGGCCAGGAACGACCCATCCCGGTGGAGCCCCCACCTACAACCCCCTCTGGCCATCTCTTTGACCAGCTGCAGCGGTGTCTCATTCATCCATGGCCTATACATCAGCGACGGTGACCCTCCACTAGTACAAAAAAGGTCGATACAGGCGGTTCCAGACGTCTTTTCACAGACGTTTTGGCACGCCGTCTGCAGCAAGAGGCCGATGAAAATGTTGCATTTTCACCGGGCGGTTGCTTAAAACCGCCTATGGAAATGCATTTTCACGAGGCGGTTCACATAAGCAACCGCCAGTGAAAATGGCATTTCCACTGGCGGTTCACATAAGGAACCGCCAGTGGAAATGACATTTCCACAGTGGTTGCTTTAGGTGAACCGCTTTGTATTAATGTTTTCCCCGCCCAAATTCATTTGAATTTTCAATTTTTGAGTTGGCGCCCTATCCTCTCTCCCTCCCTCGGTCCCTCCTCTCTCCCCCCCTCCCTCCCTCCTCTTTCCCTCCCTCCCTCCTCTCTCTCCCCCCCCTCCCTCCTCTCCCCCCCCTCATCTTCCTCCCTTCTCCCTTAACAATACTTATATGAGCAATATAAAGGCTATTTAATTATGAGAAATACATCAACAAAAAGTAATTATACCATACAATACTTATATACATATATACATCATTAACAATTTAATTACATCATACATTGTATACATCAAAATTATTTTCTGGCCACGATATGATAATAAAATTTACAGTGGAGAGGAATCTAATAATCATTTTGACTTAATTTCAGGCGCTAATTTCTCTTAGCGCTCTGAACTCTAACTCGCTAAGGGGCTTTTCGGGATGGTGATATTTCCCCTCTGTAGGAATGATTTCTCTCATGATAAATGAGAAGAGATCCTCAATTATGCCGTACGGAGTTAGGTCGTCGAAGTTTTTGGACTCCGATTCTTGATATGCCTGAAAAGAAAGTTTATAAGCATTATATATATTTCTATGTGTCTACGTATATTTGCATTTTTAATGATATAAATACAAATATTACTATTAGTGGTACCTTATTAGGGTTCCCGATGTACCGTCCGGGCCGTTCTCATGAACTTCGCAGGCGTAGAATCCACATGCACACCGAACGGTTGGTTGCTTGTGGCACTACATAAATTGCATACAGTTTATTTACTTCTAATACCATCTTATATATTAAACATGCATGATATTGATTCATAAATTTACGTACCGGCCACTTGTGAAAAAATCTTATTTCTTGCCCCCTCATGGACTCGTCAAACACTCCACCTCTTAACTTATAGAATCTATAACATCTATGATCTCAAAAAGAATCAGTTAGCAAAGAATCTTAAACTCTCATCGATAAAAAGATGCATGCTACATTTTGTCGGCTTACCGTTCTAAGATGGTTTGGAATTTTGCATATCTTTCAGATCAGAATCAGTGAGTCAAAGACCAGCACCTTTCCCTCCCTAGGATAAATGAAGAAGCATATCCGATGGTCGCATTGCAAGACGATCGAAACCGAGTTGTTATGCATTTTATATAAACCGATACTTAAGCTGATGTATATATATGAACTCATACTTACTTAAAATTATAAGGGGCAACTATGACTTCCCTGTGTTTATACTGGAGCAATGCATGGCCTATGTAGGTGGCGTATTTAGTCTCATGATCCTTCTCCAGATCTTTTATTCTCTTTGCAGCGTCTTTTTTTGATGACCCCTTCAATTGATCGCTGTCGGAACCAATTCGGAAGGTGTGCTCATTCTCACATATTTTTTTCGGGCTAAGGTACCCAGTCCGTTTGCTTTCATTCTGGTTTGGTCCAGGACCGTAAATGAACTCGTCTTGATCATATTGCATTCTGCAAGGCACAAGTGCATGTTGGAAATTCAATCTTAGTAGAAGTCAATAATAATAAACGAAGTTCATGTTAGTACGAGAGCTACACTTACAATGCAAATAGCGTTATGAGCTGAACGTCGAGCCGCTTAAGGTTCATCATCAACCACATGTCCTCGAAAGTAACAAGAGCCGTATCTCGTTCACTTTTGAAAGCAGATGGTGGTATATTTACTTGGATTGCGTCGCATCCCGACATTAGCCGCTCTCATGTACCAGTCATGAAGTCTTTTTATACCAGGCGGGAGCTTTTAGAGTTTTTCCCAACTCAGTAGAGGCCTGCCGGGTACATATGTATCAGGGACATTTTGATAGTCATCCCATGTTGGCCTCGTTATCTCTATTGCTCTGATCTGTGCTGCTTCTGCTGATTTCTGTTGCTCAGCTAAGTCCACGGTACGTGACTTGCGAGTCTGCGCAATCCCTTCCAAAAATTTGGCGATGCCACGCTTTTTTTTTTTGGCTCGTAGGGGGAAACCAATTTGGGAACAGCAAATTTTCTTTTCTTAGTTTTTTCTTGGCTCTTCTTTGGTGGCGGCGGTGGTGTCCAAGGAGAAGCTTCGATGTCTTGAGGTGGTGGAGAAGAAGCAAGCTCAAGGATTGGTGTAGTTGTTTGTGGCAGAGATCCTGCTAGTTTCGATGTTGACGGTGGGGTTCGTGAAGGATCGGCAGCAGGGGGTGTTTGTGGCGGAGATCCTGCCGGTTTCGATGTTGACGGTGGGGTTCGTGAAGGATCGGCAGCAGGGGGTGATGGTAGGTTTGGATCCTGTTGACGGTCGAGTTCAGGTGCTGGCTCCTGAGTTTCTGGCAGGGCTTCTGTGGAAGGTGGTGGCTGGGTCAACTGGACATCTCTTCGAGGCCATAGGATGAAATTATTAATGGCCTGTCCGAGTGTCTCAATACCCTCGGGACCAAAAATTTCTAACATGTCATCCTCGTAGCCTAGGACGACCATCACCACTTCTACCCTGCAGTACTCTTCTGGTATAGGATCACCGTGGTAGTCACGTCCGGGGATCGCAAAGCCCGTGGCTACCTCCCTTGTGCGTTGATGCTTCATACCATATCGTATGAGCATTTTGCAAGGTGTCGGTCCATTGATGTCATCCACAGGGTAGTAGTGTGTGTTTCCCGTAGACCCCACACTACATGGAAAGGGAGAAGATTGAGCGAGCATGCCATGAATCATCTCCTGAGCTCCAGGCAAGGGTTATGTTGGGACGAGTTGCATCTGTGGGCCTTGTGTTCTCATCTGCTGAACAGATATTGCACTAGCTAACTTCTGCACCAGCTGTGGATCAGGATTTGTTAGAAAATCTGACATCATGTTTGTGAATTGTTCCTTAGCCTTTTCCTCAAAAAAGTGTTGCATGTCTTCCTTATATTGATCTCGTTTCTTATACATGCCCACTCACTCCTCACTAAATCCTTCTTTCCATCTCATCTTAGACGAGATGCCTCGTACACGCCCAGGATGCTCAGGGTTGCCCAGTCCAATACTCAGGATGTCTCTCTCCCTTTGTGGCTTCAGTTTCTCTTGTTTGACCTCCACTGCTAGCTCCAACATCTTATCAGTTGGGGCTGTGATGTCTAAGGGACAGTTCACACCGGTAGCAGTTTGTTTAGTTCCTCTACCTCTAAGCCAATTTGCTGTCCTCTCACCAACTTCTTCTGATAGCACAGAAACGCCTTGTTTCTTTAGCTCCTCCTCCTCTGCCCGCCATTTCAGAATTTGTTTCTTGTAACCACCGGTGCCAAGGTGGTGGTGGTATTTGTTCTTCTTTGCTAGTTCTGAAGCAACTTCACTCTTGGCTTTGGCAGCTGGGTCATTCTTCTGCGCCTTGAATATCTCCCACTGTGCAGGTGTGATCTTATACTTGCTCGTTGGGTCGTACCCATGCTTGAGAAATTTGGTATTCATCTCAGATCCATAGTTACGGAATGATGTTGCAATCTGTTTGAAAAAATACTCCTTGGCAAGTTTGTCCGTCCCCGTAGGGTAGACAAACCTTTCTATAAACTTATTCCATAGCTCTTTTCTTTTATCTGCATCCACATCCTTCCACCTAGGGATTGTGACGTCTAATTTATCCCTGACCAGAAAACCAATTGCATTCCGTATCTTGGCAGCCACCTCATCAGACACTAGAGGCTCTCCTTTTGGGCCGATGCTAGGAATTATATATGTCTTCTCTGGCCACTTGTTTGTTCCTCGGTCACCACGTTTCCGGTCACTTTGTTTCCTTTTTCTTGATTTGGAAGTGGTTGTCTCAGTCATTTCTGGTGCTTCGTTGTATGGCACGTCTTCTTCTTCCGCTAGAGTGTCCCGCATTTGAGACAAAACCTCCTGGCCGAAGGAATTCAAGAGTGTAAGGATCGGCGCGTATAATACTATGAAGGGAAGTATTGGTTTTCATGTACTAAGTATACCTCATCATTCGGATCATAATCTGGGTCAACACTTTTTCACGTTGCCTATCTATGCTAGGGCATGGATCACTTCGATTGCCGTCATCTTCCTCTTCTTCCAACATGTCACTCTGGAAATCTTCTTCTTGTCCTTCTTGCTCTGGGGTGTGTGAGTCTTATTGGGTGAATCTGCACGCTGTTCTTCTTCTTCCAGAGGATTTACAGTTCTATGCATGGCAATAACTATGTTAGTTACTTTGATAGGGTTCTACGTTAAAAAAAGGGCAAGGCTTCGTAATGCCGTGAAACTTACCGTGCCTCCGGGGGTGTGTGAGTCTTAGTGGGTGACTGCACGCTACTCATCTGCCTGATGGTCTTTAAATTTTGGAGACGTCTTCTTCTCGATAACTTCATAGAAAATAAGTCATTAACATGCTAAGTCATTAACACTAAGTCATTAGCAATAAGTCATTAACACTAGGTCATTAACATGCTAAGTCATTAACACTAAGTCATTAACCTGCTAACTCATTAACACTAAGTCATTAGCAATAAGTCATTAACACTAGGTCATTAACATGCTAAGTCATTAACACTAAGTCATTAGCAATAAGTCATTACCACTAGGTCATTAACATGCTAAGTCATTAAAACTAGGTCATTAACATGCTAACTCATTAACACTAAGTCATTAGCAATAAGTCATTAACACTAGGTCATTAACATGCTAACTCATTAACACTAAGTCATTAGCAATAAGTAATTACCACTAGGTCATTAACATGCTAAGTCATTAAAACTAGGTCATTAACATGCTAACTCATTAACACTAAGTCATTCGCAATAAGTCATTAACACTAGGTCATTAACATGCTAAGTCATTGAAACTAGGTCATTAACATGCTAACTCATTAACACTAAGTCATTAGCAATAAGTCATTACCACTAGGTCATTAACATGCTAACTCATTAACACTAGGTCATTAACATCCATCTCACTAAGTCATTAGCATAATTAGTAGCATAGTGATTAATGACAAAAAAGAGCAAATAATATTTACTTATGTGGCATGGAGGACAGATCAATCGATCGGCCAAGGAGAACGATGAGAAGATGGTGGCACGATGATTCACTTGGCGGGTATCGCGACGGTGACTATAAATTAATAGAACACAAGTTGTAATTAAAGAACTACAATTAACATAAACCCTAATTACATGAGGGAGGATATAATTTACAATCTTAAGTCATTAAATAGAATTAGTAATATAATCATATGTCACAACAAATATAATAACAATATAATATAAGCTCATTAATACAATTAGTAATTAATACAATTTCTCCTTCCCCTACAAAGTACTTAGTACTTAGCACCTACAATTAGTAATATAATCACATGTCACAACAAATATTAATTAGCTATTAGCTATTACTTTATCATTTTTCTACTTTCGCCTATTACTTTTTTCTTTTTATTTAAATATACTACAACAAAGTTAAATATACTACAAAGAGTGTAATATAATATTTTATAAATAATTATATTTTTATTTTTTCTCCTTCCTCCTATTTCTTTTTTCTTCTCCCTTTCTCATTTTCTCTTCTCCCTTTTTCCTATTTCATTTTCTCTTCTCCCTTTTTCTATTTCATTTTCTCTTTTCCAAGCAAGCCGCCCGGCCAGAATACCTCCTCCTCCCCAGCAGGCCGGGCCCACGCGCCCCACCTATCGGGCCCAAGCGCGGCCCACTAGGGCATTCTTCCCCTCCTCCCCATCCTCCCGATTCAACCGCGCGCGGCGCTGGCTCCACCAAGTGCCGCCGCCTGTGTAGGACGACCACCGGGCGGGGGGTCGCGCGTCGCCTCCTTCCCCAACCGGTGGCGCTCCTCCCTCTCCTTCTCCTGCGGCGGCGGCGAGGGCTTGAAAGCGGCGGCGGCGCCCCACGCGCGCGGACATACATGGCGACGGCGGCGCGCGGCAAACGGCGGCGGCGGCCGAAAGCACTATGAATCTCACCGCGGTGGTGGCGGCGCTCCGAGTGGTGGTGGCGACCGACGGCGGCCGAGCTCCGACCGATTCCAGGAGACGGCGGCGGCGCCCCTCCTCTCTCTCCGGCGACGAAGCAGGGACGAAGAGGCGGCACGGTGCAGAGGAGCTCCGGTGAATTGCTGCGGTGCGAGGAGCTTCGGTGGCGGCGGCGATGGCGAAAAATTTGGGCAGCCCGATGGCGCTGATTACGAAGAACTTCGCCCACCAGACTTGTGAAAATTTCAAGTCTGGTGGGCGGTATATAAAGCAACCATTTGCACTGGCGGTGGTCTTAGACAACCGCCGGTGGAAATGATTCCATCGGGCGGTTGTCTAAGACCACCGCCCGTGCAAATATTTGCAGCGGGCGGTTGACTTAGCCAACCGCCTATAGAATGTTACACAGGCGGTTGGCTAAGTCAACCGCCAAGGTAAAAATATTTTTCTATTTTCTATTTTGTCCTTATTGTTTTTCTTTCTTATATTCACATTCTGTTATCTATGTATAATATAAACATATATATATGTACTAATTAGTAAAATTTTTTTTTAGGTTATTTTTTGTAGGTTATTTCTTTTAGGTTTTTCTTTTAGTATATTAGTTTTATATTATTTCTTGTAGTTTCTTTTTAGGTTAATTCTTTTAGGTTATTTTTAATAGGTTAATTCTTTTTAGTATATTTCTTTTAGGTATATTTCTTTTTTATGTTATTTCTTGTTGGTTTGTTTTTGTAGGTTATTTCTTTTATTATATTTTTTTAGGTTTTTCTTTTAGTATATTACTTTTATATTATTTCTTGTAGTTTCTTTTTAGGTTAATTCTTTTTAGGTTATTTTTTATAGGTTAATTCTTTTAGTATATTTCTTTTTTTAAGTATATTTCTTTTATGTTATTTCTTGTAGGTTTGTTTTTTGTAGGTTATTTCTTTTAGGTTTTTCTTTTTAGTATATTACTTTTATATTATTTCTTGTAGTTTCTTTTTAGGTTAATTCTTTTTAGGTTATTTTTTATAGGTTAATTCTTTTAGTATAATTCTTTTTAGGTTATTTTTTTTTATGTTATTTCTTGTAGGTTATTTTTTTTTGTAGGTTAATTTTTTAGTATATTTCTTTTAGGTTATTCTTGTAGGCTTTTTCTTTTAGTATATTCCTTATGGGTTATACTAAAAGAAAAATACATATAAGTACAAATAGAAAGAAAAGGATTTAAACAAATAGAAAAAAAATACATATTTTTTAGGTACATACAAGTAGAAAGAAAAGGACTAATATAAAAGGATTTAAACAAGTAGAAAAGGAATACATACAAGTAGAAAGAAAAGGACTTAAACAATTAGAAAACGAATACCAAGACAAGTAGTTCATGAGTACAAATTATAACGGATAAATTGTTACATATGATAATAACTAATATTTAACTTAACTAGATACAAACTAGCCTCACATCGTTTTACGCCTTCTCTATCGTGGCGCACCCATAGCAATAAATTTTTGGGGATGCTACGCTCAATATTCTTTATCTTCAAAGGATGATCTTCAAAGAGAGACATGTGCCCAAAATGGTTAAAGTCATCTAGGTCAAATACACCATCAACTCCTAAACCTTGCTGCTTTCCAGGAAGAACTATATGCTTGGTCTTGTCGCTACTTTTCTTCTCTTCCTTAGAAAGGATCTGTTCGGCATAGAAGACCTGTGCAGCACGGATAACAAGGATCCAAGGATCATCCTTGTAGCCTACTTTACTTAGATCAAGAACTCTCAGACCATAGTTATCCACTGTGACATGTTTGTCATCAACCCATTGGCATCGAAACACAGGCGTCTTAAATGAATCATAGTCTAGTTCCCATATCTTCTCAATGAAGCTAAAGTATGTAGCGTTTTCATCTGAATCATCTATGGCCTCGCAACGAACACCACTGTTTTGCGCCATGCTCTTTTTGTCCTAGAAGTGGTATAAAACGTGAAGCCACTAATATCATAGGTCTGCCGTGATGTGACTGCCGAGATGGTCCAGCTGCCAACCTCTTGATAGTTTGTTGCTCAATTGTTTCTCCATTTAGAATGTTCTGCTCCATTAGCCATGAAGTGAATCAACGCTTGTGTTCCTTTGATAGCCAATCCTCTATTTGCCCAGGGTTATGATCGCTTAGCTCTTCTATGTGTTGTGTGATCAGAGGCTCCATTATCGAGAGCTGATGCATGATGCTATGATGCACCTCGAGGACTATATTATAGTCTGACGGGATGAAGGATTTTCGGCCCATCCTCCCACACCCATGTAGTCTGCTCTTATGTCGGGACGGAGGCAAACCTATTGCAATCTGGTCTTTTAGGAAATTGTTGCAGAATGGACCTCCAGAATCAATGGCCTCTTCGGTAGTGTATCCCTCTATCATGGATGCCTCAGGACGAGCACGAGTGGATACGTACCCATTCAGTATTGACATGAAACGTTCATATGTCCACATCTCATGCAAGTACATGGGACACAATGCCTGTATTTGTGGTACCAAATGCACGACAAGGTGTACCATTATATCCAAGAAAGATGGTGGGAAACACATCTCAAGCTGTGACACTGTCTCCACCGCGAATTCCTGAAGAGACTCCAACTGCGCTCGGTCAATTACCTTCTATGATATCTCGTTAAAAAAGAAGCATAAACGTGTGATTGCCATCTTTAAGAACACCGGGCTTATAGCCCTGATGGCAATAGGGAGAAAGGTTGTCAACATCACATGGCAATCATGTGAGTTATAGTTGGTGAGTGTAAGATCCTTCATTGACACAATGCTCTTAATGTTAGAGCAAAATCCAAAATTTGGAACTTTCAATTTCTTCAACCAAACACACATCGCATATTTCTCATCCGTACTCAGGTTGTAGCTTGCTGCCGGGAGGTGGTACTTTCCATTATCTAGTAAAACCGGATGAAGTTCCGGTTTTATCTTCAAATTGACCAGGTCCTGACGTGAACTCAATCCTTCCTTTGTCTTACCCTTTATGTCTAGCAAGGTACCAATTATACTTTCAAACACATTCTTCTGAATGTGCATATCATCGACCACGTGCCGTATGTCACTCTTTCCAATATGGCAAATACTTGAAGAAAATTAACATCTTCTTGAATGTAGCCCCAGGAGTTGGCTTCACATCATTTCTTGCTTTTCTATCTTTTGTCTTCTTGCCAAATATAAGCTTGATGTTCTTAACTATCTCGTACACTCTATGACCTTTACTATTACCTAATGGAGCAGTGGACCTTGTTTCGTCGTGATTGTCAAAGTACCTATCCATCTTTCGCAAGCGGTACCTATGTTCTTTCGATAAGAAACGCCTGTGTCTCATGTATACTATCTTATTAGAGGCACTGAGGGACACGTAAAAGGTTTCATCCAAGCATACTACACAACCGACCTTACCCTTGAACTGTCCTGACAATACAAAGAGAGCTGGATAATCGTTGATCGTAACAAAAATAATTGCTCTTAGTGTGAATGACTCTTTCCGGTATTCGTCCAACATGGCAACATCTGTATCCCACAATATTCTTATTTTCTCCATTAATGGCTCCAGGAATACATCCATGTCAACACCAGGTTGTGTAGGTCCAGAAATAAGAATGGTCAGTAAAAGGTATTTGCGCTTCTGCAACAAGTGTGGAGGGAGGTTGTAGATAGTGAGGATCACCGGCCATGTGCTATGTGTGCTGTTCCTTTCGGTGAAGGGATTCATTCCGTCAGTACATAGTGCGAACTGAATATTTCTTGTCTCCTTAGTAAATTCTAGGTGGTTAGCATTGAATTTTTGCCATTGCTTCCCATCGGCAGGATGTCGAAGCTTTCCATCTACTTTGTGCTTGTCAGAAGCATGCCAGGTCATAAGCTCTGCATTCTCAGGGTTTGTAAACAAACACCTCAGACGATCAACTACCGGAAGATACCACATCACCATAACAGGAACCCTTCTCTGGGCATAATAGTCTTCTTCTTCATTTTCTTTGTTGTAGGGTTTTGAACTCTGTTGGGTGTTCTTTCTCTTCTTCCCTTTGGATACAGAAGTTGCATTCTCTTCTTCTAGATAGTCTTTTTTCATCTTGTATCGACTAGCACTACAATTTGGACATTGGTCCAAGTCTTTGTATTCACCTCGATATAAGATACAGTGATTTCTACACGCGTGGATCTTCTGGACACCTATAGTAAGCGGACTAATTAGCTTCTTTGCATAGTAAGTGTTAGCAGGCACTTTGTTCTCCTTTGGAAGCATATCTCTGAGAGTACTCAATAATGCATCGAAGCTGGCATCGGACCATCCATACCTAGCCTTCAACATCAACAACTTAAGCACAGATCGTAATGTCGTGAACTCTTTGGCGCAACCCTTACTCTCATGGTACAAGGGCTCTGCTGCTGTCTGCTCTAAGGCCTCCATCCCTTTCATGAAAAACATTGATGGATCCGTATAACGACGCAATAGTGCACCCATCAATTCTGCGTCTTCATCCTCCACTTGAGTTCTGTTGGCGTCAGTTCCTCCAACATTTGCATAATCATCATGAACATCGGGCACAACATATTCACTCTCTTAGGAACAATGGTGTTCTGTCTCGTGTCCGAACTAGCATACATCGTCAACAAGCATATCTGGGCCATTGCCACTGAGATTCACAGGGTCTTCAGCTACATACGTAGCAGAGCTTCTCTCCCCATGCTTTGTCCAAATCAAATAATCATTCATAAATCCTCGGCACCGGATGAGCCATGATTGGACTTGTGTCTTCAAAAACAACAAGATTTCTGCGATGCGTGCGGGGACAATATATGTGCTTCGTGCGTGTTCTGAATGCATGATTTTTAGCAAAGATTGATAAACCTACGGACCTCAAGTACGTATGATGGATCTACTCTATCTAAGTTATACATCTAGAATGCTCTGTCCATTGTTACCTGTTATAGAGTTTAATAGATTTAAATAAGGTAATCACTAAAAAGGAGACATGAATGTTTTGTGATAATTATTAATAAACCTTAAGATGATCGACAAAAACTTTTTCAATGGATTATAGATGAAAAGGACTTCTCGCTTGTATATTTCTCAAATAATACACGTCCGGGCTAAATCACATATAGTTAAAACAACTAGTTAAATAAATATGCCTCTCAAAAATAACTAAAGCAAGACTAATTAATAAAACCCTAATTAAAAATCACCGGTACTTAATTAAACAAAATATAACTAAATAATTAAAGCATCATTTTATTAGATGAAATCCTAAAAACCAAAGGAAAACTACTTAATGAAACCCTAATTAAAGCCTAACCACTACTTAATTTAACAAAACAAAACTTAATAATTAAAGAAAAACTAATTTCAAGCTTCAATACGACAAATAAACTAGTAATTAAATAAGAGTAAACACAACTAAATGAACTAAACATAATAATTTAAAGTATTATTTTATTAGATGAAATCCTAAAAACTAAAGGAAGACTACTTAATGAAACACTAACTAAAGCCTAACCACTACTTAATTTAACAAAACAAAACTTAATAATTAAAGAAAAACTAATTTCAAGCATCAATATAACACATAAACTAATAATTAAATAAGAGTAAATATAACTAAATGAACTAAACATAATAATTTAAAGCATCAATTTATTAGATGAAACCCTAAAAACTAAAGCAAGAATAAATAATAAAACCCTAATCAAAGCCTCACCACTACTTAATTTAAAAAACATAACTATATATTAAACAAAACATAACTACATAATTAAACAAATACTAATTTCAAACATCAATATAACACATAAACTAATAATTAAATAAGAGTAACTAAAATTTAATGAAACCATAATTAAAGAATCACCACTAAAAACATCACTAATAGCTAATTAAACTAAACATAACTAAATACTTAAATAAGTGAAACCCTAGACAAATAGTGACTAGAATTATTGAGAAAAAAAAAAAAAACCTAGCTACTCTTCTCTCTCTCTCTCTCACTTGAGGTAAAACCCTAGATCTCAAAAAGTGGGTGGGATTGAGCAAGAATGGTGAAAATGAGGCAAGAAACACATAAACTAACCTTTTTTTAGTTACCTCCTCCGAAGAAATCAAGAGTAAAACCTCCCCCCCTTGTATTTAGTGAAATCTGGACCTCCAAAGCTCCTCCTATTGAAGAACTGTCGAGCTACAGTTTCTGTTGGAGCACTGGTGGGGAGGAAGAAGGGGGATATATATAGGAGAAGATCACCACAGGCGGTTGACATAAGGAAACCGCCTGTGAAAATGGTGTCAATTTTCACTGGCGGTTGACATACGGGAACCGCCAGTGAAAATGTAGGATAGCACTGGCGGTTCCTTAAATTAACCGCCAGTGTAAATGACGCCATTTACACTGGCGGTTCACTTAAGGAACCGCCAATGCTAGACCTTTTCCACAAAGCGGTTCTAAAGTCAGGCCCGGTTGTCGATTATCGGTGGCGTCTCTCGGCTAAAACCGCCTTGTGGAAATAAATCCCTACCGTCAACACAAATGCTTTGTGTACTAGTGCTCCATGGCCACCTCGGGGGCCACAGCGGCCATCCATGGCAACCTCTGAAGCGGCAGCGCCCTCCATGGCCAGATTGGGGGTGGCGGCGGCGCCCTCCACGATCACCTCGACATCTTCGGCAATGGCAGCGTTGGTCGAGAACGTCCAAGCTCCGTCCCCGTCGAGCAGCTCCGTGCCGAAGTTCGTGCGCCATTCCCTGTCGCTCGAGATCCGGCGCTCGCTGCTTTGTCGGGACGGCAGGCAGTGGCTTTGGCCACGCGACTCCTCTGGGTGTGTGGTGTGTCACCATGAGAGCACAACCCCGTGACGCCCCATGGCCTCGTCAACGGCGGAGGGCGGTGCCAGGATTTCAGTGGTGGATCTGCTTGATCCGTATGAGATCCAAGCTTCGTTGCCTTCCAGGATGTCGCATTGGGCAATTGTGGTCTTCGAGATACATGCTTACTGGTTAGTTGTTTCATTTATTCATGTCATTAGTAACTAGTAAAGTTCATCGATCTTGATGATTTAGTTCACTCTTGATACTGATTGAAACCACCAGATAGGTACTCCCCACAACGCCGGATCTATACTCTGAAAGTCTGAGTGCATGCCTTTGTATACTAAGTATGCGTACATACTCAAGACTCAAAGAGTACGAAGTATATTATTTTTCCATATTCTATATAGGTAGTATACTACATACTCCGGATCATAACTAGTATATGAATACGTACTCTGGTTGTTAATTTCAATTGTAAACGTCTGAGACTCGTAAGCATACTCATTGTGGACATGTATGCACGAATACTCCATTTTGCCTTGTAAGTATGTGAAATACACAGCCATTACCAACTGCATGCAGGAGGTTACATACTTACTAAAATTAGCAAATTTTTTCCACTCTGTATATCCTCATAAAAAGGCCATTTAAAAAAAAATAATGCACGCCACAGAGTATATGCACATACTTTGGGGAAATGTTACTCATACTTTATATGCATATAGTTCCTTCAAATCGGTTTCAGAGAAGAGTATTTTCGTATACCTTTTCAGATAAAAGAATGCTTGGATACATTTTTAGAGTTTAGACCATGGTACCATGTGATGATGCTTCCCATATTGTAGTATCACTTGATACTTTTCAGATTGTAGTGTCTCCTGATACTTGTAGTATCTCCTTATTCTTTTCACTTGATACTTTTTCTTACTTTTCAGGCTGATTGCAGGCAAGGTCAAATGGAATCAGCAGATCCACTCCTTGCCGCCTGTCTGCTGTGATCTGAGTTACTGCTCTTTGTTTTCTAAAAGGCACTCTAGATCCATCAGGTATGTTGTAATGTGATTTTTTCTGAAAGGCACTCTAGATCCATCAGGTGTAACCATGGTATGATTTCCTACACTAATATCTCAAGTATGATCTACTGTTCAAGTTCATGGGCACCTACAACTGTGACTTGCCTGTTTTGGTGTTACCAAAGGTATGCCCTCTCTTTCTGCTCCATGACTCTTGATGAACTGGTAGTAAATCACTATCCACCCTGCATCCCTGCCTCTTTATCACATATATCCGAACTCATGTGAATTCATATTCTTTATTAGAGTCAAAGAATTAAGTACACCTGGATACTTCTTCAGATAAGAGTATGTATGCATACTTATCTTTGACTAGAGTATCATTTGATAATTTTCATAATACAGTATAACGATACTTTTTTTCAGATCGTAGTATAGTCAATGTTTGCATAAGAGGTGCTAGCTCCTATGCATTGAGGTTCTTGAACAATATTTTTTCTGATTGGTTTGGAATCATGATGTTCATGAAGGGCTTGACTATTTAAGGGATGAGTATGGCATAATGAAGTGGCATATTCAAAGCTAGCTCCACTGCTATTATGGTAGTGACTCAATATGTCCATTTTAAATGCTTCATCAGCATGTAGGTGCAGCAGAATTGCACATCAGTTTGCCTGTAGTTACTGCAATAAAGTCGAGTATGCTTATTCTTGTAAATGATGTATTTCACTTTCTGGACCAGTCTCTCGAAATAAAAAGTGAGTATGTGCACAGCAAAGGAAATATGTACTTTTACTTCCCTTTTAAAAGATGTATACATGCGAAATTTTATCTTGTAAAAGCAGTATCTATAATACTCTCTCTTGTCAGAAGTATGAATGCAACGTTCGTGAGTATTTGGAATGAACTGATGAACATGTATGTACTCATAATACTCTCTAAATATAGGTACTCAATTCAAGATTGTATTCTGCTATATAAAAAATGGACATACTGTATATGTACTACGAGTTGATGTGTATGCAAGTAAGCTCCTCTATTGGTATATGGACATACATCGTTCTAATAAAATAAATACGTCCGTACAAGTATATACGCATACTAATAAGTGTACAAGTAAAGGTATACACACGTACTACTACGTTATACAAGTATGCATACATACTAGTACCATCATTATAGGACCAAAGAGAAAAGCTGATGACAGAGAAGCTAACAGTCATCTGTAATCCACGTGATTGCATCGAACAGAAATGCCGACGAGAGAGAAGCTAACAACCAGCCGTAATCCACGTGAGTAGCGTTAGACTAACGGGTTGGGAAGTGAACGGGCCGCGCACCCGATGTCTCCCGTTTGTTGCGTCCGCATGCCGCCGTCTGCCGTTATATAGGGCTATACTATTCACCGCGCAGCGCCCTAAATAATATTCAACGCGTGGCTGGCTGACCACTGTAAGCTTCCGCAACCATTAAAGTAGGTACCTACGACCATAAAATCTATCACTGCCATACCATCGCAATCCTCCACAACCGTTAAAGTAGATACTCATGACTGTAAAATTCATCGGGACCATCGGGAGGCAACTTGACCATAAAAGGTCTGATTAATGATCGTAAAAGTTAATAGGACGTCAGTGGGATTTTTGCACAACTAATTGTCTATGGCCGTAAAAGAGTGGTTGCTGACGTATCGTAAAGCAAAAAACATGGACAGAACAGTCAAATTGCTCTTTGGCATGTCAAATCACCTCTGATATCGTGCATGGAAAAATACTGCTACTTCATCCTGCTACTTTATTATCTCGGCTCCTTTTGTCTCTTTGCCATATGATATTAGATTAATTTAATATTTCTTAGTAGTAGTAACATAGAGCCGTATAGATGCTTCAGACATTAGATTAAAAAGTAATACTACTTATTAGAAGTAATAATATGAACAATATAGCAACGATAAATTTAGGACTTGTCTCTGAACATTTTTTTGAACCAGTAAGATTAGCGTAATTAGCACAATCAAGTAGTAAATATTCAAGATTAGCATAATTAGTGCAATCAAGTAGTAATTGCTTGATTAGTTGTAAATATAGTATTATGTGTGTAGTCAGCTGAGATTGTCGACCGTAAAGCTACCATGAATTTGCTTCCTCGACCATATGATTCTATACTAGACCGTAAAGCTTTAGTGAATTTGCTCTCTCAACAATAAAATTCAAAAGCTAGTTAATGCTTGGTCGGCACAAACACCGGCATGACTGCAGCAGTAAAGCATCTATGTTCAGCCCAAAATTCAGGAAATGATATCACGGTGAATTGATCAAAGCACATGCGTGTTGACCGTGAACAGTAAATGATTGCGAGATTTGCTGGTGGGTTTTCTAAACATTTGATTGCGAGAAGTACTAGGTTTTCAAACCTACCGTAACTTTTATTTTATTCCTAAACCGTCATTTTTATAATAGAGGTGAGTTTCCTAAACCATAATTTTTATATTAGAGTAACAATAAGATGAGAAGTGCTGGTAGTAATAATTTATTTGGTGGGTTTTCTAAACCGTAATTTTTATATATTAGAGTAAAGCTCAAAGATGAGAAGTGCTGGGGCAGTAATAATAATATGAATAGTGAGTTGTCGAAACCGTAATTTTATATTAGACCAAAGTTCAAAGATGAGAGCTGCTGGAAGTAAAAAATTTGAATGGTGGTTTTTCTAAATCGTAATTTTTATTAGAGCAACTTTCAAAGATGAAAAGTACTAGTAATAATAACTTGATTTCTAAAATGTTCTAAAAACATTCAAACGTACGTTCATGTTGAAGTAGTAACTATTTTGATTTTTGCAACAATGATTAACGAATTAAAATTCCATAAATTAGTAATGATTATAGATTCGTACAATATTAACACAAATAATGTTTGAATCAGGGAAACAAACAAAATTGAACAAAAATGTTCTCATATAATCACATATACACATGGCATTGGATCTCTGGAAAAAATTAGCATTTAAGTACTCATCTTATTCGCACAAAAAAAAATCAAGTACTCATCTATGAAATTAACATTGTTCACACACAAATTTCTGAACTCAAGCGTGGAGCAAACAGAACTCAAGAGTGGATTTCTGAACTCAAGCAGGGAGTCGAGCAATCAGAAATCAAGCGTGGAGCAACCCAAGACTGAAGTCGTCTCCACGAACTCGATCTACGGGATCTGCATGGAGCCACGAATATCTTCCTGGACCTGCCACCGCATCCTGGAACTTGACGACTATGTAGCTAGGAGTTGCCGTCCATGCTCGTTGGAGGAAGGGAGTTATTGACTCGCCGTCAGCAGTGCCGGATCCGTTGCCGTCGCAGCGGGCAGTGGCCACTGCTGTCGCCCCTGCACGGATTGATGCTCGTCGTAGTCATTCTCGGCTCCCGATCGGGCCCTGCTAACATCCAGTTTGCCGAACCCATCGCGAGCAGAGAGGCAACCACTGCAGCACAACCATGGATCCATTAACGCTGCTAGAGGGGTGAAAGGGATATTCCCGCTGTTGCCTAGAGCAGAATGTGAAGGAGCAACCGTCACCTGAATGGAGAATGTCAGGATGTGAAGAGGCCCGCTGAACGTCACCGTATCAGCTGCTGCTTGGACCTTGGAGGACTCGACGCCACCTCGGAAGGAGTGCCGCCACAGACTTCATCGCCAGCAACCATCGAGGAGGTCTTCGGCAGATGCCGCTGCCACCGTGGGAGCCACCGGGGCCATCAACACGCCAGTCTTGCTGCCGATCGAGGGAAAGGCCAGTGGCCGTCGCCACTCGTGGTCGGGTTCAGGGTCGCCGCCGCATGGGATTGGCCGCCATCACACCAGATCCAGACGCTGATGATGGGAGTCGCGGCACGATCTACCGGAGGAGGAGCGTCATGGCCGATTCGCCGGGGTAGAGGGCGCCGTCAACTTCCTCTGGTCGCGAGGGGCGCAGTGCCGCTGCAGGTCGCGGGGAGCATGTCCGCCACGAACGCCGCCAGTCGACGAAGAGAGCGGCGTTGCTGCAGATCCACGGGGGAGGGTTCTTGCCACCACCGCCAATGGTGGAAGAGGGGAGCGAGCGCCACCGGAGGAGAGGGAGAGGGAGCGGCGGAGGGGAGGGAGAGGGAGCGCCGCCACCTCCCGATTCTCCTCGGAAGCTTCCATCGATCTGGATCCAAAATGAGAGAGAGGAGAGAGAAATGGAATAGAAAAACGTTACGGTGGATTAAATAACTTGTTGATTTACGGTTGTGGGAATGTAATTACAGTTAACTGGGGATGTTTTACGGTTGTGGGTGAATAAACAACTAAAAATTCTAGTTGGTTGAAGCTTTACGATTGTCCAACGTGTTTTTATGGTCGTGGGATTAGGAAGGCTGGTTTGAATATGGTATTATGTTGAATAGTTATTTATAGCACTAGATGGTGAATGGCAATATATATATATATATATATATATATATATATATATATATATATATATATATATATATATATATTATATATATATATAGAAGAGGTTTTTCTACTCCCAGGAGTAACTACTCCCAAGTAACGCCGTGAGACCAGTTAACGGTGTTTTAATAAGGTGCGCTAATTACTCTAGCCGGCTGGTATGGTGGGGTATATGGGATTTGAATTTTTTTTAAAATCGTGACGTGTAGTACGGTGCATGCATCTGCTAGCTGCATTTACGGATTATACTATTGCTTGTACACGTACTGCCACGCTTTCAAAATTTAATAAAGAAACTATGGTTACGTAGTACGTACACTTATGGAGAGTATGTATATATATAGTATACTATTTTATTATTTAGAGAGTATATTGATTAAAGTATACTCGCATACGCATATTTTCAGAGTATATAGGTATACCTGTTTTTTTTTGTTAATTAGTGAGTAACAGTATGCTCACATACGCACATTTATGGAGTATGTAAGCGTACTTCTTTTCCGTGAAAAGGGCATGCTTGGTACTTTTTAAAAAGGACTATCCGAGTATATGCATGCATGCGTACTGAACGAATGTAGTTGTATGCGTGTACATAATAATTTAGGTTTGAGTATCATTATATACCAAGTTTCAGATGTGAGTATGACCAGATACATGATTCTGATTTGAGTATTTTGTACGTGAGTACAACTATATACACGATTGCATACCAAGTTGTCGATAAGTACCACTATATACTTCTCTTCGATTTGTTTTATACAATCCAATTGGACATACGAGAAAAATAAAATCAAACTTTCAGTAACCAAATTTAAATAAAATATCGATGGAATTTGAAATTCATTCAACGATGACCAGAGGTTTCTCAATTTTTAATAACCGAGCCTGAATAAAATAGTTACCCCATGTGCATCTACTACAATGAAACTAAAAATTATGAACGAAACTGGAGTAGTAAAATAATCCTAGTATTATATACTCCATGCTAATGTAAATTCGATCATGCACCTACTCTGAATTGCGATCTTGATTTGCTATATGAAGCATTCTGATTTCTTCTTCAGGGTATAGGTACCACTTGCAAAGCCTGTCTTCAGTATGTGCACGTACCTCTGCACCATTTTTTTCTCTATCTCCTCATTTGCCATAACGGCGATGAGGGCAAAGATGGTGCAGGGCTGCATTACGGGTGACCAGCTAGCATCGCCGCCGGCCAAACGCCATGCCTGCCTGCTGGGAGTTCAATTCATCAGTGAGTAGCATCCAGATTGGACGGAAGCTAGATCAAAAAAAAAAAAAAAAAAAAAAACAGGTTTTGGAGGAGGACACATACCAATACGTACAGATATGCACATGTCACACCGCGGACGGAGACAAGAGCGGTGGCAGGAACTCCGGCGGCAGGAACTCGGTGGCAGGAACTCCGGCGGCGGTGGCCATCTGGAATGCAGCCAGCTACAAATTGAAAATAAAATGGCTCGAACTAAATAAATAACTTCAGGTGAGACCAGTTCAGATCCGAAAAAGCTGCAATGCCAGCGTAACTTTTAATCCGCTTTTGCCGTCAATTATCCGGCCATCCGCTCCAATGATTATTTAATTAACATTAACGTATATACCTGCGCCGTTTGCATCCTGTTAGCTCCGCTAGCACCACGACGTGGTCCATCAGTAATCGTGCGTGGAATACACTAGGGAGAAGGTAGGAGTAGCTACTCCCTAGGAGTAGAATGGAATTTCCTATATATATATATATATATATATATATATATATATATATATATATATATATATATATATATAACTGCTATTCAGCATGTAGGGTTGTAAATAGCTATTCAACACACCACCGTAAAAGTTTTCTCTTATAACAATATAAAATGGGAACGTATGCTATGTAAACTAGGTTCTTGTGCAAACTATGCAAACTCTAATCAAGACCACAGGAATCTAATCCGATGGCTGGTAATTTTAGCACTTAAACCCTCCCACTCATGGGGGTGTTTTGCAACAGCCAGATGGGATGAGTGGAGGGGTTTAAGTGCTAAAATTACCAACAATTGGATTAGATTCATGTGGTCTTGATTAGAGTTTGCATAGTTTGCACAGAGTGAAGTTTTTGCATAGCATATGTTGCCATATAAAATACCTCTCCTAACCATATAAGAGGGCCTCCGCGTTTATAGTGTGCATCTCGACAGTAAAGAACCACCCGCAACCGTATATTTATTCACATTGAACGTAAAAGTTAATAGCATCTTATATATAATCCACATCTACTGTTCTTTTCTACCTCATTTCTCTCTCCTCTCATTTTTCCCAGATCCAGATCGGCTGCAGACCGGAGCTCCCACCGGCGAGCTACACGTACGGGAGAGGATGAGCGAAAATACCAGCAGCCTATTGACGACGACGGTCCTCGGTCGTGGCGTGGCCCGCCCAACATCGACGGCGTCCTTCGGCGGTGGCGACGCCGCTTTCCATCTATCGCATGCATGGGGGCCACGGGACGGCGCCCCTTCATCGGCTGCACACGGCGCGTTGATGGCGCCCCTTCTTTGGATCAGGTACGTTCATTTCTGTGAGATTTGTTTCCGTCAACGACGCAATGCCTCCACCTTATTTTTCAATCTGAAATTTGTTTGCTTCAGTCGATCTCCCACTGCCTCCACCCTCGTTTCTGAAGTGGAATTGTTTACGTCAGTCTACGCACTGCCTCGCCGTAGTCATTTTTTATTCCAGAATTGTTTCTCCTCTCATGAGTCTTGTTCCGTGTTTTTTAAGTGAAATATGAGTCTCGATTTTTAATTTAATGGGATTACTGACTAATGTCTTTCTTGATGATACGTATTTTTCAGTCGGCCAAAGACATCAGAGTCCAGAGCTGCTCCCAAAACAGGCGTGCTGCACTCTGGTGATGCAGACAAGCATGGCATAGTGATCGTTACGTACAGGCACACCCCAGACGCATGCATCTCAGAAGATTGAAGAAACTAGCTAGCACATTCATTTTTTCCTTGTTAACTTGGGAACGTCCAAAGGAATATTGTAATGGATTTTACTACTGCCTTTTAACAATGTTGTGCCACATGTTTGATAGATGTGAGTACTACTGTTTGTTCTTGATTTTTTTATATTTTTTTTATATTTTGAACGGTGTAAGAACGGTGTACATATGGTCTTGATTTTTTTTTTTTATATTTTTTTGTCTAGATTTTTCATGTCAGTACTACTGTTTGTTCTGGTTTAGCTCGGATTAAAAAATGTTCAGTACTACATAAGATATACTACTGCATGTCTTAGTCAAAAAAAAAAAATAAAAAAAACTACAGAAAAAAAATTCTTGAGCAGACCACTCTACTATTTGAATATCTTCCGAAAGGATTATTCAAAAGTTCCATTCTTTACTACCAAGACAAGAAGTTCCGTTGTTTAATGAAATAAATACTATTAAATTTTGATTATTAAGTCATGAAGAATCATTCCCTGTAATTCCTCCTAGTGACTAGCATATTCATAGAAACATATCATTAACTTTTTAAACCTGCATTTATGGCTAACTGTGAGAAATCAAATCATTAACTTGCTTAATTATAAGCATTTACCTTTAATTGAGGAGGGAATCTGCTCCTTCCGTCTCCACCGATATTTAGAAATTAATAGATCACTAAATTCCTTAAGTTTAGGCATTTACAGTTAATTCAGGAGGAAAATCATGCATCCACGGTAGTACATGCAAACTTTCCCTAAAAACTTTTATGTTCGTCACTTTCGCTGCTGTGCAAGAGATTGGAAGCTTTTACGGTCGCAGCTTGCTACTATGTGGTCCATGTGGAGACTAGAAATGAACGTTTTTACGGTTGCGGGAATGAAGTGGGTTGGCTCGGAGGAATTTTACGGTTGCGGGTTTAGGCTAAGAGGAATTTTACTGTTGCGGGATTGAAGCTAGGTTGGCTCGAAGAAATTTTACGGTTGCGAGATTAGAGATAGGTTGGCTGAGAAGAATTTTACGGTTACGGTATTGGAGCCATGTTGGTTTGGAAGAATTTTACGGTTGCGGAATTAAAGCTGGATTGGCTACTACAGTGTGTTGAATAACTATTTACAGTGCAGCATGGTGAATAGCGTTGTCATATATATATATATATATATAGGGAGAATATACTCTATAGCTAGCTATAAAATATCATATTCTGTAGCCAGGTCGGACAGCTGAACCATGGGCCGGTCCGAACCACCCAACCGCATCCGGCATCCCTGTGGCGAGATTTATGGGGGTCATCATTGCTGTCGACGACCTGGAGTCAACACCAGCGCTCGCGTGCATTTACTAGAGATGGGCCGTGACATTAGCAATTACGAGAACGGACAGAGTACTACCAATTACGATAACCTACAGAGTACTTTTACGAGAACCTACATAGTTTGAAAACTATTTTACGGGAAGCTAGAAAGTAATACTGTGGTCTCATGTTTCCAAGGCTACGTGGTAAATTTTACCACAAACGCTTACTACAAAAATAGTCACTACCAATTACGAGTATGATAATTAGGATGGCAGAATCAAAAGGTTTCCGGTAACTAGTTACTATAACATCGACAAATTTACCATAATGTGATTTACGGTAACTCTCATAATTTGATATGGTAAATAAGAAATAGAGTTACGACAAATTAGCCATGAGATTAATATAGTAATTTACCAAGAGATTAATCTAGAAATTTACTAGAATAGAATGGTCAGGTCACTAAATCAACAAAAATATATCAGAAAAAAATCTAGAAAAAACTCAACATCGGTCCAATGATCCTCACATCCAACACATTTTTACAAAATTAAACAAAATTCATGGGCAAAAAGCCAACAAGCAGATGGGGTGGGTCTGCCGGGCGCCGCCGTGGTCAGTGAGAGGGGTCGCTGCCACCATGGAGCACCATGGCAGACCGCAGTTGTTGGTGCGTGGTGGACGCCATTGCCGATCCAGATCTGTGAAGATGAGGAAGTCCTCCGTTGTTGCAGGCAAGGGCTCTCCTTGGGCAACGATAGCACGGTGAGGGGAGGGGCCTGCCGCCGTTGGTGGTGGGCCGGGAAGACAGCAGCTGCCGCCGTTGGTTGTGGCCGGTGGGGAGGCCAGCCGCTGGGCCGTCGTGGCCGTCGCCGGGTGCTGGACAGGCCGCTCCGCCCAAGGAGACGAGACAACGGAAGGCACAAGAGGCGACAGTTGCAAGGCTGCTGTGGTTCCTCTCTCGAGCATGGGCACTCACGCGAGTGGGCGCCGCCGTGGCGCATGGCCAGAGGTGGCGTTCACATGCCGAACTGCAACAGGAGCCCCGCCTGGTGCTGATCCGGCAGCGGCCGGGCGCCTATCGGGCTAGGCTGCCACGCGCGTAGCTGCCCACACCGATGATCTGCACCATCGCCGACCATGCCACCCTGCAGTCAACGAGCCAGTGACGGAGGTGTCGCCGAGGTTGATGATGAAGGCACCAGGCCCCGCCGTCGCAGGATTGGAACGTCTCCAGTCTGTGCGTGATTTTTGCGGGTGGAAAAGAAAACAATCCTAATGAGCCGTGCGCTATTAATAGCTGGATGGGAGCCATGCACGGCGGAGGATTGAATTAATGCTTTGCATGCATTAGTTGCAAGGGGACCACGGAGCCAAAGCCCCGCGCTGGTGATCATCGTGCGCTTTGTGACGCGAGTTTTGGTCTGGCTACAGAATATTCTGTAGCCAGCTACAGTAAAACACTTCCCTATATATATATATATAGGGAGCCGCTAACTTACGGCCGGCCGTAATATAACCTACCTGCACGGCCTTGCCATATTTAGTAAGAAGTGCAATTCTTATATTCTTTTTTCTGGCAAGGATGCTAATCACAGTGCTTTGTTGCGTGCGCGTGGAACAGAATTTCTCCCGCCGTATGGAACCAAGCAACTTGCATGGCCCAGGCCTAGATTTCGATTATTATATGGGCAAATCAGGCCCAGACATATGCTTTTTGGTACTACATACATGTATATATGCGTTCACAAAAAGGACATGCAACAAGCTTCTCGTAAGACCGGTTGGCAATCCTATATCTCATCCTATCTCAGAAGAATATTTTTGCATCTGCAATTTTAACTAATCCCTAGGAAAGCACACATTTTCGCAGAACTGTACATGGTCTGGATCTTGCTTCTCTGTACATGGCCTACATCCTGTATGTTAAAAAAGGGTAATATGTGTCATAAATTTGTTGCTAGATGGAGATAAAAAAAGGATACATATGTTAAAAAAATAAAAGCCTTATGTTGCCTATTTGAGAAGACATTACTGTCTGAAAGTAGTATTATTGTTTAATGGAGGTGCCTATGTTGTCCAAATCAATATGGTGCTTAATGCTTTGTATTAAAAACATAAATATCATTGCACTAACACATTTTCTTTTGATTGTAGGCAATGAATATCACAAGCGTTATGGACTTGAATAAACCTCCACCAGAATTTAACTACGATTTTCTAGATGCAATGTTTCAAGAGCCAACAGATGCAACTGACCTAATATTTTGCACTCAGCAACTACCAAACCATCAGAATGTACCTGCAGTATCTGAAATCAGGCTATTGCTTGAAGAAACAAGAATAGAATATGTTCCTAGAGCCCCTACTGGTGATGAGAAGTTGCTAATGGTAATTTTGTAATGGATTGCATTTTCCTAGGCAATTTAAGGGTTGTTCATTTGGCAACAATGTCTTCTTGAATATGCAATTTATATATTTAGAAAAGCAAGTACAGTGTCTCTGCTCATTTGCATCCTGGAGTCCCACCCCTGGTTTTATTTGAAAAAAATACACAGCTCTGTTTTCATTTTTTATACATGGCATCTGTTTGTGTAACAAACAAAAATATAGATCAAACAAAGGCACGGTGGTGATGTCAAAAAGACTAGTTAATTACTAAACAAAAATGATTGCCGCATAACAGTAAAAAAAGGAAAGAATGATTTGTGAGTATCAACATTGGATCCTAAAATGGAAGAATCTTGATTCTACACCACCAACAATTTTAGTAACTACCTAGACTAATACAGCATCATCCAAGGGGACAATTTTAGTAGGAATCAACTCTACACGAAAAATAATGGTTCACAGTTACCTAAGCCACGGTGGAGTGCTTTGGTCCATCCATTAATACCTTGTCACCAGTGCCAATCTGAAATTTCAGAAAATTAAAAAGCATAAACAAGCATGCAGAGGGATGTAAGAAGCAGCAAAACAAAGACAGTAAAAACTCAAGATACAACAGACAAGAAACAAAGGCAATAAATCGCTAGCACCACTTGCTTTCAATATCTCGCCCATGTTATTCAATACAATATTATTGCCTAACGGATTTGACTAAGTTGTCTGCAGTCATAATATAGTAGCACTCATTTATATTTACTGTCTTGCATGCGAGAAGCGAAGTTAGGCCAGAGTAGAAGCTAACAGATTGGGGAAGGTCCATGGATCCAATCACCGCCTGGCAGGCCGAGCTCCTGGATGCCCAGCGCAAACTCGAAGAACAGCAGAGCGACCTGCGCCGCGAGCGTGAGAACTTACGACGCGAAGTCAACCGCCGTGAAGGGAGGAGCGGAAACGCCCACGCCAGGGCCCGTGACGTCTTTCGTAGCATACGGGAGGACGGCGGTGGCCCGTCTGGTCTCCCCCGAGTGAGCCAAGACATCGTGGTGGCAGCGGCACTTCTTCAGAGGCTCCCTAACCCTGTGACCCCCCGAAGAGCGCAGCTCAGATGGACATCAGGGAGCTGCTAGACCTTGCAACCCAGCAGCAGACAGAGAGCTCCATCTCCCGACGACACGCACAAAACCCGAGCCAGCAGGTCACTTCTGATCGGCGTCCTCAGGAATCGTCCGCCCGCCAGTCGGTTCACAACCCAAGACCTAAGCTGCTCCCGGTCCGTGAGCGCATGGGGCCCATTCGGGACGCCCTCGTCATCCTCAATGCCCGAAGGCGCGAGGAAAGCGTGGAACGATGACCGGCCCCACAGGACTACTGCCCGCGTTGCGGGGGTCGTTACGACCTCGAGCATGACCGAAGTCTGAGCCTGCCGCCACCCTATCCTCTGGCTTTCAGCCGGCACAACTTCCGTGCCCCTGTCCCTTAGCGGTACCGGGCACCATTGATCATAGCCAAGTACTCCAGGAAATCAAACCCCGGGATCTGGCTCGAGGACTACCGACTAGCATGCCTGGCTGGGGGAGCAGATAACGAGTCCTTCAATCCGCAACCTTCCCCTTTACCTTGCAGATTTCACAAGGGCCTAGCTCGAACACCGCCCGCCTGGCTCGATTAACACCTGGCCGGACCTCAAGAACATTTTCGTTGGGAACTTCCAGGGGACCTACACCCATCCCAGGAACCAGGGGATCTCCGCAACTGTGCACAGAACCCCGACGAGTCCCTCCGTGACTACATCAGGCGCTTCTCCTGCCAGTGTACAGAGCTGTCCCACGTCGCCGACGCTGACATCATCAACGCTTTCCTCTCCGGGACGACGAACAAAAACATGCTGCATGAGCTGGGGTGCAACCAGCCGTGGACCACCAAGGAGCTCCTCAACATCGCAACCAGCTTCGTGTTAGGGGAGGTCGCCGTCAGGGCCATCGTCGACCGCTCTAAAGGCAAGGTGAAGTGGGAGGAGGCTACCGAAGGCCCCTCCAACCACTTCTCCAAGAAAAAGAAGAAGGGAAAGCTGCGGCGCGAGGGTGAGCTCGTGGCTGCCACTGAGGGCAAGGGCAAAAAAGCTCCAGCAAAGGAGGAACCTACTTCTTCGAGAAGAAGCTCAACAAGCCCTGCACAACCACACATATCACATCGCACACCTTCTCAAGGATTGTGGCACCATGTAAAAATTCCTCCCAGGAGAGGCGAGGAAGGGGACAATATAAGAAGAAGCAAGCCGAACCTCCGGCGAACAATGCCAATGGGGACGACAACGATGGAGATGAGGCCTTCCCGGCAGATTTTGACTGCCTCATGATTTTCGGCGGCCCTGACAGTTACATGTCCAAGAGGCTCCACAAGCTTGAGCTCCGCGAAGTTTACAACGCCGGGCCTTCAACCCCAACTTTCCTCAAACGGTCCGATGCAGCCATCATCTTTGACCGCTCTGACCACCCTGACCACATCCTACGGTTGGGATGCTACCTCCTCGTCGTCTACCCTATCATCGGCAACAAGCACCTCACCATGGTACTAATGGATGGGGGAAGCGGCCTCAATATCATGTACGTCGATACCCTCGATGTTATGGGGATCAGTCGGTCCCGTATCCGTCCCGATGGCTTGCCTTTCCACGACATCGTGCTAGGGAAGCAGGCTTGCTCGGGCAGATAGACTTGCCTGTGACCATCGGCACGCCCCTTAACTTCAAGAAAGAGACCCTTACCTTCGAGGTGGTCAACTTCCATGGGACCTACCATGCCGTTTTGGGCCGGCCATGCTACGCGAAGTTCATGGCTATCCCGAACTACACCTACTTCAAGCTGAAGGTCCCAGCCCGAAGGGCATCATCACTATGGGGACATCTGTCTAGTAAGCCTATGAATGTGCGGTAGAGAGCTGCGATCTTGCCGATGCCATCATCGCCTCAGAAGAGCTTCAACTCCTCTGCAGTCTTGCCGAGGCGAACGACATCCCTGATGCCAAGAAGATGATGGCTGCCCACTTCAATCCTGACAAGGACACCAAGACGGTCCTCCTCGACCCTAGTAGCTCTGACGGCAGGGTGGTGTGCATCAGTGCATCGCTCGACCCCAAATAGAAAAGTGTGCTCATCTGCTTCCTCTGCGCGAATCAAAAAAGTTTTGCATGGAAACCCTTGGACTTGCTAGGCATTTTGAGGGAAGTCGCCGAGCACGCCTTACGGAACAAGCCGGGCCTCAAGCCAGTAAGACAGTGGCTGTACTGTTTCGACGATGAAAGGTGCAGGGTCATCGGCAAGGAGATCAAGAAGCTTTTGCCGGCTGGATTCATCAAGGAAGTACACCACCCTGAGTGGTTGGTGAACTCCATGCTTATAAAAAAGAAAAATAAAAAGTGGAGAATGTGTGTTGATTATACTGGTCTCAATAAAGCATGCCCTAAGGATCCACACCCTTTACCGCGCATGGATCAAGTAGTCGACTCCACTTCTATGTGCGAAACCCTTTTCTTCCTTGACGCCTACTCTAGCTACCACCAGATTCCAACAAAAGAATTCGACCAGGAGGCCACCTCATTCATTACTCTATTTGCCTTGTATTGCTATACGACCATGCCATTCGGACTAAAAAATGCGGGCGCCATGTTCCAACGCTGTATGGTGAACTGCTTCGGTAACCTCATCATAGAGGTTGTCGAGGCTTACATGGACGACATCGTGGTCAAGTCTATTGTTGGCACTTCTAACGCCGCTATGAATTAACGAGATTAGAAATGCATGGTATTTAAATTAACTTGTCATTAGCAACTAGCCACTTCTTTGTCACTAGCATTCCTAGCATGAATTAAGTTGTCATCCCTAATTGTAATGCTAAGGAGCAAATATAGATTTACATGTATTATTCAATATGACTAGGCAGAGATATGAATATAAACTAAAATAGATTCTGCAAGTTTTACGTGGATAATTATACCATTGTAGCATTTTACCTAGGGAGTTCTTCCAGGTTGTCGATTTATATTTATACCACTGGGAAAGCTTTGTTATAAACTCTATCTATTATATTGATAAGAAAATATATACAATGAATAAGTGATATTACCAATGTCATCTACTCTACTCATAATAGGCAGAGGTCACAAGATAAAAATAGATAAATACGGGTGATAGCATAATCAAGTATCATAATTATATAGATAATCATCGAGCATTGTCTAGTCATAATCATAGTTAGCCAATGGATAAACTAAAGAGTTAATTGTCTAAGGTAATTCTATAACTACATCAATGAATAACTCTAATTAGTGCAATTACATCTAGTAATCATCGCTAAGTCAACCCTATATCATGATCACATGTAAGGAGACATCAACTAGGAAGGATGTGAAACAGAGTCATTATCCAACTTCGCGACCGTGTCCTGGCCGTCCCTACACACGGAGGGTGGACTACGGAGGAACCAACGTAGTCGTCACCTACGCGGACTACCACACGTCCCGGCATGTCGTGGTGCACTCGCAGACAAACAAGATATCTAGACACCACGTCTACATATTGTCTATCATCTACCCATTGTACACTTGGATAAATGCTATACGAGCAATTACATGAATTCAATAAGATCGAACTAACTAAACTGGACATATAATCAAAGTAGATAATGACTATTGCAATTAAGAACATATGACTATTAAGAATAATGTCTCCCTAATCTGAATAAGGAATACAATAAGAAAGAAAGATCTAGAACTATACCGAACTCCTGCGCTCAGGGCATGCACGGGGGCTCCAGATCCCGATGAAGAACTAGATCTCCTCTACTTCTAATCTAACTAACTAGAACTATAAACTAGAAGGCTCTTGATCAACTTGAAGGCTTCTTGATGCTTGATGGCTTGAGGCCTTTGATGAATAATGAATTGGCTCTCTCCGGGGGGTCTACCCATATATTTATAGTCCTGGGATGCGCTTGCGCGCGCAGATCAAACCGACTTAACCAAGGGCCGAGATGCATCGGAGAGGCGACGGAGGAAGCTTCTAGAAGGAGGGGCAAACCCTAGCGGGGGGGCGCCCGGCCCCCTGGTGGGGCCGGCCGACCCCGGGCGCCTCGCCCCCCCTGTTGCTTCGGTGTTTTTCCGAGTCTTCCTAAGTCCAATCGTGATATTTCCCCGTGGGCGTATAAGTTTCGTGTTTAATCCCTCTTTTCAGCTTTTTTCGAATAATCTCTGGAAAATATAGAATATGCAAAACTCATAGAAATTGTCAGTTAAAACCCTAGACTAGTGTGTTTTCATGTATTCCCTTGTGTCTAAAGTTCTAATGAATGTTGACGTTATCCACCGTCAACAACTCCCCCAAGCTTACCTTTTGCCAGTCCCTTGGCAAACAAACTAAGCCTAACTTTTATTGTATTTGGATTAGGAGTTGCTACAATGTTGTTAGTCTTTCCAAGTACACACGCTTTCAAACAAAGATATTTCTCCGGATTAAACAAAGATATGTTCTAACCTTCAAACTTACTCATTCTACTCTTAATTATAGGGCTTTACAGTTTTTGCATAAGTCTTGAGCAATCAAAAGATAGAACAATCAAGTCAAGTGCTATGTCTCGAATTCTTCGCAGTGCTAACATTTCGGAGTTTTCATAAGTTTTCAAAATAAAACTCAGAGCTTCATTGTATGATACCCTCAAGTCTCTCAATGTATGTGGTATTTATGGTTCTCCCTTAAGGCATTGATGATGTTATGCCTCAAGCACAGCTAAGGATATATATATGGTAGAGCTCATAGGATCGGCAATAACAAAGGTAGGCATACTTGCAATGCATATATTGTAAAGTCAACTAATGGATCCATAGAGAATCGAGGCATACAATCAAACCAAGATGTGCATGTGTATGAAATATGGTGGATAGGTGTATATATGGTATTTGTGGCTAATTCTAATTCTACTTTTGCTCTTTTGAAATAACTCTCTTGAAACTTTTCTCAGGAAAAACATGGGCCATCTTTATTATTTTAAATTAGGAAGGCGAACATCTTAAACCCGTTACTTAAATTGCTGGAACATTTGTCCATTTTACTCCCTTCTTCTCTCTCTTTTTTTTAATCATAGCCACATGCATCCCTTGAATATAATAACCAATTAGAGAGATACAGTCAGGGACTTAGAGCATTAAAGACAGGGGTTTTTTCTATGGGGTGCATATTTTTGGTGTTTTCTCCCAATGTAGGAGAGAAATATTTTTATGATGAACATGGATAGAAAATATGTGAATGATTGCGCTTACTTCTAGGGTAGAAATAATGCATATGTGGACTGGAGTGTGTGAGTGATCTTGGTTTTAAAAGCATGACAAGACTCTCATAAGGCATACAACACAGGTTGATTGAACTCAATGCAAAGCCGGCAGCTTAAATGTGAAAAGGCTTCCTATCTTCTAAGAATATTATTTCTGGCTTTGGTAGAAATTCATATTTTATCATACAAGAGCTCATCATGTAGATTTTAAATTTTCAAAATAAACCTCCAGAACTTAGTAATGCTAGGAATAAAATAAATAGCGGCTCAAATTTCATGAATCATATCGATCAACCACCTAGACTCAAAGCACAAACTTATGCCTCCACAATTCAGGTTCAGAGTAAATTCTCTAATTAAAACAAAGCAGTATTTAAAACTCGGGAAGATTTAAGTTTAGCAACTAGGTATTTGGCAAGGATGACAACAGAGCAACTATTTATTATCTCCAAAACAAATTTTTAATGTTCATCAAGTTTTTAATTAACTCTAGCCTAGACTGACCTAAATATACTATAACTAAATAATTATTTGGTTTTTGAATAATTATGTATTATATATTTTTTATCGTTTTGAATTAACCACCTAACAAAAGATTCTATAACATCCGTGGACCTTCATGTACCCACATATTTTTGGTATTTTATGAATATATATAAGGTAAACTTAATAATCGTCTAGGTGTAGTCACCGATAACTAGGGGATGCTCCTCCCCCAAGCCGGATGTTTGTAATACTTGGTGTAAATGTCCTTCGTGAGCGAGCTAGCCAATAGCGTAGACACCGGTGGTTACCACCGATAGACTCTCTCCTTGTCACGATGTTGTTCCCCGCATGAATACACTCCACAAAAAAAGAGAAACCAAAACTCGAGGCTCGAATTTAATACCGGGTTAGCGGTCACCAAAGAGTAATTGATCTTCTTTTATGAGCAAATTTTTACATTGCCGATTTTAGCGAGATTTCATTTTTTCTCCTTTTGAATTTTCTGTTTATGATGCAGAAATTAAATATGAATGCTATTTTTATTATTTTTGTTTTTATGCCACCACAGTAAATACTCCTACGGGGATCCCATAAGTTTAATCACATGGGGCTTATGAATTTTGTGATGTATTAAATAATGCAATGAATGTGTGTGTGTTGTTTTTTTTTTTATATTTTAATGTGCCAACATAATTATGCTACTATATATTCAAGTAAACTTACTAGTGAACTTAAGTAGATAACTACCATTCTATCCTTATGGCTAGGGTACGGAATTTAAAGTCTACCGACAGGGACTTAGATAGAGGAGAATACTTACTTAGTGGGTTCATTGTCTGAGGTCACCTCAGTCAACTCTCCGTCTCGTGGTGGTGCAGCACGTGCTTCTTCTTTCTTCTTCTATCTCTTTCTCTTTTCTTTCTTACGCTTCTCTCTTCTCTAGCTCCAAATCTTCACTTTGTTTTTCCTTCTCCCACTTTTCTAGATGTGCTAGGATTTCTTCTTTTTTCTCGCTTTGGTGACTTGGTCCATTCTTTTCAAATTTCGCTTCCCACTCACTCTAGCGTGGTGCTTGTGTATTCTCTTCTTGCTCCTTGTAGCAGTCTTCATACTTTACAATCTTTCCAGGAAATTTTTCTCAGCTACAGTGAGGCTGGGCAGCCTAACTGCGGCCTTAGCGTCTTCTCCTGTCGTGTTGCTTCCTGATCTGTTCCTGGTAAATAAGTGTTCTAAATTGACAGCGTACCTTTCCAGTAGGCAAGTTGAAGTGGATCTGTCCGGAACCGATGTAGATGTTCGCGTTGGCGGTGTAGAGAAATGGTCTTCTCAAAAGGATCGGGGATTCATTGTCCCCTTGCATATCAAGAACTAGAAAATCTGCAGGTATATATTGCCCTTGAATTCTTACCATGACATCTTTGACCACTCCTTTAGGGAACCTCTGTGATTGATCCGCCATCTGCAACTGAATAAATGTTAGGTATAGAGGTAAATTATCAAATAAATCATCATATACCTATTTTGACATTATGTTGCAGCCTGATCCGGTGTCGCAGATGGTGTTGGCGAAGGTGGTGTCTTTGATCGTGCATTCAATAATTGGTATACCTGGATCACCTCTCTTTATTGGAAATGGCTTGGGTAGCATATGATCATTTTCTGTATTGAGAGCAGTGATTAGTTGAGTAGTTTCTTTAGGTGCATGCTTGATCTCCCTCCATCTTCTATTGCTTCTATTGTTTCTTTTCTTCGGCACTGACTGCTGTAGTTGCTCTTCTTGTTGATAGAATTGCTTCGGGGCTGCAGGAGCTTTCAGGACGCGGTTCTTGAATGTGAATCTTTCTTTCTTGTCCTTAATGGATAGGACGATCTTGGCGTACTCCGTATAGATGACGGCTTTTGTTGTGCACAAGAATGGTCTGCCCAAAATTATGGGTGCCTTCTCATCTACTCCTGTCTCCATGACCACGAAATCAACTGGGACGTATGATTGTCCCACTCTAATGACAACTTCTTCTAGTACTCCCTCAGGGTAGCAAATGGACTGATCTGCAAGCTACAAATGCATATTTGTGTACAACAGGGGATCATTTAATATTTTCTCATAGATTACCTTGGGCATAATATTGACACTAGTGCCGAAATCGCAGATAGCCTCCGGGAAGCTATGACATCCTATAGCGATAGGAATGACAGGCCTTCCAGGGTCTTCCATCTTCTCAGGTAGAGAGTGGTCAATCCACTGTACATCTGCAGGCTCAATATGATATTGGGTTGCATTGTGAATATCAACAAGATTAGCAGTTTCTAAATCTTCCGGTTAGCCTAGAATCTTACCTTTCTCGAATGGAGGAACAGCAGCAGCTAGTTGAGCTAATTGTGATTCTAACATTTTATTAAAGCTGTACTGATTCTTTATAGCAGAAGCAAAGATGTCTAATCTAGTATTTATGTTTTCTAATGCTTTATCATTTAAAGCTATCTTTCTAGTCATTTGATCTAACAATTTAGATTGATTAGCAACTAAATCTCTTAAAGGTGGAAGATTGTAATTATTAAAATTATTACCTTGGTTGTTATCTTGGTAATTACCTTGTCGAGGTTGCTAATTCTACCCTTGGTTTTGTTGAGGACGGTAGTAGGTGTTGCTGTTGATGAAGTTCACATCCTCTTGCAGTGTAGAGTAGCTGATAGCCGAGTGCCCGTAGTCTCCACATTCTTCACATGTCATATGAGAATCATTGATGTGCATGACTTCCTTCTTCTCTATATCGAGCTTCTTCATAATGAGGTCTAGCTTGGCAAAGACCATGTCGGTTTCCTTGAGATGATGGATTCCTCCTCCTTTCTTGCGGGGCATACGTTCTTCATTACAGGCTTGAATTTGAGGCCATCTTCTCAACGAGTGCTTTAGCATCCGAGAGCTTAAGTGACAGGGAAAGCTCCCCCCCGCAAAGCATCAATAGACTCACGGGTGCTAGAGACAAGCCCGTGGTAGAAAGTTTGCATTAATAGCCACTCCTCTATCCCATGATGAGGACAGTCTTCTATGTAGTTCTGAAATCTTTCCCATGCTTCAGTGAATGATTCATCATGTTGTTGATGGAAACTTGCAATTTTCCCCCAAGCATTTTTGTCTTGGCGGTAGGAAAAGAATTTTGCCGAGAAAGCGGTTGAGCCGTAGGTCCTATGTAGTGTTCTTGTCTTTGTTGATGTAGAACCACTGCTTAGCTTTCCTCAATAATGAGAATGGAAAAAGGTGGAGTAAAATAGCATCTCTTGGTACTCCTCTGATCATAAAGGTGCTGCAGATTTCTAGGAAATATTGTAGGTGTGCACTTGCATCTTCATAAGCTTTTCCACAGAATTGGCTGGCTTGAACCATGGTGATGAGAGCAGGCTTGAGCTCGAATCCATTCTCCCTAGTGTTGACTGCTGGTCCAGTCTGGATGTTTGCTGTTGTTGGGGCAGAGAACTCACGCAGTGTCTTCTCAGCCATGTCTTCAAACACAGGAGCTAGGTTTTCTCCTAATTACTCTTCTGTTTGTTCTTCTACTTGTTCTCCAAATTCTTCTTCCAATGTTGGAGCTAGCTCCTCTGAAGAGCTAGCTTGAGTAGCAGCGGGTGTTCTTGATGGTGATTCGAATTTGTCCCTTGCTTCTACAAACTTCTTCTTTCTAAGGAGTTTCTCCGGATCGTCGAGAAAGTTCTTTGGAAGAGAAAAACCATTCATTCATCACTCTACATAAGATAAGCAAATGATAACAACGAAGGGTGTACCTGTTTGAGTTAGAGATCGATTGGTAATATGACTTTATCCATGTTGTATATATGTTTATCAATATTTCCTAAGTTTATTGTGCCTTCTCCGCAACGGCGCCAAAAATGCTTGTTGGCACTTCTAACGCCGCTACGAATTAACGAGATTAGAAATGCATGGTATTTAAATTAACTTGTCATTAGCAACTAGCCACTTCTTTATCACTAGCATTCCTAGCATGAATTAAGTTGTCATCCCTAATTGTAATGCTAAGGAGCAAATATAGATTTACATGTATTATTCAATATGACTAGGTAGAGATATGAATATAAACTAAAATAGATTCTGCAAGTTTTACGGATAATTATACCATTGTAGCATTTTACCTAAAGAGTTCTTCTAGGTTGTCGATTTATATTTATACCACTGGGAAAGCTTTGTTATAAACTCTATCTATTATATTGATAAGAAAATATATACAATGAATAAGTGATATTACCAATGTCATCTACTCTACTCATAACAAAAGGCAGAGGTCACAAGATAAATATAGATAAATACGGGTGATAGCATAATCAAGTATCATAATTATATAGATAATCATCGAGCATTGTCTAGTCATAATCATAGTTAGCCAATGGATAAACTAAGGAGTTAATTGTCTAAGGTAATTCTATAACTACATCAATGAATAACTCTAATTAGTGCAATTACATCTAGTAATCATCGCTAAGTCAATCCTATATCATGATCACATGTAAGGGGGCATCAACTAGGAAGGATGTGAAACGTAGTCATTATCCAACTTCGCGACCGTGCCTGTCTGTCCTACACACGGAGGGTGGACTACAGAGGAATCAACGTAGCTATCACCTACGAGGACTACCACACGTTCCGGTATGTCAGGGTGCACTCGCAGACAAACAAGATATCTAGACACCACGTCTACATATTGTCTATCATCTACCCATTCTACACTTGGATAAACGCTATACGAGCAATTACATGAATTCAATAAGATCAAACTAACTAAACTAGACATATAATCAAAGTAGACAATGACTATTGCAATTAATAACATATGACTATTAAGAATAATGTCTCCCTAATCTGAATAATGAATACAATAAGAAAGAAAGAACTAGAACTATATCGAACTCCTGCGCTCCCGGCAGGCATGCCGGGGCTCCAGATGCCGATGAAGAACTAGATCTCCTCTACTTCTAATCTAACTAACTAGAACTATGAACTAGAAGGCTCTTGATGAACTTGAAGGCTTCTTGATGCTTGATGGCTTGAGGCCTTTGATGAATAATGAATTGGCTCTCTCCAGGGGGGTCTACCCACATATTTATAGGCCGGTGGGATGCGCTTTTGCGCTGCAGGATCAAACCGACTTAACCAAGGGCCGAGGATGCATCGGGAGAGGTGGCGGAGGAAGCTTCCGGAAGGAGGGGGGCAAACCCCTAGCGGGGGCCGCCCGCCTTCGGGTGGGGGGGTGGCCGGCCCCACTGGCGGCCTCTCCGCCCCCTATTGCTTCGGTGTTTTCCGTAGTCTTCGTGAGTCCAATTGTGATATTTCCCGTGGCGGATAAGTTTCGTGTTTATTTTGCACTTGAATCCCTCTTTTTAGCTTTTCTGGAATAATCCTTCGAGGTACCGTGAGGGATGCTAGTCGGGTTCATGGTCTCTTAGAGGGGCACCGAAGCGAACCCTAAGAAGATCGATGCCATCGTGATGATGGGGCCGATTCAAAATTTTAAGGGGATTCAACGGGTAATGGGATGTCTGGCCGCTCTCAGCCACTTTATTTCACGCCTTGGCGGACGAGGCCTACCCCTTTACGAACTCTTAAAAAAGTCCGACCACTTTGAGTGGACGAACGAGGCTCAGGGGGCCCTCAACAGGTGTAAGGATCTCCTAACCAACCCTCCGATCCTCACTCCACCGGTCAAAGACGAGCGTCTCCTGCTTTACATAGCCACCACCACTCAGGTGGTTAGCTGAAAGGTCCTAAATGGCTAGAGGGGGGGTGAATAGCCTATAAAAATTTCTTGCAAAGCACTAAACAAACCCGGTTAGTATAACAAATGGCGAAAGCAAGTCTTTGCGCTAGCCTAGTGGGGGTTGCAAGCCAACCTAAACAATTCTAGCAATCCTAATACACTAGGCACACTAAGAATAGGGTCCTTAGCAACACAACTAGGCTACACCACCTAATACACTACTTTGCACAAATGTAATCGCAAAGAAGGAAACTGAGTGTGCAAACCGTGCCTTCGGGAAGATGACCAATCACCGTCTTGTCAATACAATGAAACCCGAAGAGATGATCCAAATGAGAAATCCAAATTGATCTCGAAGGATCAAGCCACACAAAAACACCGAGGGACACAAGATTTTTATCCCGAGGTTCACATGCTTGCCGGCACGCTACTCCCCGTTGTGTCGACCACACACTCGGTAGTTCGGTGGCTAATTGGCGTCACAAGCCAAGCCCTCACCGGGCGCCACAAGAACTCACACAAAGTGAGGGTAACTCAATAACACGAGATTCCACTAAGGATTCCTTTCGCGATCTCCCGCGGGGTGGGATCAACACCCCTCACAAATCACCTCCGGAGTGGCCAAGAACAATCTTCAACCTTGCTCAACTCCGGCTCGCTGCTCCAACCGTCTAGGTGACGGCAATCACCAAGAGTAATAAGCTCAATCGCAGCAATAACGCTCACTAGTGCCACTAGATGCTCAATCACAAGGCAAATGCACTAGAAGCTCTCCCAATCACTCTCTAGATCAATTAAGATGAATGCAAAGTGAGGGAGCAAGTTTTCTTAGCTCTAGGGGATGTCAAGTATGTCAAAGTACCAAGAGAGACTCCCTAGAGCCGGCCAATTCACTTATATAGGCGCCCACAAACTCACATAGCTGTTACACACAAAACCAGCCCCTCTGGCAAGACCGACCTACGCCCGAGACGGCCCTGACGGACGCGTCGGTCCAGCGTCCTGTCCAACATAACAGGCCACGTGTACTAGCCGTTTGAATTCTACTTGCGCCCAACGGCCAAGCACTTGCCCGCGATGTCAGCAGCGACGGGCGACGTCCCCCGTACGCACCGGACGCCGCACAATGGGAGTTCGGCCGCTACCCGCAGAGCTCCAAAACTGCAATTTCTCGGCCGGGGCGCGTCCCCGCTGCCCCTTTGACCGGACACGCCCGGGCGCACGGTCCACACCGCTTCAGCCTCGGCGCACGAAGAACTTTGGCACCGGACGCCTCCGGTCCTCCGAGTCCTGGCGCCCCGAAAAATCAGCGGACGCACACCAAGCGGACGGACGCGTCCGGTCCCTACCAGGACAGCGTCCGGTCACCTCTGAGTGACTGCACTTCGTCCGAAAACCTCCGAGTCCCGCCTCGCGAGCTCGGCGGGAGGGTTCCACACCCAAACACCATCACCTCTTGCCCTCATGTGCCAACACAAAAGTGTCTCTTCTCTTGTGCACGTGTGTTAGCCTTTTCAAATGATTTTTGCAAGAGTTAGTAAGCACACTATATCCCTAATGCATATGCAAAGTCATTGCTCACCTAGTGGCACTTAGATAACCGTTGTTGCGCGACATCGCCCCTCTTAATAGTACGGTTATCAATTCTAAACCCGGCCATCAACTTCTCTACTCGCCTATGGCCGGCAAAATGGAAATGCCCTAACATATACCTTTGCCTCTAGCATTCCATCTTGCTCCTCATCTCCAAGTGTGGTACTTGATCACTTGTGGTCATCTCCAACACCTTGATCACCATTCCACCACTTGGTTTGGACTTTCCCTTTCTCTAATGCTACACACTTAGCAATAGGGTTAGTCCTAGGTTTCATCAATTAGCCAAAACCAAACTAGGGCTTTCATTAGCGCGGCCATCATGGTAGAAAGGAAGGAAGAGAGCCATGCCCTTAAGGTCCAACGGTTGGTATACTTCATCAGCGAGGTCTTGTCCGCCATAAAGACCTGCTAGCCTCAGATCCAAAAGCTGCTCTACGCACGCAGTCCTCATCGCGCGTAGAAAGCTCCGGCATTACTTTGATTCCCACATGATCGATGTCGTCTCTTCCTTCCTATTTGGGGAGGTCATTCAGAGCCAAGAAGCTATGGGCACGATCACCAAGTGGGCTCTCAAAAGAAGGGCACTAGGGCGTGGCTAGTTTTCATCTGGCCGCTTGGGGTACGCATGAAATACGCAATCCACCTGCATTTCCTAGCCTCCAATAATGTCGTGAAGTATGAAGCCCTGGTGAATGGCCTGCGGATTGCCATCAAACTAGGGATCCATTGCCTCAAGGTTAGGGGGATTCTCATCTTGTCATCGTACAAGTTATGAAGGAATCGAGCTGTCACGACCCTAAGATGGCTGTGTACTACCAGGAAGTACGGCAGCTCAAGGACAAGTTTGAGGGCCTTGAGCTTGACCATATCCCCCAATGGGACAACGAAGCCATGGACGCGTCGGCCAAGATGGCGTCATGTTGGGAACAATTCCAATTGGCGTCTTCGCCAGTGATCAACTCAAACCGGCCGTGCGGTACACCGACCCCATGGTTCCCGCCAGCAAACAGGGACCCTCGAGGTTGACTCCAACCCTCGACCCTCGGGGGACGACCCTAGACACTTGGGGGCCGACCCAACGGCCCTAGGGCCCGTTCCCTCGACGTGTCCAACGACCCCCGAGGCTCCGCCGTCGGTTCTCATCATCAAAGAAGCCTGGAGAGCATTGTTTCTCGATTGGCTCATCCGGGAAACCTTCCAGCAGACAAAATGGAGGCACAAAGACTTGCCCGATAGAGCAAGTCATTCATCATTATAGAAGGCGAGCTCCATCGAAAGGGGCATTCGAACATCCACTAGCGATGCATCCCAATTGAGCAAGGGAAGCAATTACTGGAGGACATCCACACAGGAATCTGTGGCCACCACGCCGCCCCTCAGGCCTTGTTAGAAACACCTTTCGGTAGGGTTTCTATTGGCCCACAGCCATCTCCAACATGTAAAGAGTGGTACGCACCTGCAAAAGGTGCCAATTCTACGCTCGCAAGACACACCTCCCAGTGCAGGCCCTCCAGACGATCCCCATCACATGGCCGTTCGTAGTCTGGGGGATCGATCTGGTCAGATCCTTCAAAAGGGCGTCGAGAGGTCACACTCACGTGCCCGTTGCTGTCGACAAATTCTCAAAGTGTATTGAGGCATGGCTGAAAGCGAAAATCAGGTCCGTAGAAGCCGTGCACTTCTTCACAAACATAATCTACTGGTTCGAAGTCCCCAACTCGATCGTCATGGACAACAGGACTCAGTTTACTGGCAAAAAATTCCTATGGTTTTGTAATGAGTTCAACATCTGAGTTGACTAGGCCGCCATAGTGCACCCCCAGACGAACGGGCAGGTCGAACGTGCTAATGGAAATTTTACAAGGCCTCATATCCTGAATCCTCAATCAACTCAATAAGTGTTGACGACGGTGGGTTGAGGAACTACCATTGGTGATGTGGAGCCTGAGGACGACCCCTAGCCACACAACGGGGCACACACCATTCTTCATGGTGTACGATGCCGAGGCCATACTCCCCACGGACCACGAATACAGAGCCCCGCGGGTCTAGGTTTATTCTGAATAGGGAAACACTGTCCGTCTCGAAGACACGTTGGATCAGGTGGACGAAGCTCGAGATGTTGCCCTGCTCCACTCCACTAAATACCAGCAGGCCTTAAGATGATACCACAATCATCACGTTAGAGGATGAGCCTTCAATGTCATTGACCTCATATTACAACTCGTCCAGAGCAACAAAGATCACCACAAGCTATCGCCACCTTGGGAGGTCCATACATCGTCCATGAGGTGCTTTGGCTAGGAACTTACAAGCACAAGAATCACAAGGGGGGTCCTCACCAATGCGTGGAACATTGAACAGCTCATCACTTTTACCCTTAGTTTTTCCTATACATGAAGCTTGTGCATACCCGATTGTGTAAAAAAGTTTCTGCTGTTCAATAAAGAAGCAAACCGTTGCCTCCTTTTCTTTCTTCCCATCTTCCCTCTGACCTCCAGTGACACATAACCCCCAATCGGAGGTCAGCTGTCACTCGGAGGCTGAACAGCGGGTACGAGAAAATTAAGCCCCTCTCGATTCCACATATTCCATCTCTTGATAGCCCAATGAGCTTTATGCTCTAACTCCACAGGTAGGTGACAAGTCTTCCCGTACACTAATTGATAGGGTGACATGCCCAAAGGTGTCTTGTAGGCGGTTCGGTAGGCCCAAAGTGCTTCAGGTAACCGATCTTTCCATATAGTATCCATTTCATTCACCGTCTTCTATAGAATATTCTTGATCTGTTTATTTGACGTTTCTGCCTGGCCACTTGTCTGTGGGTGATAAGGAGTGGCAACATTGTGATGGATGCCATGACTCTTCAAATAGTTGTAAAATTTTATGTCAGTAAAGTGAGTCCCTCCATCACTAATCACCATCCTCGGTGTTCCAAACCTTGGAAATATAACTTCTTCAAACATCTTTCTTGAGTATTTTGAATTGGCATTCTTACATGGCATAGCTTCTACCCACTTGGATACATAGTCAACTGCCACTAAGATGTACTCACAGTTCTTTGACTTTACGAATGGTCCCATATAATCAATTCTCCAGACATCAAAGAGCTCAATCTAAAGATTGTTGCTGAGTGGCATAGTGTCTCGTGAATTGATATTTTCATGCCTCTGACATGATCCACATCTCCGAACATAATCTTTGGTGTCTTTATATATGGTTGGCCAAAAGAATCCACTCTGCCAAATCTTTGTATGAGTGTGGAATGCCCCATAATGTCCTCCATATGGTGATGAATGACACTTTTGAATAATCTGAATGCCCTTCTCTGCCAGTACATATCTTCTGAGCAAGCCATCAGTCCAGACTCTAAAGAGATACGGAGGATCCCATATGTGAAGACGACTTTCGTAAATGAGCTTCCCTTTATTTTTTCCTGGTGCTACATAACCTGCAACTATAAAGTTGACAATATTCACGTACCACAGGTCTAATCTTGTTACCTTGAATAGCATGTCGTCCCTCATTGAATTATTAATAGGTAATTCCTGCGAATTCCTAAATTGCATTCTAGATAGGTGATCGGCAACAGGGTTTTTTACACCTTTTCTATTTTTTATTTCTAAATCAAATTTTTGGAGTAACAAAATCCATCTTATTAAATGAGGTTTAGCATCTTTCTTAGTGAGCAAATATTTAACAGCAGCACGATCAGTGTAAACAATTACTTTTGCTCCCACTAAGTAAGATCTAAATTTATCAATAGCAAAAATAACAACTAAGAGCTCTTTTTCGGTTGTTGCATAATTAAGCTGAGCTCCTATCATAGTTTTACTAGCATAAGCAATAGCATGATGCCTCTTATCTCTAGTTTGTCCTAAAACTACTCCCACAAAGATAATCACTAGCATCACACATTATTTCAAAAGGTAAAGACCAATCGAGGGGTTGAATGATTAGCGCAGAGATGAGTGCTTCCTTTAGAATATTAAGAAATTTTAAACATGCATCATCAAACTCAAAAGAAATATCCTTAGTTAACAAACTAGTCAAGGGTCTAGCAATATGTGAAAAATCTTTTATGAAACGACGATAGAAACCACAATAACCAAGAAAACTTCGGATTCCTTTTATATTCACGGGTGGAGATAGTTGTTCAATTACTTCAATTTTAGCCCTATCTACCTCTATACCCCTTTCAGAAACTAAGTGTCCTAGCACTATCCCTTCTCTAACCATAAAATAACACTTTTTCCAATTAAGGACTAAGTATTTTTCTTCACATCTTTGTAAAATTTTATCCATATTTTAAGACAATCATCAAAAGTCTTTCCATAAATAGAAAAATCATCCATAAAAACTTCCATGATTTCTTCAATTATATCGAAAAATATAGACATCATGCATCTCTCGAAAGAAGCAGGTGCATTACACAGTCCAAAAGACATTCTACGATAAGCATAAGTTCCATAGGGACATATAAAAGTGGTTTTGCTTTGATGATCAGGGTAGATAGGAATTTGGTGATATCCAGAGTAACCGTCTAGAAAGCAAAAGAAATAGTGATTTACCAAACGCTCTAACATTTCATCAATGAAAGGTAGTGGAAAGTGATCTTTCCTTGTTGCTTTATTAAGTTTTCTATAGTCTATACACATACGCCATCCAGTAACAGTTCTCTAGAGGATTAGTATATTTTTATCATTTCTAACAACAGTCATACCACCCTTCTTAGGTACAACTTGAACAGGACTTACCCACTCACTATATGGCACAGGATAAATAATCTCCATGTGTAATAGCTTTAAAACTTCTTTCTTAACCACCGCTCTCATCGCGATATTAAGTCTACGTTGGGGTTCTCTAGTAGGTGTAACGTTCGGATCAGTAGGTATGCGCTGGGTGCAAAGAACAGGACTGATGCCCTTAAGATCTTGGAGTGAGTATCCATAAGCAGCATGATGTTTTTCTAAAACAGTTATTAGGTGCAAGGATTCTTCTTGAGAGAGTTTATTACTTATGATCATAGGAGATTCCTGATCATTATTCAGAAAATATATTTTAAACCAGAAGGTAAGGGTTTAAATTCAATAGGGGTTTAGATGGCTCTAGTAATTCATCGAGAGGTTCAGGATTAGATGGTTCCTCTTCCTCTTCATCGATGAAGAACTGGGCGTCATTATCTTTAAACGGTTCTAATTCTTCAGTAAAAACAACATTAACCTTCTCTATTGAGTCTGGCTCAGGAAGTGGCTCTACCTTGGTTTTTAAAGAATGAGTTATAGGTATAGAGAGCTTAAAACCTTCCCCGAGACTAACATCTAATTTTCCTTTTTGACCTTCTCCAATGAGCTTTCCTATTGGTAAACCTATTAACACATCAAACTCCCAAACATCAAAGATATGAAAATTTAACGGAACTTGAACTCCATAAACCAAAATAGGAAGAGCACACAATACTCCTAAACTTGGAATAATGTGACTTGAAAGACTTTTTAAAGTTTTAATAGTTAGAATTAATGGCATATCTTCTAAAAAAAATCTTTTAGCAAACGAAAGAGACATAATATTAACATCCACATTTGGATTATAATGAATAGTAAAAGGATGTTTATCAATCGACACTCAAAAAGTAATGTAAGAAGAATTTAAACGAATAACATCTTTCGAAAGTTCTAATTCTTCTAACCATTCTTCACTTAAGACAAAGATTAACTTTTTGTAAACTTTTTAAAGAACTTGACTTCAAAAGGATGAATAAGATCAGTACTTTTAAATTCTCTAGATTCTTGAGGTTTCATAACTACTTGATAATTAGAGATTTTTTCATAATTATCAAAAAATATCATCCTCTAAATCAAACATAAAATCAGAAAATGAAATTTCCTCTCTTTATTCAGAAGTTCGTGTTTCAAAATAGCTAAAGATTGAGATTTAGGCAATAATTTAGATTCAGCTATTGATTCTTCTTTCTCTTTAGAAAGATCATTCAAAATATTCATGAGAATAGATTTTGCATGTGTAGCAAGAATATACATGAACGCCTCCCCGCCCAAATTAAGATATTCCTTAGTTTTTTCATTAAGGCCCAAAAAAAGTGTTATAAAAGAATAGGTTCTGGCAAAACAAGACTAGGACCTGAGTTTACAAAACTATCAAAACGTTACCAAGCCTTACCTAGTGATTCGTTATCTAATTGTTTAAAACCTATGATTTTAAAACGAAGTTTAGCGACTTTCTCGATAGGGAAAATTTAAGACAAAAACTAGAATATAACGCTTTCCAATCTCCCTGACTACTCCTAACATAATGCTTATACCAGTGTTTAGCTCGTCCCGTTAATAAAAATAGAAAAAGCTTCCACCTTAACGTCTCATCAGCCATGCCTTTAATGTGTAGACATGAACAAGTTTCTTCAAAATCATTCAAATGGGAATAGGGGTTTTCGCTAGAACTGCCAGAAAAAATATTTTCCTGAACTAAATGAATTAACCCTGGGCATAGCTCATAGTCAGATGATGTAATAGGTTTAGATGATTCTACTGGCTGTAAACGTGAGCCTGATGGTGCTCCGTATTGACATAAGAGTTAAGATACGGGTTCCATATTAAAAGATGAAAACAAAGTAAAAACCCAAAAAGCTAAATAAAAAGAAAAAGTATAATACAGAATTAAGCTAAACTTAAAGTCAATCTCAGCAAACCGTTCCTCGGCAACGGTGCCAGAAATGCTTGTTGGTATAAATGAAATGCACACAAGAAATAAGATTATCCGCAAGCGCACAGATATAATACCGTTGTAGCACTTCGCCAAGATAAACCCGGTTTTAAATATCGAACCTAAAGGAACAGTAGGTGACGATGGCTAAGTTTATAAACTTAACCCAATGCACAATCAAACTAGAAAATAGTGAGAACAAGGAGAACAATGTGGATTATCTAGTTCTGGTCTTTGAAAGTGGTTGTTTTATATCATATGATCATGAGCGATAACTTAATAAGATAGGAGTAGAAATCAGAGTTCTCTCCTACCAAGCATCTTTTGCTTGCGAAACCTATTAACGGGAAGTGGACTACAGAGGATTCAATGAAGCTATAAGTATCCTTCGCGAGCTACCACTATCCAAAAAATCAGGAGATATTTACAAGTAAATATAGCCCAAACACCATATCTACGCTACGAATACTACTTCAATCAAGGAGCTATCAAGATCAAAGTACTCAAGAAGAGTTGCAAACTAGAAGAATTATATGAATAAAACACTTACTTTAACTAGAAGTTGACTACCAAATGATCTCAAGATGCAAACTCTGGGCGAGGGAGGTTGATCTTGAAGAATACAGCGACGAAGAAGCACCGACAGGCCGGAACTCCTCCAGAACTCCACTCTCCAAATCTATCTCTCTAATCTCTAAACAAAAACTAGTTCTACATTGAACTAGCCTCTCTTGATTGCTAGCCGAGATCTACTAGATAGGAATTAGGGTTTCTGGCTCTTTAGCTCTTCATTGATCTGGCTCTCTTCTAGAAGGGTCTGGCCCTGCTTATATAGCCCGGTGGGATGCACGACGGCCGTTTAATCAAACCGACTTTATGTAGGGCTAAGATTGATCCTCAAAGACGGTGAAGGAACACTCTAGAAGCTCGTGGAAGGGTATAGAAGGGGGTGCCGCCCGACCTGGCTGGTCGGGCCGGTCGGCCCCACAAGGTGGGTCCCACTCCTCCACTTCATTCTGGTGTTTTCTAGATCCTTCCTGATCCTAATGATGATATTTTCTGTCACGGTTAAGTTTTATGGCTTTTATGTACTTTAATCCTCAATTATGCACTTTCTAGATAATTCCCTAGAAAATAGACAATTCACCAAAACTCGTGAAAATTGTTAGTAATAACCTTCTATTCTATGATATTATTATAATTTGCAAGGAAGATTGACGGTTAAAAATAGACGTTATCTACCATCAACAGATGGCCAAATGTTCATTGAACTGATTAACCTCTATGAGGCAGAACCGTGCTAGCCATACGGTCCGCCAAGGCACATGACAATGGCTCCACTTGGGGTTCAATCCCTGCCAGCTCCTCATCGATCCAGACGTCAGCATACCCCTCACTCAGCTTCTCAAGCTTGATGTGCCCTTCATGGTAGGAGTATGCAAACGCGAAAGCTCGATCGACCCTAGCTCAGAAGGCATCCACCTCGAGCTCGTGCACTCGGCTTGTCATCTGAGCAGAATGGGCAACAAGGCCTTGCATCCCCAATGGCTATGCCACTCCCAGTTGGTCACAGACGATTCCGACAACCCCTGTCAGGCCATTGTGCTGGACTGCCATGGCATCAAAGCTTGTTCTCGACTCGGCAAGCTCCTATTGGGACTGGAAAAGGGGATTGCACCGACTCTTAGCATATTCTGACCCAGAAAGGTGAGTTTTTCAGCCAATTCAGAAAAACTTACCATCCGCCTGCATTTTTAGGGGCTCCCTCTCGGTGCCACGTCACGCCACTTTGGACTATAGACCAACACCTAGGCCCTGAGCTGACCCACCTCCATCGCTAGCCCAGCCGAGACTGTGGCCACCTCGGCCTGAGATTTCTTCGCCTTCTCAGCCTCGGCCAGCAAAGACTAGGTCTGTCGCGCCGCAGTCACTCTTTCTTCTTGAGCCAAGCCCTGCTGCGCATGCAGCTGCGCCTCATACACCAGAAGCCGGTCCTGCTCCACCTCGAACTTCCTTGACTTCTCATCTGCCTGACGCGACAGCTCCGCTAGATCCGTGAAGGCCTTCTCCGCCTGGTTCATGTGCTCCTACACCTTCGACACATGGATCTGGCTGGACCCCACGTCGGTAACAAGTTCCTCCTATGATTGCTTCTGGTGATGAAGGAATTAGGACTTGGCAAATGAACGCGACACCAATGACTGCAGAACGAAGGCAAAACAGTCATCAGCGATAAAAAGAAGTCACGAAAAGGGGAAGTAAGAAATCCACTCAGCTCAAAAAGAGCCTCGGCCCTCTGAAGAAGGGATATCCCCTCATTAGTGTTAGTGGTCAAGATTTAGAGCAGCTCACTTACACGGCTCAGCCCTGTCCTGAGATCAGAAATACCCTGCTCCTCCACGAGATCATCAAGAATGAACAGCGACTATGCCCTGCCATGGGAATCTCGACCCATGGCTGACTCGTGCCAAAGCTAATTTCATGGGGGGACTGCCTCTCTCGTAGTGTCAGGTGGCACGGCCCAGCGGCATCCTAGGACCGGTGAGGGCAACCTCTGAGAACTATCAGTGCCGCCTGGCAAGGGTGTCACCGCCCAAATCAACGACGAGGCCCCGAGGGACTCTTTTCCCTTTCCATGGTCCAGGCCCGATACTAGGGGTGTGCCGCTCTCAGCCTGCAAAACATCGGGTGAGGCCAAAGCTTTTGACCCGTCGCCAGAACCCGCGGGCCCCTTTGTGATGCGTGGGTCCTGGTAGAATGTGCCCTGGCCGGTCGACTGAGGGGACGAAGCCCTCGACATCAAGGATTTCCTCGCCCCGCGAGTTGAAGAAGCGCGGTGGCAAACCTACAAAACATGAGCAGATCTATCAGAAGATAAGGACCACCGGAAAAACCAACTAATTGACACCTAAGCTTCACCTAGGAGTTCGTGGACGCTTGGACATAGACCCCGAAGCCTTGACCGGCTCCTCGCTGGAATGTGCCTCTTCTGTGCTCCTTTCTCCTTAGGCAGGCTGGATGAGGGGGTCTGCCACACCTGGGTCGATGGGTCGGGAGTAGGAAGCGGCCCCACCAGCGCCATAGCCCTCGGTGGAACCCCCGACTCCACTTGCAATGGCGAATCGGTGGTCAAATCCACCAGGGACAAAGATGCCTGTCCACTCTCGTTGGGCCCGCCGGCGAGGCCTCCCGGGCGCCCGACGTCGTCGGAGAAGCCGCGAGCCCAGCTGACAACTCTGACCCCACAGTACCCGCCCTACCGCGGGAATCCCGGACCTCGGAGGACACTAGCATTGACGACCTCGGACTCAGGGGCTCCTGCCCCTGTGACATTTCGGCCGCCTCTCCTTGTTCTGACGCAGATGACCCTCCTCTGAAGAATATGTTGTAAGCGTCATCTACCAAAAATGATGAGATAATCAGGGATGTTAGACCTCTACCACGAGCTAAGGAAAGGAAACAAGACATTACCCAAGTCGACGACGTCGTCGTCATCCTCTTCGGTGGTATTGGTGTCCTCATCGGCGTCACGTCGTGCCTCATGGTCCGCATGCTTCCACTTCTTCTTGGCCTCATCTAGCTTCCTCTTGCGCTGGCATTTGTTCTCCTCCCGATTCGCCACCCTCTAAGGGTGGCCTTTTGGGAGTGGTATACCACGATCCTTCAGCACCATACACGGTGGCTGTAAAGGAGGAAGGAAAAATTAGTGAACAAAACTAGCCAAGAGTAAGACATTAAACGAAAGGGCAAGGACTTATGAACTCAACGAAGCCGGGATCTGGCCTCATCAGGGGGCAACCCTCTACAGGGAAGCTCCATTTGATCCGATTCCCCGATGAACCAACCATGGGCTCGATGGCGCGGTTGACCCTTCGGGTGACCTCCGAATCAGAGAGGTCTCCGTCGACAGCACGGTCCCCTTGGTTGGGGCGTCCGGCACCATCTCAAACAACCGGAGCACCCTCTTCATGAGGGGTGCGACCCACCTCTTGTGGCAGGCGCCAATCACCCTAGCACCATTGAGACCCCTCTCCTAGAGGACCATGATGACGGAAAGATGAGAATCGATCTTCTTCCTCTCCTCCACCGGAAGACCCCACTCCGACCACTTCTTCGATTGGGTGGTTGGCAGCTTCATAGTGAACACCGACAATGGGGGGTCCAACCTCCACAGATAGAACCACATGGAGTGCCAACTGCTGTTCGATGTAACCGTTTGCAAGGACATGTAATCCTTGGCTCGCGCGCCCCGAAGATGAATGCTGGCGCACCCCATCTGCCATGTCTCCATCCCACCCAGAACATGACTCTTCAGAAGATCTAGATTGAAGAAGTACCTCCAGAGATCGAAGTGGGGCTCGATCTGCAAGTACCCTTTGCACAGAGGATGTGCTGGATCCTGTTAGGGTTAAGGCAGTGGAGGGGGACCTAGTAGTGCTCCAGAAGCACGACAAAGAAAGGGTGGGCTGGAATTGTGAATCCCCTCTCATGAAACAAGAAGAAAGAAACCACATACCTAGCCCTAGGCACCGAAAACTCCTCGGCTCCCAGCCTCACCCAGTCGTCCTTACGAAGAACGCAGCGCTGGGTGAGATCCTCGAACTCGCTTGTTGGGATCATCGACGATGACCAGTTCGCCATTGTGGTCTCAGGTTTTCCATGTTGGCGGTGAAGGGAAAGCTAGGCAGCAAAGGCTGATCAAGAGACGAAAAGGGGGAGGAGGAGCCCTCCCCCCACCCGCTTTTATGAAGGGAAGGGTGAGGACCAAACCGTCGGCCCCGATTCACAGGATGCGAATCCGTCGGGCCACGGCGCCCCGATATCCACACACACGCAGCAAGCCTTGCGAAATTCAGAAGGAACTCCTCGGGCCGCGCCGCGTAGGCCCCGAGCTCGGCATGGGAACTGAGAGCGCCGCCTGCCACTCCCATTTCCCACGCCAAGTTAACCCCGTGCAGTCACCAAGACTGCCACTCCGTCCCGTCCCGTCAACACGCTCCACAGATTCAAACCAGAAATCGTTACTACGGCCAAACTGTCGTGAGGACGCATTGCGACAAAACAACATCTACCGCCAGCTTGGAACCGCTCGCACAAGTCTCTGTAGGTGTACCCCACACCTATAGAGACTCGGGAGCTACACCCGGTGGGCACGCTCGCACGCACCCATTGGAGTGGAGTCATGATCCTCCCACACCTGTGCGAAACGGGAGTCTCTACAGGTGTGCCCCACACCTATAGAGACTCATAAAATATTCGGCCCAATAAACCCCCACACTTAACATCTAGGACAATTGGACCGGACAGCCAATGAAGGCAGACCAACGAGGCCCATCAAAAACATCCGGCCCAGCGAGGGCCACGACCCCCCGGAGTCGGGACCGCCTCGCCCGACGACCCCCGTGGGGGGGCGCGACCCGACCTCGGGGCGTCGCTCGCCACGACCCCCCTGAACCGCCCAGTGGGATCGACCGTGCCCTCGACCCCGGGGCGCAGCGACCCGAACGACCCCACGGTTCTCATCTCCACCTTGCCAAGCAGGCAGTAGCTGTGGGCTTCATCACGTGCGGACTAAGACCCAAGGGCAGGCCTCCCATGCCATCCTTTAGGTATGGGGCGATCACAGGGCCGCTGATGGCACGCCCTTGCTGTTAGCTCAACTGTCCGTGCCTATGTCTGCACAGGAAGGCATGTTATGCCTAACCTAGTATGGAGCCGGTCTAAATCAACTGTGACCACACGTCGCGCACTGCCCACGTATGGCGACATCACCTATGGTACGACGTGCACGATCTACATCACGCATCGTCATTTTGTCTACAGAGAAAGAGGACGTCCGACCCCGAGCACGAGCATTGACCACTCCACCTTTTCGCTTTTTCTCTTTTTTCTTTTCCTCTTTTTATATTTACCATCTCTCTCATCACTCGTGACCCCGTGTATCCGACCCCCTCCCTTCGGCCTATAAAAGGGAGGGCCGGTCACTCCATCAGACCAGGCTCACGACAATCATCACATCGCACAACATCGCCTCTCACACACACACACTGCACAACAGAGACTTGGGAGCCCTTTTCCCTCTCTCGACCGTTTGTAACCCCTACTACAAACCTGCACTAAGCAACACATCCCGTTCGAACTGGAAGTAGGGCACGTCGGCCCGAACCAGTATAACCCCTGTGTTCTCTTACCGAACCATCCGGGCATAAACGCGTATCTAGAAATTTACTGGTTGGTTTTTGTCCAAAACGAAACACCGACGGTTGGGCTTGAGGACGAGGTGGGTCAGCTGCTGTGCAGTCAGCCGAGGCAGCTGCCAACGGCGGCAATCACGACTCCGGCGGCAGACCCCGACCGTCGCTCTGCTTCAGAACCAGGCCATGTTGCGGACCAAGGCGACGCTCAGCCTGCTCCCGACAACGACGACGGCAGCGCGTGAAACGCACTCTGCACCCCTCCCTGACCGGTGCAGATGAGGAGGTCCAGAACGCCGAGGTTGGGCTTCACAATGCGAACGCCTCGCCAGGAAACCCCACGCAGCCAACTCCACGCTACAAGCGCAGAATGTTCTGCCACTGCCGCTCATCCACGTGTCGCCGCCTCTGCTAACCCAGGTTGACAACGACGCGCTGCGGTCTTCGACTCGAGTTGTGGCATGCATCCTTCATCGAGCAGATCGCAGCACCGGTTCTGCCTTCACTCATCCAAACGCCCAAGGTTCAGGCACCGCGGAGGCTGCGGCAGCGGCTGGCGGTAATGCGCCGCAGCTCTCGTCTGGCCATGAAGAGCCGGGCCAGGCTGCCACGGCCGGAACTACAGGCCCAGAGCGTCCTCCTAAAGAAGTGGGGTTTGCAAGCTGACGCACAGGAGGAGGACCATGAGACGTATGAGCAGTTCCAGGCTGTCTTCAACGAGCCAATGTCCGTTTCCAAGCGCGACGCGCTCGACGCTCCTTTCCTAGCCGACGGCTACGGTGGCCCAGTCCTGTTGGAGGCCTCCGCTTAGGCGAAGTGTTGATGTCGCCGCATTTGATAGCATGTATGGTGAAAACATTCTAGTCTGGAACGCATGTGGCCTAGGTACCCGTGCTCGTTGCAATGTCGTTCATGAAGTAATGTCGCTGGAGAGGGTCTCTCTGTTGTGTGCCCAGGAGACCAAAGCTCCCTTGTACACCCTTCGAGGCGCGCTGGTCGCAAATGGGTGTGGCGTATTAGCTGCTTTTCAGAGCGGTATTTTTTCCTTTCTTCTTCTGTTACTCTTTCAGTCCTGTAAGCTGTGGCTTGAACTTTGTTCGTGTTTGCTACCCTCTTAATGAAATACGTGCTCAGTTGAGTGCCCTCGCGGAAAAAAAAATGACAAGGCTTTTCACAACCATCTCTTAAAATAATTGCCACACAGATAAGGTCATAATTTTTTAATATTAAATTAGTTTACATCTTTCATTATTTGAGATTACTTAGTAGCCTAAATATTCATTGCTAGGTTTGATATCAATTTTCTATCAAGGATTTTTAATATTTTTTTCTAGATGCAGGCCATAATAATAAGGATGCCTTTTCAAAGGATTTATAGGATCGGGCACTTATGAGGCCCACATATGCATATCATTTTCCACCTAAAGATAAATTTTTTTCTTATTTTAGTGCGAAAATTATTTTCGACTTTAGCTATTTCCCATGGGATCGGAAGACATGTCAATCAGGCGGGAAGAAAGTGTGTGATTATAGAGTAACTGTGTGTGTGATGAAGGAATGTCCAACAACGAGGATTGAGCTAATGTTGGTCACTGCGATTAGAACTACCAAATACTTCCCCCGTACAAAACAAATAAAAAGTCACACTTGGTTTAAACGTTGGGAATGATCATGAATAAATCTTAAGTTGTTGAGCTTGGAAATGTGAAAACCATATGAATAGATTTGTTTTGAAAGTACTTTAATAAAAATATATCTATATCACTTTTCGATAAATATTTTTATAAAAATAAGAAGTCAAAGTTATGCTTTGGAGACCGTATTCCTCTAAAATGACTTTATTTTTTTTAGTATCGAGGGAGTAAACAATATGCTTTGATTTTGTGCTTTAGGATTTGTAGAAATAGCTCCAAAAATGAAGGTTTTTTTCGTATTTATTCTTTTTCTTAGGGAGCGAGGTGTTAGTAAGGCTAAGATACCAAATTGCGCGATCGATGCATCGCTGGGCAGCAATCGATGCATCGCTTTCGATGCTTCAGCGTTGTTTGTGGTTAGGATATGTATCGCTTTGAGTGTATTGGGCCAAATGCTTTCGATGCTTCAACGTTGTATGTGGTGAGGATATGTATTGGGCTGGGCAAATATTTCATCGTCCCAGCTTGATGACACCGTTTCTTCGTGACGGATCGCGCGAGCCCGCCTGTTTGTGTTTTGGTTAGTGAAACTCGCATGAGGGCCCAGCCGAAAGCAGCAGATCGAGCTTCATAGAACAGCCCACGCTGGAGCTTGACAACACGCTGTTTTGATTGCATGGTTAGTTCGGTTGGCTCCCGTTGCCATTTAGCCCTCGTTCAGGTTAAAAGTTTTTTCAATTCGAAGTACTATATTACTTTCATTTTATTTAATAATTATTGTATAATCATGGACTAACTAGGCTCAAAAGATTCGTCTTATAATTTATAACCAAACTGTGCAATTAGTTAATTTTTTATTTACATTTAATACTCCATGCATGTGGCTATAAATTAAAGTGATGGAGAGAGAGAGAGTGAAAAAATCTAGAATTTGCAGAGGAAGAGAAGAAGGGCTTAGTATCCATCTACCTTAGTGGTTACTTGTATACTCCCTCCTTCTCAGAAATAAGAGTCGGTATGGGATACGTGCTGCTCAAACTTTCTCAACTTTGTCTAGTTTTGTACAAAAATTGTGTAACATTTGTATTTTCAAATAAATTTACTAAAAAAACTAGATCTATCCAATAAACTAATTATGTGCCATAAATATTAATATTTTGTTATACATATTTGGTCAAAGTTTCAAATTGCTGACTTTTTGGAAGCGAGAATGACTCTTTTTTTGGGACAGAGGCAGTACTTAGGTAAAAAGACTGTCATACTGTATTCTGTTTAGTGGAGTATATACAAAATATATATTGTAGCACATGGCACAAAAAGAAAGATTATTGTTGGTGACATGTGGTGAGACTGAGCTTAGACAAGTAGTACTGAACCATGTGAAACCATATGTGCTGGTGGTTGGTGCTGTGTCATGTTAGGTAGCGTTTGGTTGAGAATCAAGATAGGATGGGATGGTCTTGTCTCTAGTTTCTAGGACGGGACGAGAATGGGACGAGTCCAATTTCTATTTGGTCGAAGAGGGATGAGACAATCCTATTTTCTGTTTAGTTGGGTGGATGGAACCAATGGGACGACATTGCTTCCTGACAGCGTTAAATAGCAGCTAACACTGAGTCCCACTTGACTTCAGGTGGCCCTACTGTCATCCTCATTATTGTTTCAGCCTTTATTCCTCCGTGCAAAAGGCCCACATGCTAGTCTCCTTCATCTTCTTGCTCGGTGCAAAATGCAGCACGCGCATCTGGCCGCCCGCTCGTAGCCTCGTAGGTCGTCCGTGCTGCGCCGTGCCGCCGATCGCTCCAGGGGCGCTCGGCTGCGCCACCGAGCTTCGCTGCCTGCCCTGCCGCGCCCACAGAAGCCAGAGCTCGCCGCTCCACCACCATCGCCGTCTGAGCCGCTCTAGCATCCACACCGCCCTTGAGCTCGCCACCCATCACCGTGAGATGGGCCGCGCCCTTTTGGAGCTTCGTGAGCAGGGGCCACGCGCCCGGATCTGGGAATGCGCCGTGCAGCGCCGGAAGCTTCGCGAGCTGGGGCCGAGCTCGCGGCGGGAGCCAGAGCCGAGGCCCGAGGCGGCGGCCCCCCGGGCGCCCGACCGAACTTCGCACAGGGAGGTCGCAGGGCCCGTCCCGCCATCGCTGGAGCTCGATAGAGGAGGCCGCGCGCCCTGTCCGTCACGCCATCACGGTGGAGCAGCGGATTTTTTTATTTTTAATCCCTTAATTAAAAATATTGCAAGTATAAACTGGTTGGAAAAATATTTCCACGCCATAGCCCCTTTGGTCGCGTCGGGGAGCCACGGGCGTGACAAAGACACCCACCACACGCCACATGCGCCGGCGCGGACGGCATGCCGTGGCGGGGCGGGTTGACCAGGGCCGGCATGGCGCCGTGTGGGTCCCGGTCTGTCGCGCCGCATGCACTGGCGTGACAGCCTTGTCACGTCAACGGAGCTGACGCGACGAGCACTCAAAACCCCACCAACCCGAGCCTCCCCTCATTCCTTCTGCCATTCTCTTTTCCTCCTGCTCCGAACTGCCCGATAGCAACAGCTCTTTTCTTGCTCTCTCTCCTCTTTTTCTCCCATTTTCTCCACTTGAGTGACCTACATTGTTTAAGCACCATTTGTTGCAATCATTTGATCTTTGAGGTAAGACTCCCCCATCCTAGCATGGTTTGATTTGGTTTACACTGCTTTGGTTTGTACTGTGGTTCTCTGCACTGTTGTAGTTTTGACTGTTGTGGTTTTGGGATTTGACTGCTGTGGTATACACATGCTCTTGTCCTATTGTATCTTTATACATTTAGGTTTTGATTGTATGCCTGTGTGTTGTGGAATTTGTTAGGGTTTTCCTCATATGTACATTGTTTTAGGGTTTCAATTCATCTGTGTTTTGGATAGCTGGTATTATATAGGTAGGTTTTTTCTTGTCCTAATGATGCAATAAATTAATTAGTTTGTGATTAGAAGTAAGTTGGTATTGAGTATGCCTTTTACACCATTTTAGGGTTTGAAGTGACATTTATGTTGTTGTGATGATTCCTTTAGTTTTTATGGAAGCATTAAACCTATGGTTATATTTTTGTAAGATTGTGATGGTTTTATATAAGATTTTATAATAGAATCAATGGAGGTTTGCGATGAGGATCCGTTCGTGCACCATCCGGCGGTCCATGAGAACATAGATGTTCCATTCAAAGATGGCGATCCGGTGCCCAAATGTTTTTGTGGTTTAGAAGTGTATGTGAAGCAGTCGAGGCATCCCAGATCTTCTGGGCGTGCTTTTTTCTGTTGCCCATTTCGACGTGCACCCCCCTCGGAAGGACGTATAAACGGATACGACTTCTACCAGTGGTTGGATGGTGATGCAATGTTAGATTGACGCATCATGTTCTTTCCTTACGACCCATGGAAGAGTTTTCCATACGTTGAGTTTAAGAGGTGAGTGCCTCCCCCCTCCAATCCTCCTCCTATGAGTGGTATTGAGCAGTGTTTCGCACGAGCAGAGCGGCTGAAGAATCCTCCTCACTACCACTGTGGCAAGGTTGCGGTTCTCCAAGAACCAAGTAAGGATGGAATGTTCACTCTATTCTTCCGTTGTGGTCAACGTGACTGTGTAAGTGTTCTTTCGATTATTGTTGTTGATGTCATATGCGCTTGTTGAAATTCCAACACAATGGTTGCTACTATTTTCCATTTCAGCGTGGATTTCTAGCTTGCGACTTTGACAAGTACGTCTATGGATCTAGATCGCATTGGTCCTCTGAGGAGGAGGTTAAAGAGTTTACATTTTCAAATACATGGCCATGTTTGAAGATGCCAGATCGTAAGTGCAAATGTGGCATCAAGGCTCGCGAAGGAGTTGTTCCTTCGGAGCTAGGGTGGGACCACTACTGTGGCAATGCTTTCGGAGGCCCAAATGAGTTCTTCGTGAGTTTACTTACTTATCAACTCGTCCTATTATTTAATACAATTTGTGAACCCATATTATGTGCTCACTAATCTATATTTTTTCAGGAGGGGAAGACATGTGACTGGGAGGATTTTCTCGGTCGTGGAGAGTTGTGGGCGGAAATCTACGAGAAGAAAGTGCGTTCTCCTTATATGAATGAAAGGCAGAGGATTAAACTGCACAAGGCCAGGCAAACTTGCTGCATGAAGCACAGTGTTATAGGCCCATCCATTGCCACATGGAATATGCTTGGTGATGACTTTGATAGAGCGACCGACTACAAGTTCAAGAGAGTTGGCCGACCGCATGACAGTGAGGAGCTCATTAGGTTTTGGCGCACGAACAAGGAGCGCTACGACTTCATGGATCTAGAGCGCAAGAGGGAGATCGATTTTTATCATCGTCAGAAATTGAAGAGCGAGGACCATTGGCATGTGCATCATGGCAGGCAACCTAAGAATATGTGACGTGAGCTGTGTCAGTACTTAGTGTGTAACCAATTATCCAAACTCCTACATCATCTTATTGGTTGTGTTAACAATTCTTCGTTATTTGCAGTTCCCGAATCGCCACCGAACGATGGACATTTCTCGACCCCTAAGCAGGATGAGGACAATGGCGACGATGACGACGTCGCGCCTCCCGACTTTGACTATGACCCCGACGCCAAGCCTGAGTGGACCGCCGAAGACTACGACGACTACTACTAGTTGTCCCGATTGTTGGTGGTGGATGCCTTGGACTTGTTTGTAGAAAGGCAGCTTTTGTATAAACTATATGATGGCCTCTCTTGCTATGGCGCATACATGAACTATGACGCGCACTTAAGTTACGGATGGGAACCATAACTTGGTTTGTACGAACTTGCTGTGCAAGTACTTGACTTATATTTGATATTTTATGTTGTTTGTGTGTCAAAGAAAGATGTTTTCGCAATGCAAGTACTATGACCCCCAGAATTAGCTTGGCTGTCAGTTTCTTGTTTACCTTCCTATACTCCCTTTCCAACAGCTTGAATGAATCTGCAAGGGTTAATGATCCCAAGGGTTCATATAGTAATGGAGGCACAAACGGTGTCATTGAGCACTCATCGGAGAAGCATCTTAAGTTGGACACCAGTGATTAGCCAATACGATCAAGACAAGAAAAAAATATTTCACATATGAATACAAGCCAGTTGGCAAACCAATTAAGAAAGCTGGGGCACAGATCCAAGCTTCAGGTAAGCTTCAGGTAAACAATTAAGAAAACTGGGCCGGCCAGCTGGAGGGCTGTCGCGCCAACTGAGCCGGCGTGACAGTGCTTCTCTGCCATGCCGAGGCTAGCCGGCGCGACTAGCCGCGCCAGGGAGCATGTCCCACTAGTTTGTTTTGGCCACGGATGGTGAGATTTGGTCATGCCGGGCCTCCTGGCGTGGCAGGCTGTCGCGCCGACAGCGCCGGGCGTGATAGGCCAGGCCGTGCCGACAACTTCGGGCGTGACAGGCAAGCATTGTCACGCCGGTGCTGGCGCGACTAGTCGCGCCGCCATCCCCATGCCACCGGTTTGTTACGGTCATGGATTGCGACCTTTGTCGTCGCGTCGAGTGCCCGGCGTGGCGGTGCCGCGCCCGGCGACACCCGGCTTGATAGGGCTTTGCCGTCACGCCGGCGCCCTAAGCGACAAGGGAGTGGCATTTTGATTCAAGTTGTTCCCTTCCCGGCTGCCCTGGCCACACGTATACGAGAACATCCTTGCTGCTCCCGGCACACATCCGGGCATATTAGAAGGAATTGGCCACACATACACAACATGTACACATACATGGGCCACACATACACAACATATACCGAAACAGTCTCCAAATCACATAAATTACCATTCACATAGTCCACGACACATTCACACATTCACATAGTCCATGAGATTGCATAAACATAGTCACATAGTCCACGACACATTCACATAGTCACATAGTCTCCAAATCACATAGTCCACGACATAGAGTCCATGACATGACAAGTTCTAAAACTCGACTACCGAAAGAAGTTCATAGCGATCACGGGGCCGGCGTGTAGGGCTGTCGAGAACGGCGCTGCCTTCCAGGGTTGGTGGGAAGGATATTTGGAGTGCCGACGTCGGAGCGGTCACGTGCACGTCCTCGTACGTTCCGTCCTTGGCCACGTTGGGTCGCTTGGCTAGAACTCTACATGCATACCATACAAAGGTAGATGAATTAAGGTAGTTGTGGACAAAGTACCATTGTGATGTTGTGTGGCTAAAGATGTGGTGATACTAACCTCAGGTTGGGTGGCGAACGGAGCATCTTCCAGTTGAGAACCCATGAGCTCGCCAGGCTCATATGTTGGATCAGCGGTGTCTTCTTCATCATCCCCACCTCTTGCTCTCGAGCTCTCAGGTATGTCAAATGGCATCCTTGATCTTCTATGCGAAGCTTGTTGTGGCAACTGAACATCTGTAGGGTTCATGCAACTTAACCTCCGGGCAATCCAACGACAAACAGTGGACACCCTCTGCATCATATATAGGGGTCAAGGTTGCAATAAGATCTTAGTATTGTTAGAAACAACATACAAGACCCAATGAGATTTTAATTGTTGTCTACCTGTGCAAACACTACAAAGGGGTTGTTGTCATCTTCCGCTGCGCAACCTATGTAAACTCCTGCCTCATTTGACAGATGAGCCATCTGAGTTGCCTACAGTTCATGCAAGGAGTGAGCTGCAACTATTGCGAAGTGTAATGAGCTGGAACCATGCAAGGTGTGACCTTAACTCAAAAACTTCCCACATAGTTTTGAAGTGGAGCTCTCTCAGGCTGCATACCAATCCTTGTCATAGCATCGTATGGGTCTTCATCGTCGCTATCCATTTCACTTATAGAAACGTTGGTCCAAGGGGGGTGCACATGGATTCTAGTTGAGTTGTGAAGATAAGCCAAGTACTCACCGTACTCGCTTCGGAGATGCCTAGGCCCACTGGTAGGCTCCAACCTTGGCCTGTGCTCCCATTGGTGCACCCACTGCGCATGTTTTTGAAGCTAGTTGTTCCCACTGAACCTTCTCCTCCTCGAAATCCTGCAAGAGGAATACAAGTCATATATGCAATACATGTCAGTTTCAACCAAATACAAGTCATGTTTGAAACTCACTCGTGTAGTGCAGGCGATGTACTATCACCTAGCAGAGGAAATGGTTGTCTCCTTCCAAATTGGCGAAGCACTCTTCGGGCATGTGGTGCTCCACCACATAATACAGGATCATCGGAATATTGGCGCGCCATAGGTCATGCTCAGCTTCAACATATGCCAGCACGTGCAAGTTAGTAATCTCTTCCCTCCCATATGGATCCCATTCAACCTACAATGCATGGTCTGTAGTACGTGTATATGATCATGAAAGTGTACAAAGAGCAAAATTGCAAAATGGAGTGAGTTTGGGTTGAAACATACCTGATCAGGAGTGAGGACATCCAAATCATTGGAGTATTGCACGTAGCGACGCTGGGGCTGTCCATGCACGGGCTTCACTCCCTTCCAAAGGTTGCACACTGGGGGCCTACAGTCACCATGTGGCCAAGCCTGCAAATAACCAATTTTGAAACAAAGAGTTAGTAATGCAGGACGCAAGAACAAACTCTAAGTATGTCAAGGAAACTACTCACTGGCACACGTGCTCTACGCACCCTCCCTATGGGAATCCTCTCCCAAATTCAAACTTGAAGCAAGTACGTGCTGCCACCAATGTTAGAATTTATGTCCTTCCTCCTACATGCCTCGCATAGCTGCCGGTATAACCAAGCAAGAGTAGCTGAACCCTAGCTATAGGCATAGATGTTGTTCCAAGGTTGATTTAGCTGTGGAAGGACCATCTAGGAGACTGTGTTCCCAGAAGCATCTGGGAGAAGGAAGCTTGTCACCATATGCCACATCCAAACCCAGGCATACCTCTCAACAACATCGTCTCCGGCATGCGGCGGGCACATGTCAAAACGGTCCCGCAGCCACCTGGAGCTCACACCCTAAGTCTTCTTCTCCTTCCTCCCCTCCTCTGGCTCAGGTGGACGATGGCCGGTGTACTGCTCAACAAGATCTTTCCATGACTCTGTATCGATACTACCGGTCACTAGAAGACCATCCAACCAAAGTCCCAGAATGTAGGCAGCATCTTGCATTGTCACGCTCATCTCACCACAAGGTAGGTGGAAGCTGTGTGTCTCTAGACGCCACCTATCAATGAAAGCAGTGAAGATGGAGGCATCCATGTCCGGAAGCCCTACATTGATGACTCGAGCAAGGCTTAGGAACCCAGCCCTGGCAAGGAAAGGGGCGTAACGCTCGTCCCACCCCAACGGTCGGTGAGTGCGGGGACGGAGATAGGTCAAGTCCTGGTACACAAACATCAACAAAAAAGGTCACATATGATAAAGTAGGAAAAATATAAAGTGGTATGACACAAAAATTCTGTGGCATCCTTGAATTAACTTGCCCTCATCCACCAGCAAGTGCGCTCGGTGGTCCTTGTCATAGCACTTCTGTATAAGGGGGTACTGCAGGTGAGCCATCCTGTAATTAAGTGCAAAATATAAAATGGTTAGTAATAGTGGAAGCAATTATGAAATACCATTATGAAAACAAACAATCACAACTTGGACATCACATTGCAAATACTTATGGTTAACTTAAAACCCTATACCTGAGCGGTAGCACTAGTGCTTTCTTTCCCTCCAACTGAATTTGTTGTCTTCCTCCGTTTGCTATGAGTCGCAGCGGTGTGTCCGGTTTTGTGACATTTGGAGCATCGTACCTTTCCCGGTGCCTCATCAATGTGCCCACAACCATACATATCCTCACCATACCCATTTGATGCATCCATAACTCCTCGAAGATGCTTTTTCTTCCTTCTCCCTTTCTTTATCTTAAGGAGGTCCGGATCGGGAACAAAATCTAACCCTAAGTACTCCGGCCACTGTGTGGGATCTAGGTAAGGCTCGAAGCTAGACTGCCATACTTTCAGAGTTTGGGAGTTCAAGTACAAAGGACTCATGAATTTGGGAACCTCATGGTTGACACCCCTAATTTTACAAGCGGTGATGACATGTGAGCAAGGAACATGAAATAGTTGTGGAATATTACAAGAGCATTGGGCTTTGTCAAGGTCTACCCTATAATTCCTACCACCATATTTTTCTCCACCGGGATTGGTACCTCCAAATAGACACGATATTGTAAACTAACCTAGATGGCCCAAATGCTTCCCCCACTTGGTTCGAAGCTATCGTCTCAGCCACATCCAAGTGCCTTCTACCTGATTTACCCCATTTGTCTTTGCACACATTTGCTGTGTTCCACCGCTTCACAAAGTATTCATTGCACTTCCTAAAAGAGTATTCAACAATTCCTGAAACGGGGACGGCTCTTATACCCTTGAACACTTTATTGAATGACTCCGAAGAATTGGTAGTCATCACACCATACCTAAGACCTCTCTCATCAAAGGCTAGAGCCCACTTGTCTTTATTAGGCATCTGGTCTCGTAGCCATGTCTTAGCCGGTCCATTGAGAACCTTTTTCAACTCATCCAGGGTTTCTACAAACTTCTCCTTCGTTCGACATCCACACAGTGATTTCAACTTCTGTACAACTTCCTTTTTCTTCTGTCTTCTCCATATATTGGCAGCAAAGTGCCTTATGCCCCACCGATGATCAAGAGGAGCACATCCTTCTATTTCCTCCCTTGCCGCACTCAATAGTCCATGATGATGATCAGAGATGAGGCATATCTTACGTGACACACCCAAAACATGCTTTCTCAATAGCTTCATGAACCAAGACCAGCTATCATCGTTCTCACTCTCGGCCAAAGCAAAATCTAAAGGAACAAGTTGGTTGTCGGCGTCCACCCCGACAGCTATCATGAGAACACCCCTATACTTGCCTGTAAGGAAGGTCCCGTCGACAAGCACTAATGGACGGCAATGCTTGAACACCTCCACAGATTGGCCAAAACACCAAAACACTCTTTGCAGACTGGGTCTTGGAATACCGTCAACATCCGTAACTATGCAACCGGCATAATGGTACCATCGAAGACCTGGATTGAAGTGTTTCATGGCACTTAGAATCCTAGGGACTTGGTTGTAAGCCTCCTTCTAATCTCCCCAAAGCAACTCTATAGCATACTGCTTTGCCCTCCATGCCTTCAAATACTTCACTCTGTAACCAGTGAACCCAAATATAGCCTCCACAATGGTGGAGACAGATGTGTCGCTATCAGCCCTAACAAGGCCAACTAGCTGAGAACCAAGGTAACGAGCTGTGTTTTGGGCATGCACACCCTTCGGCTTCGAAGAGCGACAAGTGTGAGGTTACTTCACATTGTGAATCTTCCATTTACCGTTCCTCTGCAGCCGAGCCCATACTCTCCAACCACAACCACGCTTGCAAAGCACCGTGTACCTCTTGTTTTTATCGGCGTGGCTCACATAATAAGGCCTGTGATACCTAACCGAGTAATCCATCAGAAAAAACTTTAGATGTTTCAACGTGTCAAACACCCTTCCTTTCTTAATCTCCACTGCCTCTGTCTCACCTTCACCATCCTCTAACAACGTCAATCCCGTGTCACATATGGCCTCATCAATCATACTAATGTCCATACAATTAGGAACGGAGGGTACCTCCACATGGACTGCCTGTAGTTGCCTAAGTTCTGCTTCAGTGTACTCCAGTCGCAAAGATCCATCACATGGCGGAACACCTAATGGCTCATGTAACCCATCCTCGCAGCAATCAATCTCCTCCTCGCTGCTAGGGTCCGACCTATGCTCATCCTCTAACACCACATCCGAAGAACTAGGGTTTGATATGAATTCATCTTCATCACTATCTTCATCCTCCGAACCTTCGGATATGTCAACCACATCAGGTCTTTCATATCCAATGTCATCGTCCTCACCAAACATAACTTCATCAAAAATCATCGTCCAAAGCACCAACCATATGTGACCTTTCCATATCTACAACACCAACCAAGTCAAAGGGTTCATCTTGGATGACATTCTCAATAGCCGGGACATCAACTTTGCCACCCAAATCCTCCACATTTGGCCTAAGTGCCTTCTCCACAACTACCTCCAAGCACTTCACACTACTACCCTTAACAGCTTCAATATAGTTGTTCCAATCATCTACAGATGACAAACCAATCAACACATAGTGTGCTCTTTCTTTGCCGCAATCAAATCTACCTCTTAAGCTTAGTGGCCACCCAAATCTGTCACGACAGTGCCCTACCAGACAATCAAAGCTCGGAGGTGTACTAAAGAACTTCACTTCTTCATGCATGCTTTCAAATTCACTATTTTCTTTCACTTTGCCACCACAAAATAGACGCACTAACCGTTCCATCTACAAATTCAACCAACAACAAAACAACACCATCAATAGCTACCCATTTCATAACCAAATCATCTAAATTCACCTCTACAAAACCCTATCAAAATAATGGCATGACCAAGCAAACATTTTTCATCCTCCATGCAAGACCTACCAACGTCCATGCAACACGTAGTTAACGTCGAATCCACTGCCACATTGTATCATAAATTGAATCTACGAAGCAAATCATATCAACTAACGCACAACCAATTCACAAAAACGCAATTTTCTCCAAACCCTAGACATCGACAATACCATTCAAAAAAGAGGAGGAACAAGCACATGGATTACTACCTTGATGAAGCAATGTGGGAGCAGAGAAGTGGCCGGAGTTGGGGGAGGAGCAACCGCCGGCCGCCATCACTCCGCCGCCCGCCGGCCCCCGGCCGGTGGCGCCCGCCGCCCCTGCCAGCAGGGCCAGGGCCTCCCCCTACCCCCGACCGCCGGATGCAGAGGAGGGGAGGGGCAGGGAGGAGGGGGCCGGATGGGAGGAGGGGAGAGGGAAGGGAGGGCGCCGGAGGAGGAAGAGGAAACGGGCGGCGGGGCGGGCGGGGGGCGGCACCGGCTGGCGTGCGTGGGGACGAAGAAAGAAGAATGAAAGAAAGAGTCGAGGGCGGTTAGGTTATCACGCCGTCGCGCCGGGCGCTGTGTGTGACAGCACGCCGGGAGTCGTCGGGCCGCGACAGGCGGGCCCCACACGGCGCCACGCCCGGCCGAGGTCGCCCAGGCTCGGGTTGGTGGGATTTTATGTGCTCGTCGCGCCCGGCGCGTCGGCGTATTTCAAGGCCGTCACGCCCGGTCAGCATGCGGCCGCGACAGGCCGGACCCACACGGCGCCACGCCGGCCCCGGTCAATCCGACCTACCACGCTGGCATTGCCCATCGCGCCGGCGCATGTGGCGTGACAGTGTGGTGCTGTCACGCCAGGGCACCCAGCGTGACCAAAGGGGCTATGGCCTGAAAATATTTTTTCAACCCGTTTATACTTGCAATATTTTTAATTAAGGGATTAAAAATAAAAAAAATCCTGGAGCAGCCCCCCTAGGCCCTTTTTTCTGGAGCGAGCTCGTCCTCAGTTTGTGCGAATATACCTGGTATATTCCCAAGTGAGGTCTCCGGGTTCTCCGGTGACTCCCAAGTCCCAACCAAACAGTTTAAAAGTGGGGTTTATCCCATTCCCATCCCCACTTCACCCCCAAACCAGACTGAAGCGTTGTCATCGGCCGGCAGGTCACTTCAGACCGTCACCGAGTCTGCAACTGTGCTCTCTTGATTGCTGTTCTGGATCGTATTCCCACCCCCTAAACATAAGAACAGTCTCAATGCTAAGTTTCACCTCCCAGTTTCTAAGAAACGAAACTTTGATCTAAAATAAATCCCTCTCTCAATGTATAATTTTATGGCAGAGTTTCATGATTATTTTAGTACTTTGTGGGTCCACGTATGCTTCATGCTGCTGCGCTAGGAAGAGCCCGCCGAGCTCGGCACCTGCTTGAAGCCAGCAGCTTCACGCCTGTGATTCCGACGGCGACGCTCCTACACGCTGCATGCGCGTGCAAGCTGAGGCCAGCAGCTGCTTCGCGCCGGTGCTTGAGGCCAGCAGCTTCTTCGTGGGGAAGAGGCATGCTCGACTAAAAGTCGCCGCCGGCTCTTAAACTTGACAGCCGGTGTCATCACGGTTCATGAACTTGTAAAGTGCTAATTGTGGGTCCCTAAACTTGGTCGGCAGTGTCATTTTGGTCCCTAAACTTTAAGTTGATCACCGCTAATTCCTAAACTTGGTCGGCGGTGTCATCTAGATCTATGAACTTGATTTTGAGTTATCGGAGTCAAAATAGGATAATCCAAAAACTTTATTTAAAAAAAATAATTCATAACTTTGTCATATGACCTCAAATAAAGACAATCTTTATGTCAAAATTGTAGCCCTCGACGTGTTCTACAACTTTATAATTGAAACTTTTTAAATTAAAACTATTTAGAGTCCCAAGATATTATTGTGTATTTATAGATTTTGAAATTTCAATTTAAAATTATTAAAAAATCTTGGATTTTGACATGATCCGTATAAAAGTTATAGTTCTCAATATAATTTACAACTTTGTAGTTGATAATTTTTTATTTGAAGTGATTTAGTGTTCTAGAATATTGTAGTTGAAAAGTTTTAAACTTTAAATTTTAAAAATCTGCAAACTTACAATAATATTTTAGGATCCTAAACAACTTCAAAGAAAATACTTTTCAAATATAAAATAGTAAATGGTATTGAGAACTATAACTTTTATATAGATCTTGTCAATATCTAAGGTTGTTTGATAATTTTAAATTTTAAATTTCAAAATTCATAAACAATAAATAATATTTTTATATCATAAACAGTTTTAGTTTAATAAAATTTTAACTATAAAGTTTTAGATCACGTCAAGGGCTACAATTTTATTACAAAGTTTGTTTTCATTCGAGCTAATATGAAAAAGTAATGAATTATTTTTAAAATAAAGTTTTTAGATTATCCTATTTTGATCCAAATAAGACTTAAAACCAAGTTCATGGACCTAGATGACACCGCCGACCAAGTTTAGAGATTAGCGGTGATCACCTTACAAGTTCAGGGACTGGAATGACACTACTGACTAAGTTTAGGGACCCAAGTTAGCACTTTACAAGTTTATGTACCGGGATGACACTAGCTGCCAAGTTTAGGGACCGGAGGTGAATTTTACTCGGCTTGCTCCTATAGGCCGCAAGACGCATCGAGCAGAACATGCCATATCCGTATTCTCCTACCTGAGAAGACGCATGCTCCTACGTGAGCAGAAGTGCAGAACATGCTAGCAGCTTCTTCATGGAAGACGCATGCTCCTTGCTCCTACGTGAGCAGAACCGTGCCGAACCTCGTGGCCGCGGCAGCCTGCACCTCACCGCGTCGGCATCGAGCACAACAGACCGCGACCTCGCCTGCGCACAAGACGACAGCAGAGTTCGGGGTGGAGAAAATTGCCCGCGATGGATGGTGAAGCTCGTGCACTGCGGACGGTGGAGCCTGGGGCGGAGCTAGCGCGCGACCGTTGGAGCCGCTCTCTCACGCGTCCGGAGCGAACGATTGCGGACTCGCGGACGGGTGAGCGGACGCGTCGACGAGGCCCGAGGGGACACTAGCGCGCGGCTGACGGACCACGCTCGCGAGCATGACGGCGGACTCGCCCACAAGGCGGAGGCGCTCGGCCCCTGTGGCGGCCTCGCCTGCGAGGCGGAGGCGCTCGCCCCCAGCGGCGGCGGCGCTCACGCGGTATCCTCGCCCTTGAGGCGGAGGAGCTCGCCCGCGGCAGTGGCCTTGCTCGCTCGCGTGGCGGAGGGCGGCGGCGGTGGCCTCGCTCGCGAGGCAGAGGCGCTCGCCCGCGGCGGTGGCGTCGCTCGCTCGCGTGGCGGAGCGCAGTGGCGGTGGCCTCGCTCGCGAGGCAGAGGCGCTCGCCCGCGGCGGCGGCGGCCTCGCCCGCGAGGCAGAGGCACTCGCCCGCAGCTGCGGTGTCGCTCGCTCGCGCGGCGGAGCATTGCGATGGTGGGCTCGCCCGCTGCGGCGGAGGCGCTCGATCTGTTCTTCCGTCGGATGAAACGATTTTGGATTCTCAGTGGGAGTTTTGTTCGGGTTTCACGGTGTTGGAAACGCCGCCCAGGTCGTGTCGTAGGGATGAAACCTTTTTCCTTCTCTCTGCTACAGTTTCATGCAAAAAGTAATTTTATGCTGATATGGTATACTATTTAATGTGCATGACACCCTCCATGAAACTCCATGGAGACTGGCCTTAGTAGAGTACAGTGGTGTTGTGAGGTACTCCTTTTCGTCAGCAAGGTAGAGGATGTTTAATTTCTTCTGTGATTAAATTGAAGACTGAAGTGATTGGTGTTCTGTAATGCTGAATGAAGCCGAGAACATGTTGGTGGAAGAGGGCTCGCCGGTGAAAATAAAATGGAAGGAAAGCCTGGCCGCGTTGGGCCACAACGTCGACCAGCTCACAATCACCGGAGCTGTGTTACAACAGTCGCCACGTCCTCTGAACCTGATGCCGTGACGTCAGGCAACAGCCAAGAGGCAGGGTTCGCGCGCCCGTGTGCCAAGCGTTCTCGTTCATGGGCCGCAATGGGCTTGACTCCTAGATGCTAGAGGCGGGCTGTATAAAGGGTGTATAAAGGCAAGGGAGAGCAACTCAGAGAAAACATGTAATTGAATTGCTATACCTAACTATAATCATTCCTCCTCCCCGCCTTGCGTGCTTCTGCTGCCTTCTTCCCAAACTCTATCCTCTGTTCCTTTTTCCAATTCTGTTACACTAACAACCTGGTATCACAGACTACTCGATCCTAGTTTGGAGCGAGATCTACTATCCAGCGGTTGGTTGAACAAATGCCATCTGTTGGCTTGAGTTCCCGGTGAGCAGTGAGCTGATGCGCATCAGTGAATTCCTGTTATTCCGACAGCACGTTTGACGATTTCTGGTGGACTTCCCCGATCCAGTGCGTACCTCACCACCACCCCCACCCGCCCCCCCTCCCCCATCCCCATTACACTCGATTCGCCAAAATGCTCTGCACCATGAGTCCTGAAGGTCAGCAGCTGATGGCGCAGATGCAACGCCTCTTCAAGGAGCAAGCGACACTTCTCGATCGGCGTTTCGCTGATGCCGATCAATCCATCGAATGCCGCATCATCGACTCTGAGAACCGCATCGAAGACCGCATCACCGACGTGGAGCATCGCCAGGATGATCGCCACAAGGAGATTGTGCAGGTGACTACCGATCTGCAAACTTGGCGCCAGGACGCCGAAGGTGTGCTCGATGATATGCGCCTCAAGGTGCTCAAACTGGACAGGCACTAGGATCAGTCCGTGGTCACCTCTGCACCGGGCTTGATCACCGTGCCTCCAAGTCTTGAGCAGACCGACCAGCGCCCATCTATCTACTGGCACCATGGCTTCTCGGCCCAACGGGCAGCGCGTCGACAACACTCCACGAGAGAATGAGTTTGGGGTTGTCACAACCCTCATTCATTCCCCAACTAATGGTACGAACTCACTTCCTAAACCTCATGGCACTGCGTTTGATCTGTCTATGGCTCACAACAAACCACCAGACCCTACTCATTGGCCCACGGGTCATTTGCCTAAGCTTCCTTTCCCCACGTTTGATGGTGAGAACTATCAGTTGTAGATTTCCCGCGCAGAAGACTATTTTGACATGTATGAGGTAGAACCGCATTTGTGGGTCAAGGTTTCTAAACAGCAGTTCAAAGATTTAGCCACACGGTGGATTCAATAATTGGAACACACTCTGCGATCCACTGATTGGCCCACTTTTTGTCCTATGCTAAATGAGCATTTTGGCCGCGATCAGCATCAACTCCTGATCCGACGTATGTTTCACATTAGGCAGAAAACTTCTGTGACAGAGTATGTCGATAGGTTCACTGATTTGATTGACCAGCTAAAAATCCTACAATTCCAATATTGACATGCTCTACTACCCCACACGCTTTGTGGATGGCTTAAGAGACGACATTTGCTCTGTTATCGTGGTTCAGCATCCCCAAAACTTGGATACCGCATATATTTTGGCCCTTTTGCAGGAAAAGGTCGCTAATCCCGCGAGGCGCAAGGAAACTCGACGTGATGTCCCTCCTTATGCTCGAGTGCTGTTCACGAATCGACATCCTCTACCTCCACCTCCAGGCCCCCGTGACTGCGCCACTGCCAAGCCTGCGGACGCGGCATTCACTGTACCCGCGAACGCCAGAACTGCTGAGGATAGATTCCACGCGCTCCGAGCTTTTCGCCGTGCGCGTGGTCTCTGCGACAATTGCACCAAAAAATGGTCTCGCGACCATAAATGTGCCGCAACAGTTCGGCTTCATGCAATGCAAGAGGTATTGAAGCTATTTGCTTTATCTAATGATACTGCTGAATCTGACGGTGCCGCACCAGTGGAGGAGCAACTTCTGCTAGCCGAACTCCCAAGTAATTGTATCTGGTTCTGGTGGGCCTCGCACTATGCAGTTTTCTGGAGACATTCAGGGTATGCCTGCTCTGGTGTTGGTTGATTCTGGCAGCACAACATCATTTCTCAGCCTGTGTATTGCTGATCAGTTGCCATCCTTGACTCTCAAAGCAGCAAATCATGAAGTCCAGATTGCAAATGGGGGTATCTTACACTGTTCTGCTGTTGCTGTTGATTGCAGTTGGTCCATGGGTTCTCAGACTTTCACTCACTCACTCAAAATTCTATACTTACAATCTTATGACCTCATAGTGGGCATGGATTGGCTTGAGAAGTTTAGTCCCATGAAAGTTGACTAGTGAAACAAGTGGATGCAGATTCCGGTGGACAATGCAGTAGTACTTCTGGTTGGTTGCCCAAACTTTCAATCCTTAAGAGTTGGTCTTTCAACTCCTATCAGTACACTCAGCTGAGCAATCTTCACCTGATATCAGTCATATCACTACATTTCCTGCAGATATTCAGTCTATATTGGCTCAATTCCCTTCAGTCTATTCTACTCCCAGTGAACTACCACCTGTCAGGCCTGATTGAACTTACAGGATCTCTAGCAGTAGATTGGCGGTGGTAGAGCACTCCTTGGGCCAGACGCCGGTGGGCGGCGGTGCTCCCTACAGTGGTGTTGCGGTTGATGCAGTGGCGACAAGGATGACGCCGGTGGAGATGGTGCTTCCCGTCGCTGCAAATGGTATGACTGGCTTCACTTAGTGGAGTTTTGGTATAATTCTAGTTGGCACTCAGGCTTGGATCGCTCCCCCTTTGAAGCCCTTTACGGTTATACGCCTCGTCACTTCGGAATTGATGTTGTTGATGCTTGTCCCTCGGTTGAACTTGCTGACTGGTTGGAACAAAAGCAAGTGATGCAAACATTGATCAAGTAGCATCTCTCTCGTGCTCAGAAACGCTTGAAGGAACAAGCTGACAAGAAGAGATCTGAACGCAGTTTCTCGTTCATGGGCCACAATGGGCTTGACTCCTAGATGCTAGAGGCGGCTGCGCCGTCGGAGCAAGCCACCGGCAATGCCAGATGTATAAAGGCAAGGGAGAGCAACTCAGAGAAGACAACATGTAATTGAACTACTAAACCCAACTATAATCATTCCTCCTCCCCACCTTGCGTGCTTCTGCGACCTTCTTCCCAACCTCTATCCTCTGTTCCTTTCCCCAATTCTGTTACGCTAACACTGAGTGCCGCCTCTGAGCTAAGCTGCACCACATGGTTAGCCAGGTCTGTGAAATGAGCAGCATACTCGTCGTGGTCTCGTCTGAGTCACAAGCATATGCGAGTCGGTCCGCTGGACCCGATCAATCACAGAGAGTGTAAATGAATGTGATAAAGACACCACAGTGAGAGTGAGATAAAGGACGGTTTGAGCAGCGACGGTGAACAGAACAGAGAGCGACAGCAAGCACTCATGGAGTCATGGGCCGCATGCTGCGTGCACATCAGCCTATGGCTCAAGTCATGGTCGTCACCGTCGCCGGTTGCTTGGTTGGGGCCACGACCACGACCGTACTTACTGCGAATTCATGATTATATAAATAAATGTCTGATACGCGGCCCAAATTCCTTTGCACACAATTGCCTTATTATATATCCGTGCGCTCGGAGCACACTACACCATCTGGCATCTGCGGCACAAAGGCTCAATCAATGTCAATGATATGTTGTTGCCATATGGTTTGTTAAGTAAACATTTTTTTCATGCTTCATAAGCTATTAAAAAAATATTTATCTTAATGTATAAATGTTTACTTGGTACGCATGGTTGTACAAGTTTGAAATTTAGAAATATATATGTCCCATACTTTATGGATTTTGATTTTTTTAGTAACATATATTGGTATTTAAAAGTAAATTTCAGAGATATTTTTTTTATTTTTGGCTGAGGTAGATACAAATATAAAGATATTACTCTACATTATCTTTTATAAAGACATATATGGGTATGTTGAATGCAAATTTCGGAGGTTACTTTGCATCAATAACAAAGGTAGGTAATCTATAAAATCATCATGGATGTATTTTAAATTATATTTCACAATAATAGTTGCGAGTAATTTAATACAAAGTTCAAGGGTTACTTTAAATATGAGTAAAGTACACTAGCGGTCCTCAAACTTTAGAAACAATCGTTTAGCTCTAAACTCTATTTGGGTGACAAAATAGTCCAAAAGAGTCTAGATCCAGACTCATACGTGGGGGGCTACTTGTCAACTCCATCTCCCTCCTCTCTCCCATGAGCTCCCTCAAACTCTCCCTCTCTCCCCTGAGCTCACGGTGCAACGCGGCTAGGGTTGATGGGCAGCGTGGCCAGGGACAGAGTGGTCGACATGGCAAGGGGTGGGGGAGGCGTGGGGCGCATGCGCCGGTGGTAGCCGACAAGCTCTGCACTAAGGAGGAGTCGCGCCGATGAGCTCCACCGAGCGCAGGGGTCGCGGTGGGGAAGCAGCGGCGGCGCACCTGCTCCTCGCGTCGGGGAAGCCGATGCACCGAGTAGGCGAGCACCGTCACTTCGGCCGTCGGGGTGAGCGAGCGCGCTCTCCACCGGGTCGTCTTGTCGCCGCCGCCACACCGAGTAGGCAGCGCGCGGGCCACACTATCGCGTTAGGTGTGGCATAGCATGCGCGCCACCGCTTTCCGGTCGCCGATGCCACGCCGAGCAGGCGAGCATGTGCCGCGTGCCACACCGCGTGTGTCGTGTGCTACCAGTTACCTTTGCCGCCGCCACGGAGTGGGCTGCGGGCCGTGCCACGCGTCTGCTGCTGCTGCATCATGCTCGCCCGCCCCGTCGCAGCACCCCCGCCCGCGTCCAAGCCCTGAGATGCAGAGGAGAAAGAGGTGTAAGATGGAACTGACACATGGGCCTCACATGTCATTGAGCCATGTTAGTGACTGTCTAGACCTGTTTGGACTATTTTGATATCCAAATATAGTTTAGAGACCGAAACGACCATTTCAAGAGTTTGGGGACCAAGATGACACACCTGCACAAGTTTTTTTTGCCGATGTGTACTTTACTGTTTAAATATGCAACGTTAGGGTTTTTTTTTAATTATGTTTCATAATTGCAAAGTAGGTAATTTCGATGCAAATTTAGGGGTCATTTGGAATTATTAATGATAATGACATATGTGAGTAATTTATATATAAATATAGGTGGTTATTTTGAATTACCTTTCGTAATAGCAGATTTAGGTTTTTTTTATATAAATTACAATTGATCCAATGGCTATTATCGAATCTTGATTAGAGTCTACAAAATTGTAAGCTAAATGTTTCTAGCTAATGTAAGAATTTCTAAAATTTTTCTTTTTTCTTACTGCATCTAATGTGCTACCTCCGTTGAAATCTCTAATTAGAAATAGTAAGATGGTGTGTAATTTTGCCAACTCCATAAATTTGAGTTTTCAGAGCACTCCTCCAAGTGCTCCTTGGATTTCATGGATCTGAGAGCTAGATCTGTGTTTTTTTTTTAATCTTGTGCAGGTGGAGCTAGAGGTATTTGGACAGAAAAAGTAGGAGTAAAACTGTTTTTTATTTGAAGTTGCGGAAGCTTTGTCAAAAAACTGATCCTTTGTATCTTCCCTAACAACTAGTGTTTGATTGAAATTTCACCTACCGATGGAGACGCTCCAGCAACTGAAAAGGACGCGGCACATGCTGTATGATGTCATTGCAGGGGGACCAGACCAGGACTCCCCTGGACCCATGTATAATAAATGGACGGCTGCCTGATAATAATGTTCGCTTCAGTTTATCAGTCGGTCATTGCAACAGTATTTTTTTCTCACAGCAAATCAAGCATTTCGGCTTATCAGCCGGCTTATAAATCCTGCCGAACAGTGCCACACATACATGCATATCCATCATTAAGGCGTTCTTAATGGCAACATGTAAATAAATAGCTAGATGAGGTTTGGCAATTATAAAAAATGTGCACTTTAGTAAAGGGTAATATGAGCTGGAGGAGAATTGTTTCTAGAAGAGCATGCTAGGCTAGCTATTTTGGAGTCACTAGCTCTTTGATATCTCTTCTTAATAGCCAATAGAATTTTTTTCTAGACTAGCTATTTGAGCCAGCTCTTTGATCTCTCTTTTTAGTAGCTAATAAAATTCTTTCTGAAGTAGCTGAGAATCAATGGGACGCCCTTGAGTCGTCCCAGGCTGCTAGCTTTGAGCAGCTACAGCATTTCGCTCTATTGAGTTGAGGGTATGTTTGGTACAACTCAGTTTCACTTGTAAAGCAGCTGTTTTAGCTATGGATAAAAAGTAACTATCAATAAGGCTAAATCTGCTTTCTGAATCATTTGGACAAACAGCTTGTCCAGGTGGAGAAAAAACATGAAATTTCCGTAATACCCTTATTTTTTTTTCTTTTTTTTTCTTCAATTCTCCCATCCTTATCCTTATCTGGTCACAGGTCACGCACTCAGCCACTCTCCATCGCCCAAGCAAAAAAGTGTCTTCTCTTTCCTCATCCCATAGTCGCTCGACTTCCGTCCCCAGCGCACACCAGCTTTGTGAATTGTGATTTGTGATGCTACAGCGTAGTTCTCGGAGCCATCTTGCTGGTGAACAGTCCTCTTTTGTGCTATTATAAGTAGTGTATTTCGTTGATAATATAATCTAGCTACTACAGATCTACCAGTTGTTTCATCCCTGATCTCCCTTTTATATATAGTGATTCCGACTAGCTTCTTCCACACACACAAAAGCAAACTCCGGCTGGGAGAAACCAAGTCATCAGAGACGAGTGATGGCGGACCTTATCGTCGGGATTTCCAAGACGGCGGTGCAACTGTTGGCGGACAAAGTGAAGTCCGCCATCAAGGAGGAAGCAGAGCAGTGGAAGATCGTGCAGCGTGACCTGGTGTTCATCACTGGAGAGTTCGAGATGATGCAGTCCTTCCTCGACACCGCCAGTGAGGAGCGTGTCAAGAACCAGATTGTGAGGACCTGGGTACGGCAGGTCCGTGACCTGTCCTACGATGTAGAGGACTGTATTGAGTCCGTCCTCCACCTCGATACAACAAAGAGGTCCTGGTGGCTACGGCTGCTGCCGTCCTATTACTGTGGCAAGACGGGAGCAGAGCTGCCAGTGGACGAAGCGGTCGCCGAGACGACGCTGCTCAGGGCTCGGGTGGTGGACGTGAGCCAGAGGAACATCCGCTACAACCTTATTATTGACTCCGCCTCCAAACCAATCCCCGCCATGGATCCGGTGCAAAAGACAGCTTCCGCAAGCACAAGTTCATTTGACATTCTTATCAACGCCATCAAAAAGACTGGCCCCTTGGATCTTGCCGGACTGATCACTAGGGAAGACAGAGACCTTCACGTGGTCTCCATCTGCGGAACAGAAGGTGATCTTGTGAAAGTAGCCATCGTCAGGAAGATGTACAGTGATGCAAGAAACCATACGCAATTCCAGTGTCGCGCCTGGGTGAAGCTAATGCATCCGTTCAATCCTCACGAGTTTCTTCGGAGCCTGATGACTCAATTCATCACGCACTCTTGCCAAGAACAAGAAGATGTAATCGTAGGTCTAGACGCGTTGGAGAGGATGCAGCAGGCTACCCAGGGAGATTTCGACCTCATCAAAGAGTTTGCCAAGGAAGTCAACACACATAGGTACCTCATCATCCTGGAAGACCTAAGCACCATGGTAGAGTGGGATGCCATCAGGTCCTACCTGCCAGACAGGAAAAAAGGGAGCCGGATTGTGGTGTTGACCCACCATCCGGTGGTTGCAAGCCAATGTACTGGCGAGCCGTGCCGAGTTTCAGAGCTTGGGCAGTTTTCATCAGGCCACTCTGCCCTTGTCTATTACAAAGAGGTAATTCTGTATATGATGTACTAATTTCTAGAAAACAAAAGGCATTTCCCTTATGTTTCTAGTGCATTACCTTTACGCATTTTCTTTATATATTTAATCATAATTGTGCCGAGTTTATATATAACACATCAAATGGGCAATGAAATATATTCAGGTTGCGCATTCTGCCTCGCCCCACCCCCACCCCCCCCCCCCCCAACAAAAAAAAACACACACCCCACACCGATATTATCATATAAAACAAACAACGAGAAGATTAGATGCACTTGATAGACTAATTAAGGTACGTTTGGTTGCCGTACGCTAAAGCCTAGCTTCTGCTCAAGTTTTTTTTTTTTTTAGAAAGACGGCAAGAGATTTGCTGAATTTTTATTAGATGATGAAAAAAAAGGAAAAAGAAATACAACTGTATTACAACAACAACCCCACCACTAGGTAAACTACAGACACAAGACCATGACCTACGCCCTGGTTCCCCTGCCTCAACAACTAAAACAGAAAAAGCTCTCGCAGGAGCAGAACACCACAGAACTAAACCTGACCAAAGTAACAAGCTATAGCTTCTGCTCAAGTCATTTTGTGTGATTACTTATTCTCTCTCATGCCGCAAGTCTGTCCAAATACTAATGACTGTAAATTTGCCACCGAACGTTTTTCAAAACAGATTTTTTGCCACCGAACCGAAAAAACACCCCTTCATACGTATGTCAAGTTGTCAACTCAACTAGTTTAGGTTGGCCATCCACTTCAACAGAAAATAGTGGTTAAATATTAGCCGAGAAAAATCCAATATTCTATTTTTTGCATAGTCGCTTATTTTTTATTTGCACTAAAAATTGGCGTTGGTGCTTGCTTCTATTTTTCTAATAACCAGTACCTCTCTATTTTCAACCTTTCATTTTTTCTGTTTGCATATCTGCAGGGCTTCCAACATGATAGAGTCCATTCGTTTATAAAGGCAGAACCCTACCATTCGTTGTTCAACTATGGCCTTCTTGGGCGTGATGCCGAAATGGATGAACTTTTTAAGGAGGTCCAAAAGATCCGGGAAGGCCGGCTTATTTCTGTGTGGGGGATGCCTGGTGTCGGTAAATCGGCTCTTGTCAAAGCCATATACCATAAACTCAGTACTAGCGATGAATTCAAAAGGCACGCTTGGGTCAGTGTATCCCATCCGTTCAATCCAACGGACTTCTGTCGGAGCTTACTTGTAGATATGCATAATGAATCAACTTCTTCGAAGGAAAAATATGCAAAGGCATTTCAAGCGGAAGATCCCATCAAAGAGTGCCAGGATCATCTACGTGGATGTGTGTACCTTTTTGTAATTGATGGTTTGCAGTCAAATGAAGACTGGGATTGGATAAAATCTAACTTGATGCAATATGGAGACTCTAGAAGTTGTATCATTATCATTACTTCAGAAGAAAGTGTTGCCAAACATTGTGCAATATCTATTGATGGAGTGTACAACGTCAAAGGTCTACATGCCACTGCTGCCAATGACACTAGTACAAAAACCATTTTTCCCGACACGTTGTTTTTTTACCACAGGCGGTTCACAATTTCATTACGCCAGTAGAAAAAATACAGTGGGCCCAACAAGAGAACCGCTTTGTGTAAAAGCGGTTTACACAGGCGGCTCTCTTAATTCTGCAGCTTTGTGTAAATAGGTGTATTTACAGGCGGTTTATAATACCAACCGCCTGTGTAAATACCATTTACACAAAGTAGCCGACATTGTAAACCGCCTGTGTAAATATAGCTATTTACACAAAGCGGCAGATTAAGAGAGCCGCTGTGTAAAAACCGTTTTACACAAAGCGGCTATCCTTACCAACCGCCTTGTGTTAATAATGCTATAAATTCCCTTCTTCTACCTCCGACAAAACGATTACTCCGTGCTCGCGTACACGTGGCGGACGTATGGCGATTCCAAGGGGGGAGGTTTTGAGCTTCATTTCTTTGGTGAGAAACTTCCAAAAGGTTAGTTAATGTCGTTGCCGCTATTTTTTTAGTGATTCGTTGGTTCAATTCTTGTATTGGAGGTGCTCTAAATCTAGGGTTAGGGTTAGGGTTCATATATAGCTAGGGCAAGAGAGAGAGAGTTTTAGCAATTTTTTTTTTAAATTGTATAAATACTTTTAGAATTCTAGGTTTATTAATTAGTGTTACTTAGTATTTTATGTACTTAGGGTTAGTGAATTAATTTAGTAATTATTGGTTTATTAATTAGAGTTAGTTGGTAATTTTTTGTACTTAAGGTTTGTTAATTAGGGTTTGTTATTATTGCTTATACTTGGGGTTTATTAATCAAGATGCTATCTCCATTTATTAATTAGAGTTAGTTAGTATTTAATGTACTTAGGGTTAATGAATTAATTTAGTTAGTAATTAATGGTTTATTAATTGGAGTTAGTTAGTATTTTATGTACTTAGGGATTATTAATTATAATTTATTATTATTGCTTACACTTAGGGTTTGTTAATCAAGATGCCATCTCTATTTATTAATTAGGGTTAGTTAGTATTTTATATACTTAGGGATAGTTAATTAGGGTTTATTATTATTGCTTATACTTAGGGTTTGCTAATCATGATGCCATCTTCATTTATTGGTTAGGGTTAGTTAGTATTTCATGTACTTAGGGTTAGTGAATTAATTTAGTTAGTAATTAATGGTTTTTAATTAGAGTTAGTTGGTATCTTATGTACTTAGAGTTTGTTAATTAGGGTTTGTTATTATTGCTTATATTTAGGGTTTGTTAATCAAGATGCCATCTCTATTTATTAATTAGAGTTAGTTAGTATTTCATGTACTTAGGGTTAGTGAATTAATTTAGTTAGTAATTAATGGTTTATCAATTAGAGTTAGTTAGTATTTTATGTACTTAAGGATTATTAATTACGATTTTTTATTATTACTTACACTTAGGGTTTGTTAATCAAGATGCCATCTCCATTTATTAATTAGGGTTAGTTAGTATTTCATGTACTTAGGGTTTGTTAATTTGGGGTTGTTATTATTGCTTATACTTAGAGTTTGTTAATCATGATGCCACCTCTGTTTAATTAATTTTTATAACTATAAAAATGAGTGACATACAATATTTTCTTAACTAATTACAGATAAATATGGAGAGGTCATTATGGATGTATAACTTATCAAGATTAGACCCATCATATGTAGTGGAGGTTCAAAAATTTATTGATGCCGTGAAGATACATGCTCGAGAGAACAAAGGCGAAGCACATATGTTGTCCATGCTTGTGATTTGTAAAAATATTGTGGTATTTGACAATGTGGAAGCAATCCATTCTCATCCGGTTTTGCGAGGATTTATGGAGGACTACTTGATTTGGACAAAACATGGTGAGGGTAGTTCTACACCTTATATGCGGACAACCGACAACACCGCAAGTAACATCAATGTGGAGGGTCCAAAGCCATATCTCAATGAATGTGATGCTATACCAGATTTCAATGAAACCCATCATACTATGCAAGATATCAATCAAACTCATAATGCTACGTCCAATGTCAATGAAACTCGGCATGCTAACACCGATGCCATTGAAGATGCAGATTTCTTAGAGGCAATAATGAACCGTTGTGTGGATCCATCAATATTCTTTATGAAGCGAATGGAGGCCTTGAAGAAGGCAGCAGAGGGAGCCTTTGTACGACGAGTCGAAAGGTTGTTCCAAAGAGTGGTCGACACTCAAGGGCGTTTCTTCGATTTTTGACGATTAAGGCTAGATATGGTTGGTCCGATGCTAGCTTCAATGATTTATTGCGTGTACTTGGAGACCTTCTTCCTAAGAAGAACAAAGTGCCTGCTAATACGTACTATGCAAAGAAGCTAGTCACCCACTTACGATGGGTGTTGAGAAGATCCACGCATGTAGAAATCATTGTATTCTATATCGGGGTGATCGGTATAAAGACTTAGACAATTTGTCCAAACCGTGGTGCTAGTAGGTACAAGGCGAATAAAGATTATCAAGAGGAAGAGAATGCAGCCTCTGTTTCTTCGGGGAGGAAGCGAAAAGAAGACCCAAACAAAGACTCAACAAGACAAACGTTCAAAGGCCACTAGCAATATCGAAGTGGACTATTATGCGTTGAGAAGAATTCCTGCATTGGTGATATGGTATCTCCCGTGGTTGATCGTTTGAGGTGTTTATTTGCAAACTCGATGATGCGAGAACTTATGACTGGCATGCTTCGATGAAAGAAAAGATGATGGAAAGTTACGACATCCAGTAGATGCAAAGCAATGGCAAGAATTCGATAAGAAATATCCGGACTTTGCCGGGATCCACGAAATGTAAGGTTTGCTCGAGTAATGATGGAATGAATCCATTTGCCGAGAGGAGCAAACACGCCACGACACATGGCCGTGATCATGACAATATACAACCTTCCTTCATGGGTGTGTCAAAAAAAGAAAATATCTTTTGCTAACCATTCTTATTTACGGACCTACACAACCCGGAGTTGATATGGATGTATTTCTAGAGCCCTTAATGCAAGAGATGCAAATACTATGGGAAGTTGGTGTGAAAATGATCGATGCATTCCGTAAAGAGACATTCACACCGAGAGCAATTATTATTATCACAATTAATGATTATCCTGCTCTCTTCTCATTATCGAGGCCGTTTAAGGGAAAGGTTGGTTGTGTAGAGTGCATAGATGGAACATGGCACGTGTCTCTTCCTCCATCCAACAAGATAGTGTACATGAGGCATAGAAGGTGGCTACCGGCAGGCCATAAGTACCGCTTACAAAAGATGAATAAGTACTTTGACAATATGGATGAATTAAAATCTCTTTGCTCCATCGGGTTATAGTAAAGGGCACGAGTGTATAAGATAGTTGAGAATATCAAATTTGGGTTTGGAAAAAAGACCAAAGATGGAAAACCAAGAAAGGTTGTGAAGGCAAATGAGGGGGACACATTCAAGAAGAAGTCTATTTTCTTTAAGTACTTATCATCTTGGAAAGACTTAGATGTACGACATGCAATCGATGGTATGCATGTTCGGAAGAATGTGTTTGACAAATAGTAGTTGGAACATTGCTAGACATAAAGAGCAAGACAAAAGAAGGTCTCAATTCACGTTTGGACATGCAACATTTAAAGATCGAAAAAAGAACTTCACCCCTGTACTCCTAGAGAATGGGAAGTACCATCTACCGGCAAAGAAAGCTATAACCCGAACAGAGAGGAGAAACATGCAATGTGTGTGTGGTTGAAGAATTTAAAAGTTCCATCTGGTTTTACGCTCTAACATAAGGAGTCTTGTTTCGATGAAAGACCTTACACTCACCAACTACAACTCACATGATTGTCATGTAATGCTGACCACTTTTTTTCCTATTGCCATCAGGGCTATAAATCCAGTGTTCTTAAAGATGGCAATCACACGGTTGTGCTACTTCTTCAATAAGATATCCGAGAAGGTAATTATCCGTGATGAGTTAGAGTCCCTACAAAATTTCTTTGCGAGACATTGAGCCGATTAGAGATGTGCTTTCCCCCCCATCGTTCTTTGATATCATGGTACACCTTATTATTCATTTGGTGCCTCAAATTGAGGCATTGGGTCCCATGTATTTCCATGAAATGTGGGCGTATGAGCGTTTCATGTCATTATTGAATAGCTATATGTCAAATCGTGCTCATCCGGAGGGTTCCATGATAGAGGCATACACTACGAGAAGAGGCCATTGAGTCCGGAGGACCATTATGTAATAATCTCCTAAAAGACCAGGTATCAATTGGTTTGCCTCCGTTGCGACATGAGGGAAGGCTTGGTGGACGAGGGAGGATGGGACGGAAATCATTCATCCCACCCAGATTACAACATAGTCCTAGAGGTACATTACAAAGATACTACAACAACTCATAATAATGGACCCATTCACCAAGCGGCACATGAAAGAGCTTCGTAAGAAGAATCCGGGATGCACAAATGACTGGGTACACAAGGAACACAAGCGTCGCTTCACCGCATGGCTAAAGAATTTGGACATGACGGATGAATCGAAAAACCATCAAGATTTTAGCGTCGGACCATCAAGCCGAGGTCATATCATGGCGAGCTATGACATTAGTGGCTTCACATTTTCCACCAGTTTTAGAGACACTAAGCGCATGGCACGAGAATAGTGGCGTTCGATGTGAGGTCAGTAGATGATACAACCGGTGAAGAAACTACATACTTTGGATTCATTGATGACATATGGGAGGTTGAATATGGTCCACGCCTGCAGATTCCTGTGTTCCGATGTCGATGGGTTCAAGATAAACATGTCACTTTGTGGATAACTATGGCCGAGAGTTCTTGATCTAAGTAAAGTAGGTTACAAAGATGATCCGTGGATCCTTGCTAACCGTCTTTGCCGCAGTGTTCTATGTGGAACAAATTCTATCTACGAATGAAAAGAAAAGTACCCAAAAGCCAAAGCACGTAGCAATCCCTCGGAAAGCAACAAGTTGTAGGAGTTGATGGTGTAATGGATTTAGAGGATGTTAACCAGTTTAGCGAAATGTCTCTTTTTACAAACTTTGAAGAAAAGATCAAAAATGTGGAAAAAAGTATCCCGCAAACCTCTTTGCCCCAGGTGCGACATGATGGACAAGGAAGGACCTGTAGCACGCTAGATTGTTTATCATGTAACTCATGTATCACTTATCATTTGTACCTAATGCTACTCTTTCTTATTAAGCAAGATGTTTAATTATATTTCCTCTTGTTGTTTACCTTTGGATTCTATATTATTGGACATGAAATAATAAATAACTCAAATTAATAAACCATGCATTATTTATTAACTAAATTAATCCATAAACCCTAATTAAGCACATGAAATAATCACTAACCCTAATTAATTCACAAACACTAGGTACATGAAATATTAAATAACCCTAATTAAGATACTTTAATTACTAACTTAATTAAATAACAAACCGATACATGAAATAATATTAAATCATGACAATTGTAGAAGTATCACATGCTCAAGTTTTATAAGTTAATTATTAAAAATCACTGACCCTAACAAACAAACTTTTAATTAATAACTTAATTAAATCATAAACCCTAGGTACATGAAATATTAAGTAACCCTAGTTAACAAATCTTTATTTACTAACTTAATTAATTCACAAACCCTAAGAATAGAAACTTAATTAATTCATAAGGATTTAAACTAAAACATGCCATATTATAGTTCCACTACAAAGATATACTCACAAGGATTCCAAAACATCCTTATTTGCTATTTTATGATTTTTCTACGAATTGTTATGAATTTCCAAACTTTCAGCCAAAATAAGAAAAGGAAAATTAATTAGTACAGGCGGCTCTTGTTGGCAGCCGCCTGTACTAATCCATTAGTACAGGCGGCGCTCCGAGACAGCCGCTGTACTATCGATTAGTACAGCGGCGGTCAAGGAGAGCCGCCAGCTAATCATTAGTACAAAGGGGTCAATGTCACCCGCCTGTACTTCAACCCCTTTATAAAACCGAGCGGGGATGCCAAATTTTCTAAGTCACCGGTGGCGCGCGATTTTCCAGTTTGCCGGCCGAGCTGTCCAAATCCGCCGCCCAGCGCCACCGTTCCTCGCTGCACGCCGCCGCCGGGCCTCCCGCGGACCGCCGCGCACCACCTCCAGCGCCCGCCCCGAGCCGCTCACCGCCGCCGACGGTTGCGCCGCCGCCCTGCGTGGAGCCTTTACCGACGGCCGTGGCGCCACCGCCGTGACCTCCACCGCCCGTGACCGCCACCGCCTTCTCCCGCCCCGCCGACCGCCACCCCGTGGCGCCCGCCCGCCCGCCTTCTCTCCCCCCCGATGCCGGTGCGCCCGTGGGGCGGCAGGTGGGCCCTTGCTTTGGGCCCCTATTGGGCTTTGGCAGGCCGGCTTTGGCTGCCCCACGGGCTTTTTTTGGTTATTTAGTAAATAGTTTATTAATTATTGTTAGTTAGAGTTAATTAGAGTTAGGGTTTTGTTAATTAGAGTTAATTAGTGTTAGTTAGAGTTAATTAGAGTTAGGGTTTTGTTAGTTAGGGTTATTTAGAGTTAGGGTTTTGATAATTAGGCTACCCCACGCGATGTTATTGTTAGGGTTTTGATAATTAGAGTTAATTAGAGTTAGGGTTTTGATAATTAGAGTAAATTAGAGTTAGGGTTTTCATAATTAGGCTGCCCCACGCGATGTTTTTGTTAGAGTTAATTAGAGTAAATTCGAACGTGTAATATTAGTTAGAGTTTTGTAATTAGGGTTAGCGATGTTTTTGTTAGGGTTTTGATAATTAGAGTTATTTAGAGTTAGGGTTTTTGATAATTAGGCTGCCCCACGTAGGGTTAGTGATTACGGTTAGGGATTAGAGGTTTGTTAATTAGGGTAAGTTATTATTATTTCATGTATACTTAGGGTTTGTGAAATAATAATTAGTTTGTTAAATAGGGTTTCCTATTTAATATTCATTAATTAGGCTATGTAATTAGAGTATATACTTGTATTCCATGTTTACACTTATATTCCATGGTTATACTTATATTTCATGCGGATGAGTACTCCATCAAATCTTTGAAAGGTGCCGATGCCCGATAGATGAGGCAGGATCGACTCCTCTGGATCCGAACCTTATAGGAGCCCGAGCGTATCACCACGTGAATCTCCTAGAGCTAAGAAGGCCCGTCTTGAGTTGGAACGTGACCCTAATTACGAGCCTGAAGATGAGCCATTGAATGATGAGGTATATATGCTCGTAGATTGTCTATACGAGAGAATAATACAAGTGTATGTATGTACTTAACAATTGAATTGACAGGAGGTGCTCTCTCAAGTTGATGCCGAAATAGAGGCGAGTCACAAGATGTTCGGAAGGACACGGCGCCTCAAACGACAGGGACATCCTCCGAGCGAAGAAGTACAAAGAAAAAGAGTGATCGGGCACGAGGAGATAGAGGAAGGAATAGATTTCCGAAAGAAGTTTATAGGATCACGAGGTTAGCCCGAGCGGAGAGCCCTTAGCACCTCTAGAGGCGCTACCTAAATTTAGGGCCGCCATTGGATGGTTAGTAAAGGAAGAATTTGATATCTCCCAGGAGTGATTGGAGTATGGTGCCCGAAGGAAAGAGGAAGAATTGTTGGACTCGATTGTGCACTAAGTTCATTTTCCCTGAGGGAACGGAAGGTTTGGTGAAGGGTCATGTCATGAAGCGGTGTGCAATATCATTCCGGAATTATAGACACGATATGAATAAAAAGTGGCTGCGAAGGGGCGGGACCCGACGAAGCGGTACCCTATCACAGCGGAACAGTGGGCACGTTTTAGTAAAAATAAAAACTCCGATGACTCCAAGGCTAAGAGCCAAGCCGCCTCGAAGCTTGCGAAGAAGAACATTTACCATCACCACCTCGGCACCGGTGGCTACAAGACCAAGATTCCTAAATGGAGGGCGTAAGGCGAAGCAAAGAGGAGAGGGCAAGTTGGCATTGACCGATATAGTGCCGTAACGAAGTGCGAATTGGCTTCGGCTCGGAAGGCAAACACCGATGAGAGCGATGAGATCTCCCTCCCCGATGAGATCAAGCCGATTGCCGAAAGGTTTTGGAAGCAACAAACCCGGAAAAGACAGTGCCTTCAAGTCACAGAGGGGAGAGAGGGACAGCCTTTCCCATGCTCTAGGTAACAGAATTATATTTTCCATTTTGTTCGAGTAAAATAGAAACCGACAACGACATGAAATATCATGTTGTAGGTAACCCCGAGCATCCAGGCCGTGTAATGGGGCGTCTCATCGAGAACCACACGGAAAGAAGGGTTTGGCGAAGAGTGGAAAGCCATATATAAGAAAAGAGAACGACATAAGATGGATATGAAGAATTTTTTTTGAGCAGCAGGCCGCCCAAAAGTTTAAGGATTTGATGGAAGATTTCGTGAAAAACCCCGATCCTGAAGTGATGAAGCGGTTGGCGGGAGCAAGGTGTCCGCTCAACGGATGTCATCTCAAGCTCCTTCATGTATGCGGCTGTCCCAGCTCAACCCTTGGGTAGCCGGGAGATGGCCACACAATCTATGCCATTTCCAAGCAAAGATAAGCGTCAACATCAAATCCGGACCACTATCCGGTTGGCGATATTGATAAACCTTGGCCTTGCTCATTGCTAATTGGATATGGCCTCGGAATCAAAGATACAAAGCAAGTGGCCACGGGATATGCTATACCCGGACGTAGGTTCCATGGTGTCGAGATGGAATCAAAGATACCGCAGGGTCGAAGTGTTGACGGTCGAGAGTGGATATGAAGACGACTTCATCGACATCCCGACCTCCGAGGGTATAGAGAAGCTTGGACAAGCAATCAAGAACTTCATACAATGGCCGAGACGGTGCGTAAGGTTGATTGATCCACCAACGGCACCCTCTCCACCCGATTGTGCATGAAGCATCCCAAGAGGCCGAAACAAGTCGACAATCACCATCACCAATGCATGCTCCAAATCCCCATACATTTATGAGCCACCATCGTCATCCCCAATACATGATCTATCATTCTCGCCGGATGAGCTCGAGGGGCCAGCCGAGAACATGCCTCGAGCAGCGGAGACTCCTCCCGACCAAGAAAGACACGACCTTTGGAAAAAGAGGTAGAGCAAACTCCTCCGCAAGCACCAAAGCGAGAATGAAGATGAGCAAACTCCCCCCGCCACCACCAAAGCATAAGGAAGCGTAGAAAACTCCCCCACAAGCACCGGCCACCAAGAAGAGGAAATTTCCAATTCCAAAATTGGTTTCTCCCCATGAGCCAAAAAAGGGAAAGCAAAAAAAAGGGCACAACGACTCTATTTCTGAAAAGGGCTTGGAAAGCGGCCGGACGGCACGAGTCGTTGAGCTCGAACCGTCACAGAATAAGGAAGCCACCGCCAAGCGGTGGCCGTGCCACCAACAAAGGAAGCCCCAAGTGGCGATGTACATGTCGAACCACCATCGGATGCACCATTGACCCTTAAGGATATAAGAAAGCCAACGGTTGATGATTATGTCAATGTCCCCGTGACTATATGCCCTAAGGCCTATGCTGCAATGGACGGTGCTTGAAAAGGGTCCATGGACGATAAAAAGGTTTCATGACTGGTACATGAGAGCAAAGAATGCTGGCCTGCATGCGATTAGTGTTGATATACCAGCCAGGCGTGTTTGCTACGCACGGAAAAGAAGCGGGGCATTTGTTACCTTCGATGACATGCACCTACTTGTTGAACTATAGAAAACTTGACGTCCAACTCATTACAATCTGGTGCCTGTAAGTATCACTCATGCACACACATTGTTATTATTAAATTTGGAATGTGATAAACTCTAATATGTGGATGTTGTATGTAGTTTGCAAGACCACGGCGAGAGATCGTTAACTACGAGGATCGATGGTCGGTTACCCGAGTCCAATCAAAGTTACAAGAAAATATGCACAAATTTGTACTTACAAATGAAGATAGAGCAAAGATAGAGAAGGACAAAACACCGTAACAATTTGCGGGAGCTGTAAAGAAATTGCAACAAAAATACGAGGACGAATATGCCCTCTATATCGGTAGAGCAATGCTTTGAGATATAGGTACAGGGATTTTATATTGGCACCCTACAACTTTGGGTAAGCGTGACCTCGTATACGTACTTCAAATTATCGTGTTAACCCTAAATACATGTGTCGCTCACTCGTTTATTCATGCAAAGACCATTGGATTGTTTTTTATATTTATCCATTCGAAGGGAAGGTGCTTGTCCTAGACTCCTTACATTATCCTCCCCGAGTCGTATCAACCATTCTTGGTTCAATTAGAAAGGTGAGCCAACATGCGACTATATTCGTACTTATATGATTGAGAGTCTCTAAATAACTTTAGTGTTTTATATTCCATAACTATTTAGGGCATGGCGGTTTTATAAGAAACAAAAAGGACCGGTCGACGACGCCCGCAAAAAGATCCTAGTGTACCGTTGACGATACAACACCATTATCCGGTAAGTTGTCTAAACACATATCATCATTTAAATAATACACGAGGCATGACAATTTTAAAATAATCATTGCTCATTACATAGTGCCACAAGCAACCACCGGATCGGTCTATTGTGGATACTACGTGTGTGAGTTTATAAGGCAGCGAGGGACGATACGTCGAGGGACAAAAATATGGTAAATAATATCTATGTATGAAGTTGTCTCATTAAAGTTGTAAATATTAATATTGGACATGTGTCAATGATGCTTTTAAACTTTGTTTCCAGCCGAGAACGAAAGGAAAGGACGTGCCCTTTACAATGTCCACTATGGAAAATATAGTGACAGATTTGTGCGGTTTCATTATGAGAGAAATAATTCCAAGTAAAGGAGCATATTTTGATGAAGAGGGGATTTAGCAAGTGATAGGTTTAGAGCGCCGACAGACCTAGCAGGTCTAAATTTGAAACGAAATGACATGTAACACTACAAGGTTGTGCGTATAACATGCATTGACGTGTATATATGTAATTTTATGGTTAATGTTTGATTTTATGTGTATATATCTATAATATTAATATGTGTTGTATATATGATGCAATTTTATAGTTCATGTTTGCATATCTTATATATATATATATATATATATATATATATATATATATATATATATATATATATATATATATATATATATATATATACAGTGTGGAGGCAAATATTAATATTTGAAAAAAAAAATTAATTACAGGCGGCTCACGGTGTGAGCCGCCGCTGAAAAAATTTGGTTTTCACAGGCGGCTCTCATTGTCAACCGCCTGTGTAAATGCCTATTTACACAGGCGGCCGACAATGTGAGCCGCCTGTGAAAACCAAATTTTCACCGGGCGGCTCACGCCTGTGCCGCCTTTATCTTGGCCGATTAGTATCGACCCCTAGTACAAAAGGTGGGCTTGGCCGCCTGTACAAAATGCCTCTAGCACCGCCTGTAGAAATGTTTTCTGTAGTAGTGTGAGCTATTCGATAAGGTGTGTTTAGTCGCAAGCAGAGTTCTATATATTAGATGTGTGCTCAATTCTCATATGCTCTATTTCAGAATTATATTACTTACGCTAATCCATCAACATGTACTCACAAAAAAAATCCATCAACATGTGCTACTACAGGGGCTTGGCATTTAAAACATATATTTTAGAAGAAACATAAGTGTCGCAAAGTTTATTGAATAATTTAGCTCCCATAGCAAAAATTGCATATCTATCTTTGGCCACTCACTTTTGTTTGTTTTCTGATGCAATAGAAAACCTTTTATTCTTATATGGTATACTTTGTTGAGCAATAAATACTCCATATGCCTTGCAATCTTGATCCATAGTTACTCTGGTTTATTTCATCATGCCACTGGCAGTCAATGCATTTAACATTTCTTTAATTAGAATCTTATGTTGAGATATGTCAGCACCTATTGCACTCTATTTGGCCAGACTGAATAACTAAGATTTTGTGTTCCCAGTTCTTTTATTACCACCAAAATCAACCAAATTCTTTATCCTCTTTTTATATTAAAGCCCTGTGATGGTTGTATTTTAGATTGGTTAAAAATTTGCTCCTATACGGACTTACAGTTTTAAAAAAGTTATAACTGTTTGAATTCCACAGATAAATTAAGAATCCACAATAACCAAAATTTCTTAAATCGTAGGCATGTCTTATTCGATTATTTCCTAACACACTACACACATAGATACTATATATTTTTAATATGTTTGTGATATACTTTGGTTATGACCTCCTCTCTATATATTTAATTCATATTTAACTAATTTGCATCATATCTCTATGTGTGTTCATTACGTGTTTAGTTGGAACCTTATGTGGAACTCTGTTAGCTCTTCTTGTACTCCACAAGTCAATATCTTGGCTTGTTTATTTTGATCTTACCTAAAAGAATTTTCTTCAAAAAGCTTTATTTCTCCTTGTCTTATTAACTTAAAATTCTAAGAGCATATCTAAGAGATTAGCCAAATCGATTTCTAAAGATAAATTTAGATATTATCAGAGGAAAAACGTCTCCAACAGACTCTATAAATGACTCTCCAAATTTAGTAGCTCTTCATCCCACCACATTCGCTCTCTACTTTTGGATAGCCTACCTCACTAGCTATTCTTTTACAGAGTCTGTTGAAATACTTTAGTATTTTTTTATCAAATCTATTTTAGAGAATAGTTAAATCAGTAAATTTAGCTAGTTTCTTTGCCTAGTCTCTTGGAGATGCTCTAATGCTTGTTACCCTTCTATTTCATTCTCTCTATTTTGATTAATTAAGAATCTCGATTCTAGGTCCTGCAATGCATTCTAGTTAATACAATTTCAAATATCAGCATTTAAGCTTACAACAAAAAACCCATGATGTCAAATTTCCTTTATAAAATACTATGAGAATACTGGTATTTATTTTTTTTAAAATGATTCTTAATGCATATGATTGTATTAATATTTTTTCATATGATTGATGTTGCCATTTGTATGCAAATCAATAAGAAAACATATTTCGTCACATAGGATGTGCTAGACCTTCAACTAGGTATATGTTTTATGTCGTGTGTGCATTTATGTGTAGTGTCAAACTACCTACATGTGTATATTTTTTAGTTTTGTTATTCATATTTTTATAGTTGTACAACTTGCTAATTTTATGGTAATTTTATATGTGTATTATGTGGTTATATTATGTCATTTTTAACAATGGTTGAGCTGTTTTGTCAAATATCAAGAGTGTCAAAACCTTCTAATTTAGAAGCATATATAGGGAACTTTGAGTAATTCGTTTGCCACAAAGTTCTTTGGTTTTGTTCATTTTCTAACCCAACATGCATATATCTGGTTGAGATAAATTTTACCAATTACACTACATGCCATATATATAGTTTATCTTCCTCTATATGTCACCTTAATTTTTACGTGTGTACAATATGCATTTATATATAAGGTTTAGCTCTGTTTGTTTAGCCTCAGTTTAATGATCCAGCTTATCTCGCATTTATATAAGCTTAAGTGTACAATAAATACACCGAGTTGTATGGTAACTTATGTACTACAAGTCTACAAATCCCAACTGATATAAGCTTGTGTTTAGCTGACTTGACCTAGCTTATTTCATATCTTTCCTTCCACTCATATAAGCTAGGATGTAAACAAACATGCCATGAGTTGTAGTACATCCTAGCTTATATAAGTTGGATCATTATTTGTCTCTATAAAATTTGTATCCTTACATTAACATGAAACTATCATACGTATTGAACATTTTATTTAGAAATCGCCTTTGTATTTTACTCAAAAAAGGTTTTAGGGCTATAGGCTACATCTTTGATTACCACAATAGCATCTACAATCAGTCTATGAGTATCTCCAAAAGGCTCACTACACTGCACATTATTATCATAAAATTTATTAAACAAACCAAGAAAAAACATTCTTCAATACACACTCCAAATCACCTTCCATCTTTTTCACTCTCCAAAAGGTTCTCCACTTTTAGAGAGGCTAGATGGCTCTCTAAATACAATATATGATAGTTTTCTCATTAATTCTTTCACAGAAGGAAAGTTATGATAGATATTACAATATAGTGAACAAAAAATGAAGTCTGTTTAAGACAAGAGAGACATACAAAGCGAATATTCGCTAAATGCCTGTCAAATTAGAGATTGAAATTTATAGACTCCTGGAGTTTATCTAAGCTTGCACCAAGGTGATCACGGTTACATCACCCTAATAACCACAAGTTACTACTCCCTCCATTCCAATTACAAGACGTTTTGGCGTTTTAGATACACAAGTTTTTTATACACTTAGATATACACTATGTCTAGAATATAGTAAATGTCTAGAATATAGTAAAAGTAGTGTATCTAGAAAGGCCAAAACATCGTATAATTTGTAATTGAGGGAGTAGAAAGAAATGTCAAAGACCAGCTGAGATGTCATAGCTCACTTGGAGTGCACTGACTTCCTCCACCGCTCAAGATATAGAGTTTTCATTTTTTTTTTTTTGGTTATAACAAGGAATTATATGTGTAGTGGTGTCTTCGGTTTTTTTTTTATTTTAAAAAGAGTGTTTTCAGTTGTACAATATAAATATCGGTAATGCCATAATGTTTGAGCTAAAATATCTAAATCAATGTAGATTAAAAAGCTTACATAAATTGTTCTTACGAACATGGATATATAATTTGTATAACTTGTTAATGTTATCTGGGAGCTAATTTTTTTTATGTGAAGGCTCACCGATGTTCTCATGAGCTGATAGTACAAGTGTAGTCGTCGTGCGGCTTAGATTCTGCAATTAAAATAGTAACTTGGAGAAGTTTCATTTGCTAGCAGTTAGTAATCAACTAGTAATACTCTTGTTTTACCAACAGGTGGTCGCCGCGAAGTTTAATCTGCGGGAGAGGAGAGAAGGCAGACTTATTTTGTCCAAGTGCAGCGGGCTTCCCAGAGTGATTACTACTGTTGCAAGATACTTGGCCAGCAAACCAAGAGACGTACTCCAACAGGAGATGAGGCGTCTGAGGAACAACTTTATGCATGAGCTAATGAACAACCCGGAGTTTGATTCGTTACGGGACATACAAGCCTGGTTGCATTCCTATTTGCAGGCTTGTCCTCGCCAACTCAAGAAATATATGCTGTATCTATCGATCTTTCCTCCAGACACCATCATTCGGCGGAGGCGTTTGATCAGGCGATGGATCGCCGAGGTCTACTGCAAGGGCACCGACAGCTATAGCATGGAGGAGTACGCAGAGAAGATTTTCAAGGAGGTCGCCGCACTGAGCATCATGCAGCCAGTACTAGAGGCGGCAGGAAAGGTGATTGGGTACCAAGTCAACTATTTCTTCAGCGAGTACATCATGTCACGGCCAGTCGAAGAGAGAATTTTCTTTCCAGTGGAAGTCTCTGTGCTGGAAGAGCAGGGGCATGGCCGCCTTGCAACAGAACGCATAGGACAGCACCTAACCGTTAGATGGAGCTATCAAAACGCCGACCAGACTGTGTTCGAGAGTTTGGACTTGTCACGGCTACGGTCTATTGTGTTCGAGAGTTTGGACTTGTCACGGCTACGGTCTATGACGGTGTTTGGAGAGTTTAGGTCATTCTACGTGTCGGATAGGATGAGGGTGCTTCGGGTGCTGGATCTAGAGAATGCATGGCTAGTAAAGGATCGTCACTTCGAGGAGATTGGGAAGCTGCCATCTCGTCTCAAATTCCTCTCCCTAAGAGGACAGAGTGACATCACTCGTCTGCCAGTCTCCGTGGGTGACCTGGTGCAGCTGCAAACTCTGGATATCAGAGGCACCAAGATTGCCACGCTGCCACCATTCATCACCAAGCTAACAAAGCTGCAGTACATTCGTGCAGGTACCACCGTTGCATGGAAGGATGATGATGCGGAGGAATCAACGCCACCAAGTAGCAGGTGCTTGCCCAACATGTTCCTCAGACGTGGTGTACCTGTTGTTGGCTCTAGCAGTGGGGGTGGTGTTGAGGTGCCAAGAGGAATTAATAGATTGAAAGCCTTGCAAACGCTGGGTGCGGTCCATGTCGATACTGCAGATGGGGAGGCCATTCTGGAAGAGATCGTCGATTACCTTTCCCAGTTGAAGAAACTCGAAGTCTTGGGCATCAGCCGGAAACACACAAGATGGTCTTTATTGTACTTAAGCAGGACGAATCATTTGGAATCCTTGTCACTGCAGTTCGAGAACAACAACCCTTTCGTTCATTGGAAACGCATCGACATTCCCACAAGCCTTCGGATCCTGAAGATGTTGGGCCATGTAGAGGAGCTGCCACGAAACATCAAGTATATTAATAATCTAGCGAAGCTGACTTTAGAGATGACTACACTGTTCACAGCAGAGGTCATAGAGGTCCTCGGGAGCATACCAAATCTGCGGACTCTACGCCTCCGCGTCAACAAGGATCAAGATGGTGAGCTCCAATTTCCCTCTACTGAACATTTCAGCAAACTTGAGGTCCTCGAGATTGCCTGCAAATCCAAGTTGCATGTAAGGTTTGGTGAGGGAGCGATGGGGAAGCTTGAGCTGCTGAAGCTCCACTGCCTACGAGGATCAGAGATGCAGTTTTCTGGGCTGCAGCGCCCGGTTTCCCTCAAGCAAGTATGGCTTCTGGTTCAGGGTCCCTTCGATCACACACTCAAGGAAGCACTGCAGCAGCAACTTGAAATGCATCCGAAGAGACCAGCTCTGAAGCTACACAGGACGTACGGCTGCTGACGTTCGTTCCCCTTAATTATTCTTTATTTCTTCTTCTTCTCTTCTCTCTTGTGCTGTCTTTTATATGTAATCTTAACTTCTGAGAGTGAGCACCGGCCAGTATAATAAAGGTAGGGCCGGTCCTGAGTTTTTCTGGACCTAGAACGAAACTAAAATTTTAGGCCTTTTTTTATAACTTTTTGATAATACTACTAGTATTACTCATTTCTAGTGTATATAAACATACAAAATGTTAGTAATAATAAGCAGTATGAAATAATTTGTATACATATTAAATTACCTCATTTGGAGAAACAATTACTAACTACAATTTTATATAAAGTAAGGGTCGCGCATCAGCTGTACATGACTAGGGATCATAGATTTATAGGACATAGATTTCAGATTAGATTCCTACCTTGTTGCTGTCGCCTGGCTACTCTGCTGGAACTGGAATACGCCGAGACGCCGATCCTAGCTATGCGGCTCTGCGGATGAGCGGTCGAGCGGATCACGTGAAATTAACGATCAGGGCCCTGTGTTGCTGGGTGAGATCTGTCTCCGTAGACTATTATACTTGCGATTTGCGAACCTGGCCCTGGAGTCCTGGACGTGAAGGTTGCAGCACTGCATCATTGCGTTGGTCGTCGAGCACACGAGCACGCCGCCACGCCGCACGAACGCACAGGAAGGCCGCCGAAGACACTGGCCGCGTCCGCGTGAGTGCGTGACTCGTTGTGAGGAAGTTGAACAGTCCAAGCCTTGAAGGAAGCGGAGAAGTCGCCTGACTCGTGCGGACGCGGATCCGGATGCCTGATCACAGGGATTCAGATGGCGTATCTGGAGAGGGGCCCATCGGCTCACTGGGCATGGGACGGCTGCCCCTCTCGTCCCGCCCTAGGGCCTATAAAGGCTCCGTGTTGAATGTCGACACGTATTCAGCTGGGATTGTATATATATTTTGCCTTTGTTTAGCCGGCTGATAACCTAAGAATGGCTAATTTTTTTAAGAGAAAAACACCGTTGAAACAGGTAATAAGCTAAAGCGAACTCTTACCCAATTACTAGGTGCGTTACTGTCTATGTATATAGTGGAAAAGGCCTGTAAGCAGATTCTTACATGATCTATACTATAATGGAATTGTTAAATTATACTCCGTCCACACAAGAAAATATCCCCCGCTGAGGGCCTCCAACTACTCCAGCTATTGCGCACCCAACAAAATATACCAAAAAACTGACAACATCAAAATTTAAGGCCCTTAATCAACCCTTGCGAGATCTTACGGTCACAAATAAAAGGCTTCAGCACGCTGAAGCCAGCCGCTTCCCCCGCGATGGCTGTCCAGGCTTCTCACGCACTAGCATCCCGCTGCACTCACGCACGCGAAACGCTCCCACGGGCACGCACACACCTTTGCGACCGGGGTTCGATTCCCGGCCTCGCTCCCCCACATCTTTTTTTTCCTTTTGTTTTTCTTGCAAGAAGAAGGGTCGTAGATGGGAAGCCCGGCAGGGGAGAGGGTGGCGGCGGCTTCACGCACACTAGCGCCCGTGCCTAGGGTTTGGGCGAAGGGCACGACAGCTCCACGCATCCACGCATCGGATCTACCTACACGACGCGCAGGCCCAGGCATGGTGCAGCTGCCGGTCTCCGGGGAGGCGTCATCGTCTTCGGTCGCGGCAAAGACGGGAGGTTGCCGCCGGCCCGCTGGCACCCGCGGCCTCCCCGGCCACCATGGAGTCGCTCCTCACCACCACCGGTGGTGACAACACTGCTTCTTCCCAACCATCATCTCTGCTCCCATCCTCCGACGCACGAACACGCAAGGAACGGTCTGAAACGACCCGCGATTTCCTCGAAGGGAAGTCCACAGAGTACATCATTTACAGTTGATACCACAGTTCATACATCGTACAAAGGTACAAGTTACAAGGTTTACAGCACTTGGGGACACACCTAGGTACAACGCATCCTAGCGATATACACAAGAAGGTCTTCATCAGAGTAGGCGTAGCGCCATAGCGGGTGAAGGCTCCTCCTTCCGCGAACGATCATCGAGTCGGGGTAGAGTATCGGCCAGGCGTAGACTTGATCTCCTTAACCAAACTTGAGTGTAGGGACGAGGTCACCTAATCCTTCCAGCTCCATAATCGTCGTAGTCGTCCTCGGGTACCAAACCTGTTCAACTCTATCAGTACGATTTGTACTGGCCACTGACTCCCACCCTATGCTTTGCTTTGCTATGTGGTAAGTGGAATGCAAAGGCAGAGAGAAAGGCCTATATTTGGCTGTAGTTTTCCTACGCCAGTTCATAAAGTAAAAATAAATATAATGTAGTTCATCAAGTTTTAACCCATCTCATCCACACGTCCATCATCCATCCATCCACATCCTCATCCACACATCTCACCACACTCTCACTCTCATGTCGGCAAGGAAGACTGCCGCTCCTCCTTGCCTCAACGGCCTAAGCCGGAAACCAACAACACCCAGGGGGAGAAAAGAGAAGGACACCTCTCACTATAACGAACGTGTGGTACTCACAGGAATGTCCATACCGGGGACGCGGCTATACGTATAGATTTAGTAACTCTGCAGAGCTTGTACACCTGGAACCACAAGATCACCATCATCGGCGATGCCTCGTCTAGGGGCGATACCAAGCTGCCGCCCTAAGCGGCCCGATGCCACTCTACCACTCGGCTACTGGGGCACCCCGGAGATCCACCGGCACGCCGAGGCGTGAGGCGTGGTACGGATCCCGGTGGATACCACGCCGTCTCGGGAGGGTGTGGGTCTCGGCACCCGTACCTCCCTACACTATCACCTATCAACCTAGTAGTAGCGGCGGGGGGGCCAGCTAGTCGTCAAGTCGGACCCCGCCCATTCGAGACGGCAGTGGTGTGCACGAAAAGGTCCCCGTGAACCGGACGACGAGCCAAAACCAGTCCTTAGAAGGACTGGACAGATATCTTCACAAGGGCTCGGCGCCCGTGCCTCGGCGGCACCTCCATTCCGGGGATTCGTCCCACAAAGACACTCCTCCCCGGAATCTACTCACATCACATGTACCCGCCACGGTACTCTCTCACATAGGGAGTGCCCGGATCACACTCCACCGGCAAGACTTGTCCCCCGACTCGTCGTAGATCCCTTGATCGACACACAACCCTCACCACACACACCTAAGACACACGCCAAGATCTCTTCCATGTTAACCCAGTTATCCAATTTACGGCACCACGTGCCTTAGCCACACAAAACATGTATGAGTAAAGAGTAAGTGTGTAGCAAGTATCATGAAGTAGGCGGCGTCTATCCTAGCGGCGGGTGTGCGGGGGGGAAGGTTGCGTCAAGGTAATGGCTTATCAAGCAATCTACCATGCATCCTATCACAATTATTTGCATAAAGTAAAGCACTAGCAGCTATATATTGCATGTCTAATAGGATTCTACGAGGTTGGGTGGGACGTGGCACCTGTTTATAGCAATCCATAGTCATCCATATCCAACTGCCCTTCACGCCTCCTCCTTCCAGCGGATCTCCGATCCTTCCGTCATCATCGAGATGCAACTACCTCGGTATAGCGACAAACAAGGCAAAAGAGCAATCAAACCCTAACCAAAGTACAGTACTCCCCAAAAGGCAACAAGATACAGAAGGAACCAGACAACTCCAAATAAACACTGAAAAGACTTAGCCCTCGTGGAGAGTGTCCAATCTTCGGGCTCCAAACAAACAGAAGTGGTTGTTTGTTAAGCATAAGCTCGGATCGAGGCCTCGAAATAGCCAGTACGTCCCGGGTCAACCATGTCGACCTATACGGCTCCAAGAAAAGAGATCTTGATCCTTACTTAACTTAAACAAACACCACGGCTTGTGGCCTCCCAATCCAAACGTCATGGCAATTGGCGGGACCAGGGGATCACAAGCAAGAGGGAAAGGGAAATAGGAACAATAGGGCTTGGCCCTTGCGGCCAGTAACCCGTAAGTCATAACCACTATATAAGAATAAAGAAAGAACGAGTAATGCAAAACCGAAGGGTTATGGCTTGGTTCCAAGGTACGTCGGCTTACCCGCCATGACAGCCGACGGTAGCAAATGAGATTGGAACACGAACAATAGAGGAGCGGCTATAGGTCCCCTCGACCCGCACGACACAACAACGTCGGAAGCCGAGAAGAGAGTAGCACAACAGGGGAAGAGAGAAAGAGAGTTAGCTAGGCATGTCCATGTCACGGTCTCGGTCACATCCTCGACGAGGATGGTTTTCGAACGGTCGGTCGGGTCGACCCACACGGTCCGAGAACGAGGCATCGACCATAGCTTCACTAACTAGAAGAGATAGTCCGGTCTTTGATCCAATCATCATGGCTAAGACGGGATCGAATAGAACGGGCTAGTAGGGAAAAATATCAGGTAGAAAAGAGAGGGAGCAGTGGTCTACCCCTTCCAATGCACTTGCCACGGCAAAGGCGAGGCATCGGAGAGGAGCGACAAAAAGGAGAACATGAGTGCCTAGTCCACTTGTAGGGTACATCGACCAAGGTGTATTAAATGCACTAAGTTACCCCTAGAGTTCTTAGCAGTGCGGTTGTCACCGCGAGAACCCAACAGATGCTTCGGTCGAATAGGTACAAGCATACAAGGAGGTTAAGCACGAAGGATCCGAAAGAGAAAAGGCGGGATTCACCTTCCTTTGATTCACTCGCCATTGCAATCGACGGGAACCAGAGGAATGGAATCAAAATAGCAAGAGCAATAAAAGAACACCGTCAAGCGCAAAAATCAAGGAAGGGGCTTGGTTCGCCCCGACACCTCGATCTACATGACATGGTAATGGTCACTGATCGAAGGAGCAGAAACAAAATGACTCGGTCCACGCCTTACTAGATTAGCGAGAACCGAAGGAGAGCAAAAAGAAGAATGGTCCCGTGCTCTCTCAACCTACTCGTCATGGCAATGGACGGCGGTCGAAGGAAAAGAGACCTAAGTCTCGCACGGTTCCGCAATTCACGCCAACTCGTAGGGCACCACGACCTCCGTGCAACCAAAGCGGCAAAAGCTATTCCTCGGGTTCGTAGCGATGCGGTTGCCATCGTGAGAACTGGGGAATGCTCCGGTCTAGGTGGTGCAAGCATACGAGGTGGTTTAGCAAACGAGCGATAAAAGGGAGAGAAAGAAAAGAGGTAGAGCCTAATGGTCATGGCGAGGTAACTCGCGGCCATAAGCTTTACCTACATGGGTTGGCTCCCGTCGTCCCACGATAGTCGCCTCCTAGTTCGTCTCCCACCAGACTAGGTCACGAAAGGCTCGCCGTGTACGGGTAATATCCGTATCGCTAAGTCCTTAATGACCATGCCCTAGGGTCGAAGGTAGAAGCTTAACATTCGGGATACAACGAGGACAACTAAAGCGCAAGAGAACGAGTTAAGCTCGGCGTCGCGATCACGGCGGGATGAACCCACGATCGAAACGCCCGAGCGAGGTTTGATCCCTCGACCGGCTCGAAGGCGCGGTCCACAAACAATATCGCACAAACACACAAGAACCAATCCCACATAAGATGACCACAAGGAGTAGCACATATCCATTGCATGATAGAGAACCGACTTCGAAGGCACGGCACGTGGCATAGATATATCATCAAGCATGAAAAAGGAAAATAAATCACGAGGGTTTTGTCGATGTCGGGAACGGCATCGGCGGGGGTTCAAAGGATCGACCTCGTCGGTGGGGAAGGGCGAGGCCGGTAGGACTTCATCGGAGTGGCGCCGGAGGTAGCGGGAGGGCTGTAGCCAACCGAGCTTGGCCCTGGCCAGCCGTAGCCCGCTGCGGCCAGTCGTAGCCACCCGTGGCCAGCTCTGGCCAGCTGCTGGTGGCTAGCAGCCAGCTGCGGCCAACCAGAGCAGGCTGCAGCCAGCTGCAGGTGGCCAGAGGTGGCTGCAGCCTGGCCAGTAGTGGCTATGGCCAGCCGGAGGCGGCTGCGGGTGGCTGAGAGGCAGCGGCGCTCCGGCAAATGGCGCTGCAAGGGCATAGCTTCCTGCGGAGGTGAAAACAGCGGCACAAAGGCCGGTCTCAGGTGTTGATGTCGTCGGGACAAGAGAAAAGAGGGTTTTTTTGGTGCGGGTGGCTCACCGGCGGTGGAAGAGGAGGTCCAGGGAGGTGGTATGAGCGCTGGAGCAGCGATGGCCATTCCTGGCCTGTTCCAGCCTGCAGCGGCTAACCCCTGGCCAGGCCTGGCCGGCCGTGGCCAGCCTGCAGGGGAGCTCGGCCAGCCGTGGCTAGCTGGAGGCGGCCATAAGGTGGCTGGCACGGGCTGCCTCTGGGCCGAAACGCAGCAGTGGGCGGTTGGGAGGCGGTGGGTCGCCGGCGAAGGTGCAGCAAGGTGGTCGGCGTGGATGGGCGCTGGGGCGACGGCGAAGACGTGGTCGCGGCTAGCTGTGACGGTGTCGCGGTACTGCTGCCGCACGGTCGGGGAAGGAGCCCAGAACAGTGCGAGGACGAGCAGAAGGCAGGACTTGATGAAGAACGCGGCGAGGCGACGCTGTTGTTGTCCACGGCCATGGCGAGGCAGGCTTGGCGTCGTGGGCGGAGCGGGCTGGTGCGGTGGCTAGCGTCGTGGGCGACGTCGTGGTGCACCGTGTCGTGGTCATGGCTTCGGCGTCCAGCAGGAAGGGATGATTTGCGGCGTCGCGTCGGCTCGACGCCGTGGCTGTGGGCAGGGCTTGACGGGGCGCTTTTGCGACGCCTTCGCCGGCCAAGGGGCGCAAGGTGTCTGGCCGGGCGTGTAACTTCGCCGTCTTGGTGAGCACGGCAGGCGGTGTCGTCGTGGTGGTCGCCGGCGTGCCGTGCGCCGATGGCGCGTCGCGGGTGCTGTTCCGTGCGGCCGCGGCACCATGCGAGCGCGCGAGGGAAGAGGTGAGGCGGGCGGGTACGGTGCCGTGCTGTCATCCGCCGGGACGGGCCGTCGTGGCAGCGTCGCGGTGGCGTGGAGGCTCGGCAAAGACGTCGTGGTGAAGGCTTGACATGGTAGCTGTGCTCGTCGCGGACGACGAACGGGCACGGCGTCGGCGTCGGGCAGGCGGTCGGGCTGGGAAGACGACGTCGGGCGCCGCTGTTGCGGGTACGACGCCATGGCGCGCGAGGTGGCGCTGGGCACGGTAAGGGGATGCTGCCGCGCGATGAGGTGTGACGGGCCGGCGACGGCGCTCGGGTGTGGAGCTTGGCCCCGCGCTGCCGCGGCGTAGCGAGGTGCTAGCACGCGGGAACGCAGAGGCGAGCAGGAGGAAGAAGCGTAGCGACGGCGCTGGGAGGGAAAGAGGAGGCGCTTCGGGGTTATGGCTTTTATACGCCGCCAAGGCAGCTAGGGTTCCAAGGGGGCAGCAGCGATCTCCGGCGTCCCGTGCCCGCTCCCGAATGCGTGGCGCGCATCCCTGCACGGACGCCGAGGGGCTCGGGCGTGCTCCATCTCAAGGCGGCGGCGGGTGTAGGAGCTCGTGCTCCCTAGGGTTTTGGACGGGCGCTCGGCGCATGGGCAGTGTGGGCCACGAAGCGGCGGGCTGCTGCTTCTTCTGGTGGAAAGGAGTGGGGAGGGGTAGCAGGCCGGGCCACCGCGTTGCTTGGGCCGCGAGAAGAGGAGGGGAAGGGAGGAGCTGGTGGGGGTGTTCGGCTGGGCCTTAGGCCGGTTGGGGCTGAAGGGAAGGAGGCCGTGCGGGCTTTGCTGGAAGGAGGCAAGGGCTGGGCTGCACAACTGAAGGAGGAAGGGCCTCCTTGGTCCTTTTCCATTTCTATTTGCTAAAGGATTAGAGATAGTCTCCAATATATGATGTGGAAGGGATTCATACGGGGTTAAGAGGGAATTAAAATGGGTCATGATATTAGAATGGAAAGAGGAATGGAGTTGGTCTTGAGAGGGGGGGAAAGAGGATTTGTAGAGAGGGATTAGCTATGGCCTTGTGCACTCCAACATGAAACATTAATCCAAAAGAGGAACTCCGGCGAAACACCTACAATCAATTCTATATGATGCAACATTCCGCTAGCAAGTCTCCCGACATTTGACCTAGCGGCTACATGCACCACACTATGCAAGAAAAATTTTAAAAAGTTTGAATTTTTGGTGTTCTGAAAACATGGGATGTTACAGACTACCCCCCTTACAAGAATCTCGTCCCGAGATTCAGGTGTTGTCTAGGGTTGCTGGCTCTTACGGGAGGCTCTACAAGTATCAATGCACCAAGTTTTTGTAAAAAGAACTTTTTGGAAGGGGGTTTTGAATGGAGGGATTTTTGTAAAACCATTGAGCAAAAACCTTTTAGATAGAGGGAGACACCTATAAAAAGGCATGAAAGAACTTTTGGTTGATCAAAAAGGTTCCCATGAAAAGCCCATTTTTGAAACTCATTTTCGAAGTCAAGAAGAGCTCCTAAGATTTTGGTTCATGAAGTTCAAAATACCTTTTGAAAATGCTTTTCAAAGACCAGAATTTTTAGGAAGCTGGTTTTGAAAACTAGATGAAAACACTTTTCGTACATAAAGAGTTTGTAGACAAGTTGAAATCTAAAAGCAACTCCCCTTTTTTCTAAGCAAAAGTGACTCTTTTTTTAAGTAAACCCACATCTTTTGAGAGAGTATCCTTTATTTGAAAACAAGACCCTTTTGAAGAAACTCCCTTTGACATCGAATCATTATTTTTGAATGTTTCGAAATCAGATTTTGAAATTGAATCCTGAAAATCTCCTATAATTTTGCAAGGTCCTCGAAAAGCTTTTGAAACCAGGTTTTCGTAAATCCTTTTTAGGCAAACATCATTTGAAAGAAGGTGCTATGGTTTTAAAATTGCTTTTCAAACAACATCTTGAGATTTGGAATTTAAATCATTTTCAAATAAAAGGAGGGCTCGAGATTCAGGTGGTATGCAGCACTAATTAGAGCGGTCACGATCACTTTCCTTGATACCTGCCTACGCCCGGCAGCAAGCCATGTGGAGGCCTCACACATGGAGCCCCAAGTTTCGTAGCGGGCACCATAGCTCAAGATCGTGGCTCATCCCCAAATAAGTTACCGGTAATGTCCCAATATCTCGAGCTGATGGGAGAGGAGGGGGTTTTTAAAGAGAAAGCCTTTGTAAGCTATTTTGAAAGCATTTTTTTTGTCCAAAACAAAGGTTTTTTTTTTGTTTTTATTTTGCAAATTTTTGAGAGGAAGAAGGTTGCAATCCTTGGTTTAAAACTAACACAAATAATTTGAAATTGGTTGCAACCCATTTTGATTCAAAAACTTTTAAATCAAGAGTTTTCATTTTTACCAAACCAAGTAAACCCCAAAAGAGAGATTTGAAAAGGTTTCAAAAACTTTCAAAATGGTGAAACAACTCAAAACTTTTAGGTTTTTTTTTACCTTTATTTTTTTGAAAAGTGGGGGTTTAAGATCCAAATCCCTTTGAAGACTTGCACGCCGACTCTTTTTTTTTTAAATAAAAGAGGGTTTCAAAGGACACCAAGTTCACGGGGTTCAAAACCATTTTTTTTCAAAAGGTTTTGCAAATGCCAAAGATTTTCCAAAGCTTTTAAAAGTGAGCAGTTTTTTGAAAGTCCATTCGAACAAGCGAGAGAGTTGTTTGAAACACTTTTGAAATCTAGCTTTAAAAGGTGAAATATGCGTTTTCAAAAGGGGTTGAAATCAAAGATTTTTGGAAGCTCAAATCTTTTGGAAAGTCTCATTTGTGGTAAAACAAGTTCAAAAAGGAGTGCAAGCTAAAAGATTTAAGGTCATTTTCCAAATCGGAAGGTAAAGCTTTCACAAAAAGGAACTCAATTTTTGAGAAACACTTTTTGAATTCAGATTTAGAAAGCGCATTTTGATTTGTAAAAGTAACTTTTGGAAAATTCGAAGATAAAAACCTTTTTAAAGCCATGTTGTTTCATAAAATTGGTTATAAAACATATTTGAGTTCAAAGATGGTTGCTTTTGAAAAGAGGAATTTGGCTCACGGGGTCAAATCAAAGCCTTTTAAAACATAATCGAGCCAAAAGGTCTTTGTCTTGAAAACGCTTCGCCAAATATCTTTATTTTGAAAGCGTTTGTCAAATAGAAGGCAAAGTTTGGCTCTTGGAAGCAAATTAGAACACATTTTTTTTTGAAAACAAAGCTAGTTTTCTAATCATCCAAGGATGACTCTTTGAACCCAATATAGTTTTTTTTTAAAGGGGAAGTTTTTAAACCATTTTCATTTGGGAAAAAAAGGGGAAACTCTCTAAAGCTTTTGAAACTTTGTACCTTTTAAAGTAAAATCACTCTTTTTTTTTTGAATAAGGGCTTTTGAAGGTAAAAAGGGGGCAGCTTGGAAGAGAAGTTTTAGTTTGAAAGATTAGAGAACCATTTTGAGGAGAGGTTGACAAAAATTTTATGCATTGACTTTTTATTTCTAGTCATGGGTTAGGCTTAGTTTTTAGAGGGCTAGGTTACCCAGGCTTCTGGAGTCACATATATAAATTAAACTATAGATTCTACACACAGACAATTAAGAAGCGTAACAAGCATAACAACATAAGATCCAGGCAATCAGACAGCATTACAACTCCTATATACATAGTGTTGACTTAGGGCGACTCCTTTGCCTTCAAAGTCTCACACATCTACCGATCTAGCGTGGGCAGAAGTAGGGAGTGATTCCTAAGGATCATTTTCTCATATCCGGGCGGTCAGAAAGCAACAGAACTCAAGGAGGAGGGAGAAACAACTGTCTTCACTTCTTACACCTATAACAAACAGGATTTTTGGCTTCTACACTAGTGTTTGAAACCTAAGGTCTCGTCCTACAGTCAAATATGGCTCTGATACCAACTGAAACGACCCGCGATTTCCTCGAAGGGAAGTCCACGAGTACATCATTTACGCTTGATACCACAGTTCATACATCGTACAAAGGTACAAGTTACAAGGTTTACACACTTGGAGACACACCTAGGTACAACGCATCCTAGCGATATACACAAGAAGGTCTTCATCAGAGTAGGCGTAGCGCCATAGCGGGTGAAGGCTCCTCCTTCACGAACGATCATCAGAGTCGGGGTAGAGTATCAGCGGGCGTAGACTTGATCTCCTTAACCAAACTTGAGTGTAGGGACGAGGCCACCTAATCCTTTCGACTCCATAATCGTCGTAGTCGCCCCCTCGAGTACCAAACCTGTTCAACTCTATCGATGCGATTTGTGCGGCCACCGACTCCCACCCTATGCTTTGCTTTGCTATGTGGTAAGTGGAATGCAAAGGCGAGAGAAAAGGCCTATATTTGGCTGTAGTTTTCCTACGCCCGTTCATAAAGTAAAAATAAATATAATGTAGTTCATCAAGTTTTAACCCATCTCATCCACTCGTCCATCATCCATCCATCCACATCCTCATCCACACATCTCACCACACTCTCACTCTCATGTCGGCAAGGAAGACTCCCGCTCCTCCTTGCCTCAACGGCCTAAGCCGGAAACCAACAACACCCAGGGGGAGAAAAGAGAAGGACACCTCTCACTATAACGAACGTGTGGTACTCACAGGAATGTCCATACCGGGGGACACGGCTATACGTATAGATTTAGTAACTCTGCGAGCTTGTACACCGGAACCACAAGATCACCATCATCGACGATGCCTCGTCTAGGGGCGATACCAAAGCTGCCGCCTAATCGGCCCGATGCCACTCTACCACTCAGCTCACAGGGCACCCCGAGGAGATCCACCGCACGCCGAGGCGTGGAGACGTGGTACCGGATCCCGGTGGATACCACGCTGTCTCGGGAGGGTGTGGGTCTCGGCACCGCACCTCCCTACACTATCACCTATCAACCTAGTAGTAGCGGCGGGGGGGCCGGCTAGTCGTCAAGTCGGACCCCGCCCATTCGAGAGACGAGTGGTGTGCACGAAAAGGTCCCGTGAACCGGACGAGCGCCAAACCAGTCCTTAGAAGGACTGGACAGGATCTTCTTCACAAGGGCTCGGCGCCCGTGCCTCGACGGCACCTCCATTCCGGGGATTCGTCCCACAAAGACACTCCTCCCCCGGAATCTACTCACATCACATGTACCCGCCACGGTACTCTCTCACACATAGGAGTGCCCAGATCACACTCCACCGGCAAGACTTGTCCCCCGACTCGTCGTAGATCCCCGCCCCAGATCGACACAACCCTCACCACACACACCCCCAAGACACACGCCAAGATCTCTTCCATGTTAACCCAGTTATCCAATTTACGGCACCACGTGCCTTAGCCACACACAAACATGTATGAGTAAAGAGTAAGTGTGTAGCAAGTATCATGAAGTAGGCGGCGTCTATCCTAGCGGCCGGGTGTGCGGGGGGGAAAGGTTGCGTCAAGGTAATGGCTTATCAAGCAATCTACCATGCATCCTATCACAATTATTTGCATAAAGTAAAGCACTAGCAGCTATATATTGCATGTCTAATAGGATTCTACGAGGTTGGGTGGGGCGTGGCACCTTTGTTTATAGCAATCCATAGTCATCCATATCCAACTGCCCTTCACGCCTCCTCCTTCCAGCGGATCTCCGATCCTTCCGTCATCATCGAGATGCAACTACCTCGGTATAGCGACAAACAAGGCAAAAGAGCAATCAAACCCTAACCAAAGTACAGTACTCCCCAAAAGGCAACAAGATACAGAAGGAACCAGACAACTCCAAATAAACACTGAAAAGACTTAGCCCTCGTGGAGAGTGTCCAATCTTCGGGCTCCAAACAAACAGAAGTGGTTGTTTGTTAAGCATAAGCTCGGATCGAGGCCTCGAAATAGCCAGTACGTCCCGGGTCAACCATGTCGACCTATACGGCTCCAAGAAAAGAGATCTTGATCCTTACTTAACTTAAACAAACACCACGGCTTGTGGCCTCCCAATCAAACGTCATGGCAATTGGCGGGGACCAGGGGATCACAAGCAAGAGGAAAGGGAAATAGGAACAATAGGGTTTGGCCCTTGCGGCCGCGAACCCGTAAGTCATAACCACTATATAAGAATAAAGAAAGAACGAGTAATGCAAAACCGAAGGGTTATGGCTTGTTCCAAAGGTACGTCGGCTTACCCGCCATGACAAAAGACGGTAGCAAATGAGATTGGAACACGAACAATAGAGGAGGCGGCTATAGGTCCCCTCGACCCGCGACACAAACAACGTCGGAAGCCGAGAAGAGAGTAGCACAACAGGGGGGGAGAGAAAGAGAGTTAGCTAGGCATGTCCATGTCACGGTCTCGGTCACATCCTCGACGAGGATGGTTTTCGAACGGTCGGTCGGGTCGACCCACGGTCCGTCCGAGCGAGGCATCGACCATAGCTTCACTAACTAGAAGAGATAGTCCGGTCTTTGATCCAATCATCATGGCTAAGACGGGATCGAATAGAACGGGCTAGTAGGGAAAAATATCGGAGTAAAAAAGAGGGAGGAGGTGGTCTACCCCTTCCAATGCACTTGCCACGGCAAAGGCGAGGCATCGGAGAGGAGCGACAAAAAAGGAGAACATGAGTGCCTAGTCCACTTGTAGGGTACATCGACCAAGGTGTATTAAATGCACTAAGTTACCCCTAGAGTTCTTAGCAGTGCGGTCGTCACCGCGAGAACCCAAGAGATGCTTCGGTCGAATAGGTACAAGCATACAAGGAGGTTAAGCATGAAGGATCCGAAAGAGAAAAGGCGGGATTCACCTTCCTTTGATTCACTCGCCATTGCAATCGACGGGAACCAGAGGAATGGAATCAAAATAGCAAGAGCAATAAAAAGAACACCGTCAAAAGCGCAAAAATCAAAGGAAGGGGCTTGGTTCGCCCGACACCTCGATCTACATGACATGGTAATGGTCACTGATCGAAGGAGCAGAAACAAAATGACTCGGTCCACGCCTTACTAGATTAGCGAGAACCGAAGGAGAGCAAAAAGAAGAATGGTCCCGTGCTCTCTCAACCTACTCGTCATGGCAATGGACGGCGGTCGAAGGAAAAGAGACCTAAGTCTCGCACGGTTCCGCAATTCACGCCAACTCGTAGGGCACCACGACCTCCGTGCAACCAAAGCGGCAAAAGCTATTCCTCGGGTTCGTAGCGATGCGGTTGCCATCGTGAGAACTGGGGAATGCTCCGGTCTAGGTGGTGCAAGCATACGAGGTGGTTTAGCAAACGAGCGATAAAAGGGAGAGAAAGAAAAGAGGTAGAGCCTAATGGTCATGGCGAGGTAACTCGCGGCCATAAGCTTTACCTACATGGGTTGGCTCCCGTCGTCCCACGATAGTCGCCTCCTAGTTCGTTTCCCACCAGACTAGGTCACGAAAGGCTCGCCGTGTACGGGTAATATCCGTATCGCTAAGTCCTTAATGACCATGCCCTAGGGTCGAAGGTAGAAGCTTAACATTCGGGATACAACGAGGACAACTAAAGCGCAAGAGAACGAGTTACGCTCGGCGTCGCGATCACGGCGGGATGAACCCACGATCGAAACGCCCGAGCGAGGTTCGATCCCTCGACCGGCTCGAAGGCGCGGTCCACAAACAATATCGCACAAACACACAAGAACCAATCCCACATAAGATGAGCACACGGAGTAGCACATATGCATTGCATGATAGAGAACCGACTCGAAGGCACGGCACAGGCATAGATATATCATCAAGCATGAAAAAGGAAAATAAATGCGAGGGTTTTGTCGATGTCGGGAACGGCATCGACGGGGGTTCCAAAGGATCGACCTCGTCGATGTCTCTTTGCGGAACGCATCGATCATGTCCACACCCACTTCCCATAGTGTTTGCATGTCTTGCATTAAGGGCTCTAGAAATACATCCATATCAACTCTAGGTTGTGTAGGTCCAGAAATAAGAATGGTTAGCAAAAGATATTTTCTTTTTTGACACAACCATGAAGGAAGGTTGTATGTTGTCAGGATCACTGGCCACGTGCTGTGCGTGCTGCTCCTCTCGGCAAATGGATTCATTCTATCAGTACTCAGAGCAAAACTTACATTTCATGGATCCTCGGCAAAGTCCGGATATTTCTTATCGAATTCTTGCCATTGCTTTGCATCGGCTGGATGTCGTAACTTTCCATCATCTTTCCTTTCATCAGAAGCATGGCAGGTCATAAGTTCCGCATCATCATGATTTGCAAACAAACACCTCAAACGATCAACCACGGGGAGATACCATATCACCAAAGCAGGAATTCTTCTCAACGCATAATAGTCCACTTCGATATTGCTAGTGGGCTTTGAACGTTTGTCTTGTTGAGTCTTTGTTTGGGTCTTCTTTCGCTTCCTCCCTGAAGAAACAGAGGCTGCATTCTCTTCCTCTCGATAATCTTTATTCGTCTTGTACCTACTAGCACCACAGTTTGGACAGCTGTCTAAGTCTTTATACTGATCACCCTGATATAGAATACAATGATTTCTACATGCGTGGATCTTCTCAACACCTATCGTAAGTGGACTGACTAGCTTCTTTGCATAGTACGTGTTAGCAGACACTTTGTTCTCCTTAGGAAGAAGGTCTCCAAGTACACGCAATAAATCATTGAAGCTAGCATCGGACCAACCATGTCTAGCCTTAATCGTCAAAAACTGAAGAACAGCCCGTAGTGTCGACCACTGTTTGGTACAACCGTTCGACTCGTCGTACAAAGGCTCCTCTACTGCCTTCTTCAAGGCTTCCATTCCCTTCATGAAGAATATTGATGGATCCGCTGCGGTTCATTATTGCCTCTAAGAAATCTCCATCTTCAACGGCATCTGTGTTAGCATCTTTGAGTTTCATTGACATCGGACGTAGCATTATGAGTTTGATTGACATCGGCATAGCATGATGGGTTTCATTGATATTTGGCATAGCATCACATTCATTGAGATATGGCATTGGACCCTCCACATTGATGTTACTTGTAGTGTTGTCAGTTGTCCGCATATAAGGTGTAGAACTACCCTCACCATGTTTAGTCCAAATCAAGTAGTCCTCCATAAATCCTCTGCAAACCCGGATGAGAAGTGATTGCTTCCACATTGTCAAATACCACAATATTTTTGCAGTCTCTGGCATGGACAACATATGTGCTTCGTCTTTGTTCTCTGAGCATGTATCTTCACGGCATCAATAAATTTTTGAACCTCCACTACATATGATGGGTTTAATCTTGATATGTTGTACATCCATAATGATCTCTCCATATTTATCTGTAATTAGTTAAGAAAATTGTATGTTATTCTACAAACAAAACGAATATAACGCCTAAAAACAGTCATAACTAAGAAACTAACCTCCTACAATTACACGAGGATGACATCTTGATTAACAAACCCTAAGTACATGAAATATCAAACTCAGATTCCAGAAACCAGTAGTTCAGGCATGTCTATTATTAGACCAACTTTGGAATATAAATACACAAAAGCAGGAATCCTAACAAAAATGTATCAAAAGCAGCAGCACTTCTTTATGGACATGCTTGTCTCATCCATTTCTTTGCTTCCATGATGTACAATGGAAATACAAACAATAGTTAGTAGCAAACAGATGTTTTTTAAAATTAGTACAAAAAATAGATGGTCCCATGTTAGTAGCAAACTGAACGGACGACCCCTCTAATCATGTTATAACTTAACTGAGCCACTTGAACCATCAGATTCAAATACTCAAAGAGATGATGCATAATTTCAAGGATTTAGTAGCAAGGCAGTCACATCTCGATGACCATCACAGGTTAAATTAACAAGCAGTAGCATTACACTGAAAATCCATAGATGAATTTAACAGCACTCCAGCAGTACAGTAAACATATGTCTCTAATTTCAAGGATTTAGTAGCAAGGCAGTCGCATTGCATCTCGATGACCATCACAATCACAAGTTAAATTAACAAGCAGAGTACACTTTTAATGATATCAGATTCAGATGCAAGTAACCAAATAGGGTTATACGTTAACAGTTCAATAATTTTTGCAGAAAATGGAAGCTAGTAGGCACGCATACACTTGTAATTAGATCAGATTCAGATGCAATTAACTTATGTTAGGTTCAGGTGCTGGCTTCGCACAACAGCAAGCAAGACAAGGGGCACACATACTCGGTGGGTGCTAGTCGCTGGCGTTGGCGACCAGATCTGGCGTCACTGCCTCCACGATCCTCTGCCGCTCGCCGGTGTCGGCAAGAAGGGATCCTCCTCCCACCACCACCTCCAGCAGCCAGCAGCACCCACCTAAGATCCTCCTCTCCAAGCCGCCCCTGCCGCACGCCACATCTCCTGGGACGCTCATGACGATGGTAGGGCGGTGACGCGGCGCCAGGCGGGAGGAGCGGGGAGATGAGTGGGGACAGGAGGAGGGCCGGCGTCCTGGCCGGGGAGCGGCGGCCTGCTGTTGGCAGCGTGGCATTGCGGAGGGGCGTGTGTGTTGGGGGTGGTGTTGTCATGGCCTCATGGGTCACGGTCTCACGGACGCATAGCTAAATAAAACAATTGCAGCCAGATTCTATTTTCACGTTCGCGAGGTGTGAGATGGCCAATGTTGAAGGGTAAGTGAATTGACAATCTCTTACTTAATAATTTAAGCTTTTAGATTGAACTTGGTGGTCCATAGACTTTAAACACCTTTGTCCCAAGTACAATGGTTTCTTATTTGTACAGAGTCAAACTGTACTCCTCCATCCTAAAATTATAATACGTTTGATTTTTTTGACTCCAAGTTTGACCATTCGTCTTATTCAAAAAATTTACGCAAATATAGTCAAATTTAAGTTATTCTTGAAGAAACTTTTATTGATAAAGCAAGCCATGACAAAAGAAATGATAATTTGGGATGGAGGAAGTATTAACCGTTATCAATTATGCTTATATATAGTATATCTTGCGATCCACGCTCTCACACTTGGTATGCCGCGCGCCCACGTAGCCGTGACCTGTGATGGCAATGCAAGATGATGCACAAGGTCACGTCCCAACATAGATCTGGCCGTTGTAATGTAATTAGGGTTAAGTAATATGATTTTGTTTCATGTCTATACGTCATCATGCTTATTGTGAAACCATTTGTTGGACCTTTAGCGACAGGTCAATGGACTTCTAATTTAAAACGAAATGTGGAATGCACGGCTGAATTGTGCACCAACCATATTATATCATAAGTTGTAAACTTGACTTCACTTCCATTGCATCCACATGTTATAGATGCGATGACAACTAGACTTTACCTCTACTCAGAAAGTGAATTTGGATCTGAGATTCACCTAGATGCACTGTAGAGTAGCCCGACCAACTCATCCACCGAGAAGTAACTCCACCAGTGGGAGACGACGGAGCTAGATATATTTGGTACGGATCCATCTTCATCTCTATCTCACTTCCACCTAGGCCCCACGAGTCAGGGGGCAAAAAAATTAAAAAATGCAAAAGAAAACACCGATTTTTCTTCCTCCTAGACATGCGCAAGAGGATAGCGGGCGCACAGCCTCGCTAGCTAACCCTGCCGATGTCGGCCTACCACTGATTGGAGCTCACGGCCATGGTGGTTGAGCTAGGGGCAGGCACAAACTCGGCATTGCCACTGCCAGACTGGGATCCAATGGGCAAGGCACACAACTCTTCAGGAGCACGACGGCAAAGCTCCGGACAGCCAGTTGCAGCCACGGTGGAGCTCGGATGGTACGGTGCGGCCACAGGGGGCTCTAGTGGGCGAGGTGTGGCAGTGTTCGGTGAAGGATGCCTGTGGCTATTCGCATGGATGGGAGGAACATGCGTTGAACAAGACTAGAGGAAAGAAATGAAAAAATAGAACAAACCATTATGTGCGTAACTAGTGGCATGGTTGGTAATTTTTTTCTAACTCCACCTAACCTGGACCTGGTAGAGGAGATCCATTAGTGGAGCTACAGGGCTAGCTAAATTAGATTTGGATCTAAAATTTGTGGATATGGAGCTAGTGGAGCTGTTCCAAATAAGCCATAATATCTAAGACTGCCTAGTGGACAATGATTTATTCATAACCATTTGCATCTTATTGAATAAGAGACTTCTACGAGCACATTTTAATGCAAACTCACATGAATGATAACACATGCAGGAATGCAAGAGTGTGGACTAGCGAGCAAACTGTACAAGACCAGAGATGGACATACTTCACTAAACTATTAGGCCAAATTAGATCTATTATTTAACCGCTCGACCCAAGAAAGATGCATGCTCACATGGGCATCTCTAGCAGGTCACCTTCGGTACCCGTCTTGTTGAGTGAATCTGTCACCTTTCCCTAACAGCTAAAGTCATTGGGTTCAATTGGTCTATGCATGCAACTTAATATAATATCTGAGGTGGATACCTCAATTTTGAATCTTAGCGGTTTTAGTTATAAATAAGAAATTGCAACAAGCGAAGTGTATTGAAGTATAAGTGAAATATTGAATCTTAACGGTTGTACTCGAGGGAAATATTGAAGTATAAGTGAATTTTCTGTCTTCTCCAATCAATTTATCTTTTAAGATTGAACTAATCAGTTTGTGTAACTCAACACCTTTGTCTAAAAATCAAATCATTTTTTATTCTGTACCAAGTAAAATTATTTAAGTTTCATGAAGTTATTTAGATATAGTATTTTTTGAAAGATCTGGTTTCCCGGCTTTGATTTGTAAAGCAAAGGGTAGCAAACAACTATTACACATGCGAGGAGAGCCATAGCCTAGGCCGTGGAGGTTTGAGGTTCGGTATGAGCTTATTACATAATAGGTAGTTGCACAACCATTAGGACCTTTGGCAGCTTCATTCTTGCTGTGCTATTCAGTCCCTATACTTTCTAGTGCACCTTCTAACTTGGTATCTTGGGGTCATTGCCCCAAGTGTGTGCCATCATCTGAGGGGGCTGCAGATGGCGACGGGGTTCCCGATCTTCCATCAAATTTAGATAACTATCAATTTGGTGGAGAGTTACACACCGATACGGCTTCATATCATAAAGACCTAAACCCTGTAACCTTAGCACCAAGTCTCTTTTGATTATCACCGTGTCACAATTGGGTTGAACTCACCAAGAAGACTAATCCTATCTATCAATCGAATAACATAAGAAAGAACATGATAAAGCACAACTCAATTGAAGTTACAATTATAGATGATTGATTAAGCACTCGAAGTTAGAGTTTTAGTACTGATAATGGCAGTGGTTCATTGATAAATTGATCTAAAGCAAAACCTAATCCCTAACAGTCACTACTACAGAAATTTACATCAGGGACGCCTTCCCTTTTTTTAGAAACAGTTCAAATAGCAAACCACCTCTAACTTCGCGTGAAGCGTTGTAGCTATATAACCGTTAATAGAAATCAATTAAGAAATCTGTTGCCGAAGATCACTCATTTTCAGTAGTAGCTTTATTAAGTCAACCGCCTCTGAAAATCAATTTTCAGAGACGATTGCATTAAGAAAACCGCCTCTAAAAATAGAACCATTTTTAGAGGCGGTTGGGCTAAGTAAACCACCTCTGAAGATCAATTTTCAGGGGCGGTCCTCCTCACCCGTTTCTATAAATGAATAGAACTAGTACGCGCCTATGCAGTTTGAACAAGTGCTGCATGTGCACCCTTATCTTCACCCCCACACACAACAACAACCTTATCTTCCTAGAGGTGCCATTCTCAATTTCCTATCTCCCGAGCTCTCTAGCTTCCTCTCCCTTGCTCTATCTCCATTCTTGTTTTTATTCATGCTTCGATGAACGACTGGAAGCGCTGCTTGTTAGGCGGCGGTGCCACCTAGCAGTAGCGTATGGCCTTGGCTCACATCCAAGGCTCGGCAGCAACAACAACGGGGCACGCGGTGGCCGGGACAGCGATGCGGCGAGCGGCATGGCAGCGTGCTGTGGGCCATTGACTGTCGTGCTGCAGGCAACCGACTACCATGTTGCGGTGTGCATGGCATTGTGGCACCGGCGAGCTGTCAGGTATGGCAGCGACAAGAACGGAGCGCGCGGCATGACATCGGTGTGTTGGACAGGCGCAGTGGCACGTTGCGGCTCCAGTTGTGGTAGGTTGTAGGTGGTGTAGCATCGGCTGTGCTGCAGCATGGCGTGGTGCAGCGTTGCCGTTTGTAGCTGAACAACGGTGAGCTTTCTTTTCTATACTACAATAGAACGGTGGTGCGGCATGGCGACGATGGCCGTAGCTTTTTATGCTAAAAATCATTTTTAGAATTAGTTCACACAACTTCACCGCTCTTGAAAATAGGTTTTTAGAGGCGGTTGTCTTAGTTCAACCGCCCCTGAAGATGGCATTTTCCGAAGCAAATTTCATAACGAACCGCCTCTAAAGATCTATTTTCAGGGACGGTTTAAAACCCGTTGCTACAAATGCCCTATCTTTACAATCTATGGGTTAGTAGTGGTTGGGCTAACCGCCCCTGAAAATCCTATTTAACCTCCCGTGATTAAGTTTTTTTGTACTAGTGAGTGTAAGGGTCATCACCCCACTGGACACGCTCCCCAACCAAGCTCTAAGAGGTGATACACGACCAAACAGACCAAAAGATGGTGACGTAGCACCTTAACAGATTCCGAAGGCTAACTTGTTTCGACAATTTATATTGACTCCTTAGAAATTTGGACCTCAATGAAATCTATTAGTTAGCTTACGCAATTATCTTTCCATTCATATGTGGCCTCTGAGACTCCTCCGAGAAATTACCTCAATTTTTAGAGGCAAACCTCTTATAAAGGTCTGTTTCCGTAAATGTATTTTAGTAGATGGATGACCACCTTCGCAAATCAATTTTAGCAAGGAGAGGGATAGTGTTTTATTGCATTCGCAAATAAAACATCCACTACCAAATAAAACCTCCCTTGTATAATAAAGGCTCCCGTGTTGAATTTAGACACAAGTATAGTTGGGATTGTATATTCTGTTCTCTTATCAAATTACTAGTTACATTACTGCCAGTCATCTGTATATGGCGGAAAAGGCCTGTCACTGGATTATTATTCTGCTATTCTCACGTATTTATCAGCTTGGTACGTGATGTTTCTTCATTAACTACTTTCTCTGTTCGAAATTATAAGTCGCTTTGATTTTTTTCATCCATTTTGCTATATATCTAGACACAATATTATATTTAGATATATAGCAAAATAGATATACTTAAAAAGTCAAAAGCGACTTATAATTTGGAACAGAGGAAGTACATAAGAAACATTCAACGTGGCATCGTATTCACGTGGTTTCAGTTAGCACCGGCAAATAAAAGCAAATTATCAACTGCTCAGTGGATGCAATCCAATGTTTGACCCAGCAACGCCACAGATGGATTAGTGAGCTATGCATCTGTGAACAGGGAAAAAGCATCTGGCGTGTTAAGCCCAATGTCTGGAGCTGCACGCAGCACCTTAGCTTTGCACCTGTAATAGCTTTGCACCTGTAATGGTACTTTTCTGCTCTTTCCCTTTTATAAAAAAGACGTGAACAGAAACCTCGCTTGGGTTTGGTTGTCCTCCAAACTTATTTGCGTCCTGGGCAACCATTTCCTCTTAGAATCCCTGCTATGAAGAGCAGAGGAAGCAGATGGCTATGATCTAATCATCAGGATCAAACAGTAGGGCCGGGAGCTGCTTGTTCCCCCCATAACTTTATCCTCCTTCACCATCCCAAAAGATGAGCCTGCATGCAACTAAACTTGTGATGCTTTGGCTTTCGTTTCTCAAAGCACACAGATGCTGCAGACGGCATGGTTAAGTGGAAGCGTCATTGGCTTACCAGACAACAACTTCTCTAATGGTAACCTCCAATTCAGCCATCTCTCGGCAGTTAGAGAGGACAAAGAGTTCAACTTCTGTGGCCTATACACATCACCATCTCAGCTCATTCGAACATGGGGCCGGACCCATCTAGGGCTTATTTTTAGGTAAACTTTAATCCATCCCAATCCACATTATTAGGCTTTTTTAAGGCAAATCTATATTATTAGGTTGGATATGAGTGCAGCCAAACCAGGCTCCAAGAATTCTCCTTACCAAAAATAGGTTGGAATTATCCCAAAAATTGTGTCAAACCATGATGGACTATCTGGAAATGCCAAAGTCATCTTCCACGCTATAAGCCTTCCTACAGAAATAGTCAAGGGGCCAATGGCCACAAGCCGTCTCTCGAAATTAGCTTATGAAAATAGGACTGTTTCTGTCAGAAAATGATTTTTCTAAGGGAAGCCTTTTCACAACCATCTCAAAAAATAATTATTGCACAGATAAGATCATAAATTTCTAACATTGAATTACTTGATACTTTTATTATTTGAGTTATTTTGTTGACCTGACTTTTCATTTCCAGCCCTCATATCAATTCTTTTACAAAAAGATTCTTCATAATTTTTATTTCTAGATACAGGCCCTAATAATAGGGATGCTTTTGTAAATAAAGGAATTATAAAGTCGGGCTGCTGCTTCCGATGCCGCAGTGTTACACTGGATATGTGTTGGGCTGGATTAAAGATTTCATCGTCCCGACACCGCTTCTTCGTAGCGGATGGAGCCCAGGTCTTTTTCTTTTGGTTGCTGAAACTCGCATGAGGCCCCAGCAGCGAGCGGAGAAGCAGCAGCAGAGGCTTCACAGCGTTTGTGTTTGCTCTTTGGCTTGGGCCTCGCTGTGAGTGTGACTCTGGCCCGTGAAGGACAGGACAGCCCAGCCCACCTTGGAACTTTTTTTGAGAACACACAGAACGCTGTTTCGCTCGAATGGCTTAATTTTCTTCGTTCCCGTTGTCATTTTATTTGTTTATCCTCTTCACGAGTACCTCAGTGGTGTAAAAAGGGTACCGTATTGTAGTTCAGTGGAGTATATATTGTACATGACTCGAAAAGAAAGATTATTGGCTGTCAATGAACTTGAAATTCTGAAAAGCAGAGTTAATCTCATTTTCAAAAAACCATGTGAAACCGTATGTGCTGTCACATACCTGGTGCATTGGCAGGCCGGAAAGGAAAAAAAAAAGTAAAGAATGTGTTGGTGGAAAATAGATTTTGCCGGTGAAAAAAGTTAATAAAGTGTTGTTGGTGCATTAACGACGATGCCACATCTCTCGTGTCTGCATCCTCGTCATCTACTCTTTTTTTTTTTTTTTTTTTTTTTTGGAGCCTCTCGTCATCTACTCTTGCTTGTCTCTCTGTGTGCACCTCGTCACAGGGTCGCATGGATGGCATTAACATGTGTGGTTTTCATCAATTAGCACTACTACTACTTGGCTTGAAATAAATGGAAGCAAATTCACAGCTAGACATTGCATATCCACCTATCCGGATCATCGACTGACTGAAGTCAAGCTAGCGTCACTCATCTCCGTCCTCTCAAAAATAGAACGAAACCTAGTACTGTATCTCCTCTGCTGTCCGGACGTCCGTCTACCAAGTCGCCCTCGCTCGCTCGCTGTCGCGCCACACAGGTACGCGGGGCCCGTTGACTGACCTGCATACTCGTCGTTGCGCGCCGTCGTGCGAGTCACAACGATGCGATCGAGTGGACTGACCTGCAGCTGCGGCTAGTCATCGTCGTCGTCTGATAAGTCACGAGCATGCGAGAGGGGAACCCCCTGGACTTTTGGTGACAAATACAGACCGTGAATGTGACGAGACACGAAAGTGAGGTTTGAACGGACGACGATGAACACTCAACAGAAATGAGCAACCACCCGCCACTCAGCCGTTGCCGTCGCCAGAGAGCCCACAATGCGTGTCATCTATCCGTGCGCTCGGAGCACTACTGCAGTATACCATCTGCGGCACAGGCCGGCTATAGAAGGCTGCCATTTGGCCGTCCGCCCGCCCGCCCGGCACGGCACGACATGGCATGGGCCGGTAATGACCGGGAGCCACCGGGAGCTTGGCAACCTTGCTACCAGAATCCAGCTCTTTGCCGAGTGTCAAATGCTTTGCAGAGTGTTTTTTTTTCAGGCACTCGGCAAAGAGCTATTTACCGAAAGTGCTAAAGAAAAAAGCGATCGGCAAAAAAAAACACTCGGCAAAGAGGCTTCTTTACCAAGTGCAAAAAAAAAACAGTCGGCAAAGAGATCTTTGCCGAATGCTTTTTTTTGACACTTAGAAAAAAAGATCTTTGTCGAGTGTTTTTTTTTCACTGATAAAGACACATTTTCAGAGTATATTTTGGAGCAATAAATTAATTTAAATAAAAAAATTTAACTACAAAATTGTATAACTTTTTAAGATCTGCAACTTTTATTTTGGCCGTTTCTTAATTTAATAAAGTAAAATTAAATCTATTCACAAATCTTACATATCTTTCTTGTAGTTTACGATACTATAAGAGACATATATATGATTTGTAAAAAATATTTCTACTACTATGTCGGATGATCAAATGACCAAAATAAAAGATGTAGGTCTTGAGAAATTATACAATTTTGTAGTTGAATATTTTTTAATTTGAATTAATTTTGCTAACGAAAAAGTACGCTCATATTTCTCAAATTTGAAATTTGAATTTTTGAAAGTATCTCGATGGGGAAACACCCAAAATAAAAAGTTATAGATCTCGAAAAGTTATAAAACTTTGTAGTTTACAATTTTTTCATTTGAATTCATCTTATCATGCTTGGCTTGCATCTGAATCCGCTCAAATTTGAAATTCAAATTTTATAAACGACCTCGGATGGAGGAAACACCTTAAATAAAAATTATAGATTTCGAAAAGTTATGAAACTTTGTAGTTGATAAGTTTTTTATTTAAATTTGTTTAGAGCCTCAAATAAGTAATTTTTACTCGATTTTGTATAATATTTAGAAAACTAAAATGGAATATAGACACATTTGAGTGTGTAGTGCGATGGTAGGGGGAGTTGCGGCGAGAGGAGAGGTTATGTGTTCGAATCCCGTTGGATACATAGTTTCAAAAAATACCGAAAAAAATCCCACCGGACAAGTCGGTGGTGCCCTCCCCCGATTAAAAAAATTTTTTTGCCATTATTTTCAGGTTTTTTTTCATTTTGATCTTTACCGAGTGTCGGGCACTCGGCAAAGGCTTTGCCGAGTGCCCGATATTTGGCACTCGGCAAAGAAAACTTTGCCGACAAGTTCTTTGCCGAGTGCGCTTTGCGAGTGCGGCACTCGGCAAAAGCCCTTTGCCGAGTGCATTGGGGGCTTTTGCCGAGTGCCCCAAGCACTCGGGCAAAGCAGCTGTTTCCTGTAGTGTTGTGACACCTCAAAATGTTCCTCTCATCCATCTTGTAACAAAAATCAACATTTATCAAATCAATGATCACATATTCATTCATTCAATAAATAAACACTAAACATGTTCATAGTTTCACAGATTCATTCAGTCATTCACAGATTCATATCACAAGTTCGCAGATCACATTAGCATTTAGCAGCTCAAGCACTTGAACTTCTTAGTCCTGACATGAACTCTTCAATCAACGAAGAAGGCAAGAACCACCATCCAAGCAGTTCAAGTCTTCAAAACCCAATTATTCCAAAACCAACTGGGAAGACAAAGACAGCACTAAAGATGATAACTGAGTTGTTTTGTGCAATGCATCTCTACAATCTACACACAAAAATAGGTCTTTGAGATTCATTTGGAAATCTTTTATTGGGTCTTAGGTCTAGCCCTTATATTCTAACAGGTGGGGATGCCCACCATGGGCTCACCCATTTGTAGGCGCCAATCGTGATTCAGGACCAACCTAGTTAATCCTTCCAAACAGGCTTGATTTCCCTGGGATGCTCATCATGTTGGCTCTGCAATTGTTGCTTCACCTTGTTATCATATATAGGATCCACTAAATGTGACTTCCCTGAGATCGCCTAGTTCCTTGAGCCCAGTAAATTTTAGGGACATCACATCACAGCAGCGGATCTTCAAGACCTCAAGACAACGCATTACCCGAGGCTCAAACGTAACAGCCTTCAACCTGAAATTGCAAGCAATCTCGAGGAAGAAGGGTTGGCAAAAATGTCCCCTGAACCGGAGCTCTCCATATTGAAAGTCATTGGAAGAAACACATAAAGTATCTAGGCTTGCTAAACACATGAGGAGATCCACCTCATCTTGCGTTATCATGTCCATCTGCAATTTCAATTTACTAAGATGCATTAGCTCCTTGATCCATGCTGGCAACTTGCCTACCACCTGTATAGCTTAAGGCTCTCGAGTTCCTCAGGAGGGCAGGAAATGGTATCCAGACACCCGGCTTGGTTCTTGTCGAGCCACATAGATAAGCATTTCAAATGGGTGAGAGCTGAGATCGCAGAACACAACTCCTGACGGTTTTCCCGATTGATGCCGGACACTCCAAGCTTACGCAATTGCGTCAGGTTCTTGAGCTCTTCCAGGATAGCGTGCCCGCTTGCAACACTGACGTCGATGACACTGATATTGTGTAAAGCCATCGTTTTCCCAATCCCTCGAGGCACCTCAACGCCACCATTACAAGAGCCAGGAACCAGCTGCCAGTGGCGTGCCCACTCTAGCATTTGGGACCAGGACACCACAGTAGTAGCACGTGGCGTACTAGTAATCAACGACGAGGACGACGGTTCCTGGCTCCATAAGCAACGGCTAGCAATATCTGATGGCTGTATGCAGCCACCTGCTGCTACTCCACAAGCAGCAGAACTACAGGTCTGCAAGTAACAGCTAGCTGCTATTTGATGGTTGTACGCAGCCACCTGCACAAGCACACATGCAGTGAACAAGCAAAATGTAGCTGCTTGCAGTTCAGGTGGATAGAGTGAAAATGACTTAAGATTTTGATCTTACCATGCCATTTTCTTCCTGAAGCAGGTCCGGTGGTATATCTATTTGTACTTAGTTAATAATGAGCTGCAGGCAAAGATACATAATAATCAATGTTTATGAACCTTGAACTGTAGATAGATAGTGCACTAAAACAGAATTGTACCTCCATACTATTGTTCCCAAATCATACATGAAGCTATTATCTTAATTGCAAAATCAAGTCAGCAAGAAACCTAAGTTACAATACTTCATTCCTAACAGATCTACATGAAACCTAAGTTACAATGCTTCATTCCTAACAGGTCAACATCAAAGAGTCCATCCAAGATGTAAGTAAATTTGAATATGAACACTTGAGCATCTTTAAAACACACTATGTGTACAGAAAGTGATAAAAAAATTCAACATTTACGCCTCCTGTACTTATCATTCAGTTAGGAAGGCTTACCAGTTACACTTGAGCAAGGTTTGTCATCCATTACATGCTTCATTTCAACTCTGGAGGCACATAAATAAGAATATTCAGGTCAGATATATATATATATGTGTAACCAATTATACCAAACATTAACACAAGCAGAATATGAGAGAACTGTAATAATTCAATTTTTCTCTCCAACTGGTGTCACAACTTCAGCACAACAACTTTGCAGAGGTATTTTGGTTGTCAAGCAACAAATATGCATTCTGGGAAGCATCTTTAGTTTGGAAGGAAATCATTAATTCTTAAACAAATAGTTCAAAGCTGGCTTCTGCAAAGAGCCAGCAAGAAAGCTTGTATACAAGTACTATCTGCATATCCAAATATTCTTTGCAAAATTAACCATATCAGTCATGTGAAGTATGGAATGCTAATCCAGTATTCCTGTGTGCAGTCTGAACAAAATAGACAATGGTCATACTGTACAAAAAAAATTCAGAGGAAGAACAAACCAGCCTGTAGGATGTAACCTTGCACAACTACTGGGTAAAGTTGAACAGCTCAAGTGATGGTGGATGCTCCGTGTTCCCCTCTCCCTAAATCAAATGCTAATCAATGAGTTAGTTGTTGCCTTTACAAGGTACTTGCAGCACTCACCAGTTACCACACGATAGTCTTCATCTTTCCTTTCAGCACCTGACTCTCATCTCAACACTGTTGGAGACATCACTTGATGATCCACTCGCTTATCTGGTCAATGATTAAAAGACTGCATCAATCAGTGAAGCTTAAATCCTCATTAATGTGCATCTCCAATAATTTTCGATGTTGTTGTAGCTAACACAATCATTCATGTGCGTCTCCAAATTTCAACCAAGAATTTTAGAACAGCTATAGAGTGGTTAACTATAGACAGTACAAAGTATGGAACTAATATTTTTCAGATGCAAATCAATGAATAATTTGTCATCAGAACCATAATAATAATGCATATTTAACATGGGAAATCATTATTATGAAGTAAAGTATAAATACTTCCTTGCTGCATACATAAAAAAATAATCAGAGAGATAACTAACTAGGTGCAATGGCCATAGAGTACAGCAAAAAAAAAAAAAAAAAAAAAAAAAAAAAAAAAAGAGATAACTAACCAGCACAATGTTTAGGATTTGAGGACTGCATGATGGAAGCTTGCACAACCGTTACAGTGGATGCTCAAGAAATTATCTCTGGCCATATTTCCCGTCTCCCAACTTGTGGAAATTAAACAATACAATTAGATTGAGACCAGAAAAAAAAGTTGCTCATACAAAAAAAAAAAAGAACAAATCTCGCCGAGACAGTCAACGTTGCATACGGCAGCAGCAACCAATTTCCTTGTGGTCAACCTAAAGCCTAGGCAACATTACTGTACACACTCATGGGTATTCAGATCTGCACACTTCTTTTGGGGATGAGTTCAGAGGGAGATAAACAGGAAATCCAAACCTGGTGGATGGGGACGCCGGGGCTTCGATCTGGGGGCGACGTGTCCGGTGGCCGGAGCGGCAACGATGGCGGCGGCGGATCTGGTGGGTGGGGGCGGCGGATCTGGTGGCCAGTGGCGGTGCTAATGGCTGGGGTGGCGGCGGTGATGGCAGGGTGCAGCGGGCCCGTGGTGGCTGGGCGCGGCGGGCGGCGCTGCTCGTGGTGGAGGCCGGCGGCGCTGCTAGCGCTGTGGCCTGGGGGCAGATGGACTTCGAGTTCCAGGAAAGGATTTTGGGAAGAGGAGGAAAGGTCGCGGGGATGAGACGGCGGCTGTGGCCGAAATTTTTCCGAGATCCCGCGCATTCCTTCTGTTTCTCTCTCTGCTGCCTGGGCCATCGAGCAGCGCTCAGCGCGCGCAACCAAATTTCTAGCGCGTCAAGTGCGCTCAGCAGGCCCGTGACGGTGGCCCACCGACGGGAGAGACAATCCCGGACGGCATTGGGTGCCACGCCGGGGATGCTCCAGCGCGCCTGACGGAGGCTGCGGGCCGACGGGATTGCTCTCCACCGTAGGGAGAAAACTGGTCTGTGGTGGTGCAAATAGATTCCGCAAAGTACCAAATGCTTGGTTGTTCTCCAACACCAACATAAAATTATCACTTGGGGCATATCCATCGGTCGGCCATGAAGTCAGCCATAGCAACTATCACTTTTGGAAGTCCGCCACACAGGATATTTTTTGCTCGCCCCCTGTTGGCAGGGCATGGGTCAGATGGCCAGCAAGTGTCCGCCTTCTCTGATGCCTGTAGACCAATGAGTTTACTAAATTAAAGATGAACAATAATTAGTTGTGAAATTTATTTGATGCTAGCAAAGCTAGCCAGAACTGCAGTTACAATCACGAGCCGTTTAGGTATTCAAATTACAAACTACGAGTTCCACCACCAACCTGAGCAAAAAAAATGTATTATGATTATTATCAGACCAATGTGGAACCAAGCAACCTTAAACCTGCATACAAATTACCCACCTAATGTATATCACTATTATCAGACCTAATGTATTTTATTTCGGGTTTTTTTGTTTCAAATTATGCTGAGTGTTTTTCTTTGCCGAGTTTCAACATAGTACTCGGTAAAGCCTTTGATGAGTGTCCGAAAAAAGCACTCAGCAAAGAATTCTTTCCTGACACTTTTTATGCCATGTACTCTTTGGCACTCGGCCAAGTGCAGAGTGCCACAGGCACTCGACAAAGGACTCGATTCCAACAGTGGTCAGGCGTATAATTTTCCAAATAGGCCAGACCAGCTGAGCCAGCACGTGCACGGAGCAGAAAAAGCATGGCCCCGGGTCCGGTGCGGCACGGCTAGCCTCATGCCCTTGCCTGGCCCGGCCCAGCGTCGTGCCCGTGCCTCGGCCGCAACTTCGGCCCATAGTGCCGGCACGTGCACGGCACGAAAAATAGGCTGGCATGATGCGGCTTATTAACTGCTGAAACAGTGCCTTTTTCTAAAAAAATCAACCATTTCAACCAGCTTATCAGCCCCGCTGAACGAGGGATTGACGTTGTTGTACCACCTCACAGTCACCGGAGATGTGTGCCACCCTGAGCTAAGCTGCGCCACATGTTAGCCAAATGGCCAGTCTGTAGAATGGACAGCATACTCGTCGTCTCTTCGGAGACTCCGTTTGGTTTGGACCTCCTAAACTTTAGTCACCTAAATTTAGTTATTTTAATTACTTTGGAGCCAAATATTATGACTAAGTCAGACTAAATGATCTTTAGTTCTCTCTAGTCACTTTAGAGTGAAAAAAAGAGACAACCATTTAGGATGGACTAAAATTTGGAAGGCCCGTGTCACAGAGTGACAGACATCCAAGTGGGACCCCCTGGACTTGGTGATCAGTCCAAGAACACAGTGAGATAGATGGAGTCACAACAGTCACGTTTAGGGTTCAACCATCTACAACAGAGGAAGCGCGGAGTCGAGTCTGTAGAGCCAAACCGCATCGCCGAAGACCTCGCCGCCAATGAACTTTGGCCTGTCAAAGTCACTACCGCCGTGGTCAGCGTGGCAGTCCTGTTGACTGACCGGTGGGGTCGAGTTGTCAATGACCGCAAGAAGAAGAAAAATGATTTTCCATTTTCCGAAAAAATGCTTTGAAGTGTTGATTATTGTAAAACTCATAATAAAATTATTGGAGCACTAAATTGTGAAAACTTTTGTGTAGCTTCTCTATGTTGATGTCTACCTTAGAATTTGAATAGTTTTGGTATGAGATAGAATTACATCTTTAATTAAGAAATGCAATTTCTATGATTTTTGTAGGCTAAAATAATTATCCAAAAATTGTACAATTTATTTTGCTACTGTTTTATGTTATAACTAATCTCCACAAAAAATTTTGGAAATATTTTGATAATGTTGAATTTAATCATAATTTCCACGTTTAATTAATTAATTAATTAGTAATCAAGATAACTAGGCTTAATCTCTAAATACTTTGTCGGACCTTTTGGATTGGTTGATGACCTTGGGCACGAAACATAAAGATGTTCCTTGGCATGTTATTTAATTGGTTGTGCCAATCATAACCTATTAAATATGAAATACAAAAGTGATTAGAATATAATCCTTGCAATTAAAGATGAACAAAATAATAGATGTAAGGACACAATAAATGAGAGAGTATGAATTTTGAAAATTATAGGAAAAAAAACAAGTAATTTGATGTTAGTATGATGGAGAAAGACTAGTTATAAATTTTAAGGGATTAAAAAGAGAAATAAGAGTTCTTCAACAATTTAAAACTAAATTTCAAATAATATTTTGATGCCTCAAATGAATTCAAATAAAAAAGTTATAAACAGTGAAGTTTGATAATTTTTCGAAATTTACAACTTTGATTTTGGTTACTTCTCCATTCGAGGTCATTTTTTAAAATACAAATTTTAGAACTTAATTTTTAATATTTGGCATTCATTCCCCCTACAAATCGGATTTTTAGGGGCGGCTGGATATTGAGTCACCCCCTACAAATAGCTCTATTATTTGTAGGGGCGGTTTAAAGGGCAGCTCGTTTGAGAACTATTTATAGGACGGCTCAACAAAAAAAAGGTAGCGTTGCTACAAATCGTTTGTGTAGCACTGACTACAACATAGTAATTTATAAGACTGATTCTTACAAACAGCCACATGGATGCGCACCAATTCTGATCAGATTTGCAGTACACACAAAAGCATGCGCTCCACAACAGTATTCATGGAAATAAGTAATGAACATGCGCTACACACAAAAGCAATCAATTGGAAATAAGTAAACTAGCAATACAGTTTCAAGGAAAGGAGCCCACAGCTGCTCGCCTGCTCATCGCCATCTTTCATTCCATGTTGTACCACCATCAACAAGATAGTCCAGCAGCATTTGTGCATTATTTGATAATGACGAGATAGCGCTTGGATATATGCAGCTCGCAGCTAGACGACATCTACTAGTTTGGGAACCAAGAGGAGCTTCTCCCTTCCGGTGTACCACCAAACCGAACTCCTCGGACAGGTCAATATCACGCGCCTCCTTTCCCTCCGGCAGCTCCCAGTCGAAGCGGTGCACCAAGTTCGACAGCATCAACTCGACAGCGGCCATCCCATAGTTTATCCCAGGGCACTGCCTGCGCCCGGCGCCGAACGGCAGGAACTGGAAATTATTCCTACCCAAGAAACTCAGGTGCGCTGCGCTGCCACCGCCGAGAAACCTCTCCGGGACAAACTCCTCAGCGTCCTCCCAGAAGCGAGCGTCCCTGGCGATGGCCCAGCTGTTGACCAAGACACGCACTCCGGCTGGAACCACGAAACCGTCGATGCTGCAGCTGGCCATGGAGAAGTGCGGCGCGAGGAGCGGTGCCGGCGGGTGTAGGCGCAGCGACTCCTTTATGACAGCTCTCAGGTAGGTCATGTTGTTCAGGTCCATCTCGCTGACGAATTCTTGTCCCTTGACGCCCACGATGCTCCTCACCTCCGCTTGTAGCTTCGTCATGGCGTGTGGCCTCTGGATGAGCTCAACCAAGGTGTATTCTAGTACCGCACCTGCCGTATCTATTCCGCCGGAAAACACGTCCTGCATCAATGTTCTAAACTCCTTTGTGATTAATCCGGACTCGGGCCTAAACTAGACATGTAGACACGCCACATGTACAAAGGAGTTACACCAGATTCGGTAGATTTTGTTATAGGACTTGAGTGACACCGTGTAAATTTACCTGCTGTGTGTATTTGTGTCTTCGAAAATACTGTTCATTCGTATTATAGCTAGTAATAATAATCAGCAGCTTCATCTGTGTAATGTCAGATCAGTATGAACTTACAATTAGGATAGCTTTCATCTGTTCTCTTGTGAGGTCATACTCCTCTCGGACAGAGAGCAAGATCTGTATGAAGTTGTCATCATCCTCGTCCTTGGGATCATTCACAGCCGCAGCCGCTGCCATCGGTGGTTTGTACTTGCTCTCATGTTCATCGATCAGCCTGTCCAGCAGCTCGTCCCACCTCTTGTTCAACCTCTCGGACCTGATGCGGACCACCTTGCTGAGCACACCGAATTGGGCCAGGAACGGGAAGAACTCCTCGACGTTGAAGCCTCCCAGGAGTGGTGACGTGTCGGCGACGAGCTGCTCGAACCGCTTGCTCCGACCCTCGCCGCTCGATGACTTCCCCATGACGGAGCGGCACATGAGATCATTCAGGAATGAGCCCATCAGCTTGCCCACGTTTACCGCTGTGCCCGCGGCGGCCGCCTCCAAGACCTGAGCCATCACCATGCTCACCTCTTCCTCGCGGACGTGGCGGAACAGCTGCACTCTTCTCGTGGTGAGCAGGTGCGTGGTGACGAGCATCCTCGCTTTGCGCCAGGTGTCCCTGTACTGCACAAAGCCGATATCGGATGAGCCGTACAAGATGACATCGGCGGCCACGGAGTTGGGCCGGGACGCGAACACGTGGTCGTGCGTGCCCAGCACAGCTTCGGCAGCTCCGGGCGACGACACGACGAGCACCGGCATGGCGCCGAGGCGGAGCAGCATCAGGTCGACGCCATGCTTGGTGGTGAGACTCCTGAGGGAGACGTAGGGCAGCGAGCCGATCAGGTGGAGGTGCCCGAGGAGGGGCAGCCCCGGCGGCGAAGGCGGTAGGCGGTGGCCATCTAGCTGTTGCTGCTTCTTTCCAGATTGCAATGCGTTGTATGAGAAGCGTATCACGACCAAGAGGAAGAGAGGGAGGAGAAGAAGGAACCATGCTCGTGGAGCTGTCAGCTCGTGCATCATCTGAGGAGCTAGGTTTTCCATGGCAATGGATATGGATGGATGGTACGTAGTTTCGTAGGATACGCAACTGCTTTATAGACCCGGCAAGCCTGTTATATTTTTTTTGATAAAGGAAGCTTTTATTAAATGCTCAGTAGCAATACATCGAGTTGATACAAAGCCACAGAGGGCAACTTCCGGCCTCTGCCTGACATGAGGCACACAGCCAAAGAAAGAGAAAGAACCTAACACAATCTACCTGCCACAATCTAGTGACTATCAATTCGCAAACTAGACCGCCACCTATGTACCTAGGAGAGAAAAAACCTTGACCACTTGCATCAACTTTTATAATACCACAATAACTGTATCCTGCAAATCCGGCTTCTGCAGAATAGCCCAAGTACATAGCCAGTGGGTAAACAAATAGATAACCTGCATAGGAGAAACACATTTTTTCTTTTCAAAAACAATATCATTCCTGCTGGGTGGTACGTAGCTTCAGTTTGTGGAGTAAGAAACATTAGAACGGCTTACCTCTCCTAGGATGCGCAACTGCTTTATATAGAGGCCCGGCAAGCCTGTTACATTGGCTCACATAAGTGACATTATTAGAAACTGAGTACATTCATGTGACATAGTCTGCACGCCTGTTCAGATTCTAGTGACTACATATTTACAAAGAGACTCCTGGTCGGTTACATGTTCTTTAACATGCTCCTCAATTAGAACTTACACAAGTTGTGATTGTTTCTAAATTCTTGAAGCTTTCGTACTGCCTGACCTTTTGTAAAGCCATCTGCGTTTGATGATCAAAGATATAATTCTAATGTCTAGTAATTTCCAGGGGGCAATGCTATGGTACCCTCTTTACTTGTTAGGAGGAAATATTTTAAATACATCTGAACCGTTGATTTTTTATTCCTTAAAAATTAATTAATCAATTAATCAACCTGAATGTCAAATCCTCTAATCGCAGCAGCGAATCCGGAGCACGGCCCTTTTCTCATCTTCAGAGGACTTCAAGCATCGGTTGAAAATTGCAGAAGGCTATTCATTCAAGAAGTGCTTCTATTGTTACGTACTTAGAGCAAAAAAGAAAAATCCCTCCGTCTTCTTGTAACTCCTTTCATTTTCTTGCTTCCTTTGTTTGCCTCTTCAACTTCCTTTATACTTTCTTTTATTAATATATATTAACTGTTGGGGCACCTTGTACTAGCTGGGTACCGAGTTGTGGAGGCAGTCTGCCAAAAAAAGATGCACAGGAGAGCTCAAGATACTCCAACTTTGTAAAGTCGGAGAGCAGGGGGTGACACTGTGCCGGAGAAATGAATATGAGAGAGGTCGAGATGTCTCAAATCCTTCAGAGACCAAGAAGTCAATCTGGGACAGTCTGTCTGGTTAGGCCCATCGTCCCCTAAACGAAATTGACACTAAGGTCAATGCAAGGTAATCCAAATACTGGAGAGAGAAAGCAATGAAGGACCTATATGCGGCAGTGGAGATCAAGACCACCTTGTCTGCTGCAATTGACACCTGTTGCGTTGCAGCAATCATTCATGTCCTAGCCGCCGTGGCCCACGAGTCGACGTCGAGGCGGCCCAAAGAGTGGTCGTTGCTTCAAGGCCAGCAGGCGTCCCACTCATGCAAATAGTGCAGCTGTGTATCCTGTCGTGGATGTGCTTGTGTGACGAGGAGGAAGCTGGAGGTGGCCGCAATGATAGAACGTTATTCATTCAAGAAGTGCTCCTATTTTCTACATAAAGGGAGTTTATTACATCTAGCAAATGAAAAAGTCCCAGTCCCTACATCAGACGATATATGTGGCTGATAATCTTACTATTACTAATTGGGGGGCCCTCAACAGAGCGTCCACGTTAATCCTTGCTAGAAAAAAAGATAAATGCTACAAATTTCCACATTAATCAGAAACGTCTAACCATTAAATCTATAGGCTCTGACGATTTATAACCGTTAGATATATTTTATTTTCAAAAAAATTATCCTCCTATGCCATTATTATAGTTAAAAAAGATAATTTCATTATTTTAGAATCCACGTAACTCCAGTGTTTCACGTTTGTTTTCGGAGAACCCATCTAATCTAACCTGGCGCGACTCTTTCAGCAAGCTTCTTCCCGTTCCTCTCCCGGATGTTCCGATTCGCCTACCAGCGTCCAGCGGTGCGCGACATCCATTCAAAGATGGCTTGGTGAATATATAGCTATGTTGCGGATGGTGAAGCTGTTCCGGTAGCTAGGTCGACAAGATGGACGAATAGGTGCCGGCAAGATTGCCAATCGGTGGCTCTGTGGAGGAATCTCGCGAATGCATTAGTCCTGCCATAGATGTGGAAAGACAAGCACGATCGGATGGGGGCACCGAACACTAACCTGTATGTGACACCTTGTGGCGATCCTAGCCACTGGGACGGAGGTGCCAGCGTACACGCACAGCAGTGAGCGCGGTGGCGCCGCCTCTTGCAATAGGGCACGGAGGAGGAGATAGGATTTTAGGAATTTAGATTGTTATACTAGCAAATATGCCCGTGCGTTGCAACGGGTTTATATCTTGTGTCAAGATGTTTGAATAATCATAAAATAATTTTTTTAAAAAAATATCTAACACCGCATGCCAAATCTCAAAGTTTCCTAGTTAAGAAAAACATTTTGTCTAACAGGATAGCACATCTTGCCTAGATGAAAGAAGCAAAGCACGTAAGATTAAAAAAAAGAGGAAATTTGCTCATGGACACTTCAAGTGTGAGCATGTTTTGCTGCTGGACATACAAAAATAAGCAATATGCTGGAGAATGCTTTGATTCTCGACAAATTTGCTAGTGGACACTGGACCGAATAAAATATTTGTTTCCAGTTTTGGAGGAGAGAGAAGAGAGGTGAAATATCCGTAATATCCCTGCCCTTTTCTTCTGACACCCATCCCTCGACGATCTTGTTTACAGTGCTCGTCCTGCACGAGCAGAGCAGCCGCAGTGCCATGGCTGCGTGGGGTCGTGGTGCCTCCCCGCTCCTCGCCACGGGCTACCTGCCCTTCCTCGCCGTCGCCTTCCTCCTCCTCTCGTCGCGTGTCGCCGTGCAGCCGTGGCAGGTCTGCGGCAAAACCGGCAACTACACGGTCCCGAGCACGTACCAGTGCAAGTTCTCGAGCCTCGCCAAGGTGCTCCCCGCGAACGTGTCCCGCTCGGGAAAACTCTTCGCGGCGGGCAGCGTCGGTGCCGTCCCGGACGTCGTCTACGCGCTCGCGCTCTGCGGCGGGGATACCGCCAACACCACGGCCTGTGGCTCCTGCGTCGCCACGGGGTTCCAGGATGCGCAGCAGCTCTGCCCCTACGAAAAGGACGCAGAAGTCCGGAACTTGGCCTTCGCTGCTCTGCACCCCCATGACCGACTGAGGAGCGAGAGCAGGAGCTCACTCAGCTCAGGAACAAACTCCTCCGAGTTTCAGTTGATGTGTGTGTATCTCAGTGTGTGTCCACTTCGCTCGATGTGTGTGGGGTTTTGCTGTTTGAGGGGTGGTCTTGGGCATGTGCGTATTTATAAGCCGCAAAGTTTTGTCTCGGCGCAGGGCGTCGTCGTGGTCGTCTTGCAAGTTGCGCCAATACTTCCATCTTCCATTATGTGATGCTATGCCTGCCATCATGTTATGGGCTGATTGAAATTGAAAATCAAGATACACTCCGCTACGTGGCATGGCGTGGCGTGGGAGTGTTCAAGGAACTTTGGCCGTGGACGCTTATGGCAGGGTAGTAAGGGTATTTCACTGCTCTTCTCTCTCCTGTAAACCTAAAAAATGAATATTTTATTTGGTCCAGTGTTCACCAGCAAATTTATCAAGAACCAGAGTGTTTTCCAGCATATTGCTTATGTTTGCATGTCCAGCACAAAACGTGCTCACTTGGAGTGTCCAGAAGCAAATTTTCCTAGAAAAAAAAAACCAAAGCACCTGCAATCCACAGCTAAATAGTAAATAAAGGAAAGGCTACAGTTTTTTGCTGCAATGAAGGAAGGAAGTGCTAGCTGTACATATTTACGTATACTAGTACTAGTACCTGCTGACTGCTGTGGCTGTGGCGCGCCACGCGCGGTGCGGCGGCTGAAAGGCCCGCCACACTTTTACTGAAGAAAACTGTGGTGAGGTGACCTTGTGGTGGTGGCGAGCCATTTATATGTGCTGAACCAAACAGCTACCAAAATGAATGTGGCGAGCCTAATGTTTGGCGTGGTGAGCTGTGGCTGGGATCCAAACATCCCCCTGAGCTTTAATAATTTTCCTTTCTTTCTTAGTTTGTGTCCGTGTGCAGTTCAGCGGATTTTTTTTAAGCTTCCATCTGATCTCCTTTTTGTTTCAGAATTTTTGGTACACATGAGCTGTGGGCTACTCCCTCAAGGGCCAGAATAGAGGCATTAGGCCCATTTTATTCAGCAACCACCCTTGTCCGTCGGACCATTGTGGACATCTAAGGCCTTCTCCAGTGTGCAGTGATGCCAAACAAAAAAAGTAGGCCCCACAGCAATAACAAGCATCGCTTCTTGTAGGGCTGCAGTGTGCAGATAGCTGAGCACCGGTGCTCTGCACAGAAAACTGGGCCCCAAATGAATAGAAAAGTACATCCTCACCACTTTGATCAGGAGACACCGTCCCTTCCGTTGCTTCTTTCGGTCAAAAAATAGTTTTTTATTCTCTTAGCACCGTTGAATGAAGTTTCACCGCTTCCAGTTTTTTAGGCACCACTCAAAGTTAGCATTACTTATCACAGTGTATGAAGTGGTGCTAAAATACTATCTCTCCAATTCAAGCACCACTTCAACTCAACACTGCAGAAGGCCTAAGATTCCTCAGAGCAGGAAAACAACAGCAACCGGCCTAACTCAAGCCCTAGCTCATTCTCTCCTTCGCTTCCGTCCCTTTTTCTCCTGAGCAGCTGTTGGGAGCTGAGTGAGGTGCTTTGATCGTTGCATAGCTACGGGAGGAGAAGGTGGCGCTAGCATCGGCCCACTTGCCGGAGCATGCGTGCTGCCGAGGATGCACGCAGCGTCGGAGCGACTCTCCACCGGCGTCCTAGGGACGGCGTGCGTGGACAAGTCGTGATCTTCCACAACAGTGGTGGCTTCAGCGCCACTGTGACCATCTTGTGGTGGTTGTGCCCTGATTCGCACAATGGCAGCAGAAACGGTGGCAGTGGTGCTCAGACCTACGCGATGGCGATGGTGGCACCCTAATCCGCAGACCAGCAATGGCGGCCTTCATTCGCGACTACCACCACGATGGTGTATATATGCGCTTGCCGGTAGCATGGGCGCACCTAGCCATGCGCTTGGTGGGAGTCGACGACGCGGCAGACGGACTTGACTGGCAGTGTGAAGGTGGCGGTACGGGCGCTCTGGAGGCGTGACCTCGTCTGATGTCCTCTTCGATTCTTTTTCCAGTTTCCTCGATTCTTTCTCTGATTCCCTCTTCGATCGATCTGTGGATATCAATTGATTTTTTGGTGATTGCTATGGACGTCGGTAGAAGAAACTACAATTTATTGATTGATTTGGGTTTGGATGGACATGTACGATATAGGTGTCCTTTTTTATTTTGACTAGGTAGCGTGCCCGTACGTTGCTACGGGACCGCTAAACTTTTATACTAAAAACACACCGATCGCACAATAAAATAATAATACTATAAAATTAATTACTAATATTAAAGTAACATTTAATCTAAAAGGCAAAATTCATCAAATTAATACTGTCACAAAGAGCGCGATGTCACAGGCTCACCAACTCTACTGTATAGACCATTCGGTGCACTATAATGGGAACAAATAATGCCCTATTATTTTGTGCATAAATGTGTTCTATTGTTACATAAAAACGATAATGCAAGTGTGATGTTCGGAATGACAATATTACAAATTAAATTTTTTTACATGGCTAAAATTCTTATTGATGGTTTGCAATCATCAAAGCATGCATTTATAGTACTGTATATTTGTGCATTAATTGAGTCCTTAACCTTTTAGAACTAACCATCTCATTGAATTACCAGGACTGGTGTACAACCAAATTTTATATAGTATTAGGAGATGATGTGTACTGTACCCACATGTTGCAAACAATTTATGCAAAAGGAAAACTTAAAATATGGAGGTATTCCTGTATTCTTTGTAAGTTTTCCAACTGCCTAGGTATATTAAAATACATCTAGCAGGAAGGTACCAGTTGCTATGAAACTGATCAAAGTACACCTCATTCTGCATGGACAGCCTTGACAATTCTTAATACGCTACAGTTCATTCTGCATGAATAGTCTTGACAATTCTTAAAATCGGAAGACAAAAAGTCCCCATAAGATTAGAGCACATATCAGCCCATACCAAAGTTAAATATTTTACAACGATACTTTTGTCGCATAAATTATATTATATATTACAAGAGAAATTAACGGTCGACAGGAGTACACCATATTAATCATGTTGACAATTATAAAACCAGGGACTCAAAATTTATAGATATATCTCCATAACAGAGTAAGCCCAGCTCTTGCGGTGACACAAACCTTGTCAACCCAATCTTTATCCTGATTGGACCACAACCCTCTTTATCATAGTTGACTGAAGAAAATAAACACTCCCAAACCATTAAGACTTTGATCTGCAGATCTGCACCAATGACAACCAAAAATTTAAGCCAATTCATAGCACTATGCCAGAAAAGCTTATCAGTGACGCGTCTAGACAGTCATCAGTGACGCGTAAAAGACGCGTCACTGTTTTTGCGTCTGTGATAAGGGAATATCAGTGACGCGTTTTTACGCGTCACTGATAACCATCTATCAGTGACGCGTGTATCCAATACGCGTCACTGGTAGCCATCTATCGGCGACACGGCCAACCTACACGCGTCACTGATAGCCATCTATAAGCGACGCGGCCAGCCATACGTGTCACTGATAGCCATCTATCAGCGACATGGCCAGCCAATACGCGTCACTGATAACTATTTTAGAAAACAAAAAAAAATACAATGATCCTATATATATATAGGATCATTGTATTGTATATATATATATATACATATAATAAACATCAGACATGTTCCACCGTTTCAACAATCAATTATTTACAAATTTTAGATACAAGTTGTACTACAAATGTGTTATCAGTCATGGGCCTTGATGAGCTCAAAGACAAAAATACACTTAATAATCCTAGAAAAGTAAAACCTTATGTTTCCTCATCATCATAGAGCTCGATCAAGAAATATAGCATCTGTCCTTGAAAAAACGTAACATACCCAGGGCTGCATCACAAAATAAAAACTAATTAGCCATGTTTCTAAGTAGGGATGTTTATTAGAGAATATTCTGTGAAGTTTGTGCATCCCAGTACAGCCTATACCTTACCAACTAACTGAAATAGCCTATACCTTACCAACTGTATTGCCGGGAAAGCCAAGTAGAAAGGAAATCTGTCAGGAGCTTCAAGACATAAACAGCTGGGCTATTTAACTAATTAACATGGGTCAATGTTTAAAGCTAATATGTCCTTCATTTAAAAACTCACTCTGAGAAGTAAGATGGAGATACTTTCTCCTCCTCCACGCCAAGAGTTCACTGACCTGCAATTTCACAATGGTGATCAATAAAAGTAGCCTTCTTAATTTAGTCAAACAAGAACATTCAGAAGACGAGGGACCATTATCATGCTGGTGATATATAGCAACTATCATATATTAGATCGATAACCCACTACCCCGAAGGTTAATTTAATAATATTAGAATGAAGAACTCCATAATATTGTGAATCACAGTTCTAGAAGTTTTTGCTACATTTTGATACTAGTAGATGTAAACTCACACTTGAATGATCTGTGTGCTCTCATGATTTCCTCCTAGTATTGTAATTCTATATCTGTAACTGAATTTCAAAGCCAAACTAACCTGCAAGAAGTGAAAATAGAGACTGATAGTAATCAAACAAGAGTTAAACAAGATTACTATACTAGCAGCTGCATCTCATAGATTACTGTACTAGCAGCGGCAGCAGTGGCAGCAGCAATAGAAAACACACTATTACATTTAAACAGGACAGTAGTGGACCACAGCATCATACTATGTTTACTTGTATCCAATGCTGTAGTGCTATATGTCATGCGTTCCGCTGGTAGAGTTAAAAAGAATGTTTCTGTAGTAGAGGAAAAGTGTCTAGGAAATATGCTTAATAATTTTTAAAAATAATTTAGGTTGTTATAGTAGCAAAGCAATACAGGTAAATCACCCAATGTACAAGAATTATCAGTACTGCAAACCTGAAAATTAAACAAATTTTTGTGCAAACTTAGGACACAAGTGTTTGCTTCTCTGTGGCCTCCTTTGTGCAAGACATGCAAAGTGAAGCAATTAAGAAACAATGACATGAAAATATTAGACTGATCCTTTAGATAAGTTCAGCTAAGAGAATGCTGATTGAAATGTATACATGGTTTCTATATAACTGTTCCTATATATACATGGCTGAAAACTTCCGCTAAGATAAATGTTTCTATATGCATGGTTTTGACAGGGAATGCTGGCTGAAATGTATACAAACTCAAGAACTGGAGTTGAAAGCTTAACTGAATAAGAGACAAACCATTATTAGGCACTCTAGATACTGAACATGGAAGTAGTCACTCAAGATACCTGAGCATTGATGACAATCTCCCCTCAAACAGTATCTCACATTTTAATAACATAGTTATTAGTGTAATAGCTAGGCACGTTCCTGATGACATAGAAAAGTTACCTAATCCTTTTCACAAAGAGTATCCTAGTCATATATATGCATTAGAAAGACAGCACTCCGATCCACATATATTTATGTGTCAGAAAGAGAGTAGCATGACATATCTTAGTCAGGTTCTAGTGTTACTGCTAGTAGCATACTCGTATATAATCTGATATATGAACCAAATCATTGCTTCTTCAACAATGAAAATTCTGAAGTGAACATGATAGTACAAGTGCATGCTAGGAGCAGTAAGATAATGCACCTTAGCCAAGGATTTCACTGGCACTACACCCATGGATCAATGTATAAAAATTATCAGTACTGCAAACCTGAAAATTAAACAAATACATAGTGTGAGTCTGAGACAGAATATATCAATGTATAAAAATTATCAGTACTGCAAACCTGAAAATTAAACAAATACATAGTGTGCATTCAAAAAATAGCCTGATATGGCATTGCAAAAATGACAGACTAAGGCAAGCAGAAACTAAAGGTTTATTCACTACTAATGTGATGATTATAAATTAATGAGAGCTAATATTTACATTCTGCTTGTAAGAAGATTAGTTGCTGCGTTCTTTCCACTACATATAAATCTGAATAAATATTCCTACACATGCCTATGTAAATAGAGCAAATAGAGATGGAAAGCTGTGCCTATGTAAATCAAAGTTTTCACGACCCATCATACAGAAAGGGATCCGTTATGCTATATAGGATGATGAATTCAGTGTTGTAAACTTTGAGTGTTGCAACCTTAATTTAAATAGTCGTGTAAACTTTTTGTACTGCCAGTCTAGCACACATGAAAACAGGGAGAATATATATTATATTTGGCACTCGATTATAAGATACTACGTACTTAAGCTAGCTTCAGATTTGTCGTAAGCCCATCAATCCTCAACACACAAATAGATTAAATATCCACACATACATATACACCATGCAGGCCTGCACTCCCAGTTATATTAGTTTATACGGTTACACCAACACTCATTTTCTAAGATAAGATATATTGCGCAGTGGCAAGCACATTATTCACCTGAAAAACTAGCTGACCTTTAACCATTGGTACGGCATCTTTACTCCGGTGATTAGCTCCAAAGCACGATCACCTGTACAATCCACACGCACTGCAATAATTTGCAATTGTCGACCTGCACATTTCATCAAACACCATGACAGCACTACATCAAACAAAAAGGGGAGAAGAATATCTTACGTTCTGACTTCTGAGGAAGCGGCGGCTGGCCGGAGAAGAATATCGTGCATGGCTCAGCAGGCCGCAAGCAACCAACGAAACAATGAATGAGCCAAGCGAAACAAATGAGCCGGAGGAAAATTTCAAATCACCTGGAAAGCAAAGCAACTCACCTTCTCCATCTCGTTCCAGATCTGCAGGAGCTTGTCGAAGGAGAGAAGCAGGCCGTGGTCGATGGAATGTCCCTTGTCCTCGTCGGTGCTGGCGGCCCTCGGCCTGTTGCCCTTCTCTCCGGGGCCAGTGGCCGTCAGACTCTTGCCCTTCTCATCAACCAAATCAGGAGGGCGCTGCGAGGCGGGCAGTGTGGTGGTGGGCATGTGCCTAGTTACTATGGCGCCCGGCTCCCTAGCGCCCTGGCGAACGGCAGAGACAGGGAAGTAGCTCACGCCGGCCATGGAGGAGGGGAGGTCGCGCGGCTCCAGGCCCCTTGCAGGCTCTCCCGCTAGGGACGCCTTGGAGGAAGACGAAGAAGCAGAGGTAGCGCGTGACCCCGGCGAGGGATTTAGATCCGCCGCCGCCGCCTCCCGCCCACGGATCCGCCGCCATCGCCGCCGCCGCCCACGGATCCGCCGCCCGCCCGTCGTCCGCCGCCGCCCTAGCCTTGCGTGCCACCACTTGGGGGCAGTCGGGAGGGCGCCGCCGCTGGGGGGTCGTCGCACTGTCGCGGAGCAAGCGAGCGAGAGCGGGATCTCCTGTCATCGCAGATCCGCCCGCCCAAACGCGGGGAGTAGCAGGAGCAGCGGCGCTGCGATGTCAGGCTATCCGCACTCATGAACCTCTATTTTTATTCTCTATACATCCTAGTCATCAAGATTCTCTCCTCTATACATGTTTCTTCTGCACTCATCATCCTCCATATCCCATACTCTATACCAACTACTAACACCGGCCCCACTTGTCATAATTTATAAATTTTATCTAAATATATCCATGTGAGATCTTGTTTTGAAGTCATCAAGATTTCCCTGGGATGCTCATCAAGTTGGCTCTGCAATTGTTGCTTCACCTTGTCATCATATATAGGATCCACTAATTGTGACTTCCCTAAGATCGCCTAGTTCCTTGAGCCCAGTAAATTTTAGGGACATCACATCACAGCAGTGAATCTTCAAGACCTCAAGACAACGCATTACCCGAGGCTCAAACGTAACAGCCTTCAACCTGAAATTGCAAGCAATCTCGAGGAAGAAGGGTTGGCAAAAATGTCCCCTGAACCGGAGCTCTCCGTATTGAAAGTCGTTGGAAGAAACACATAAAGTATCTAGGCTTGCTAAACACATGAGGAGATCCACTCATCTTGCGTTATCATGTCCATCTGCAATTTCAATTTACTAAGATGCATTAGCTCCTTGATCCATGCTGCCAACTTGCCTACCCACCTGTATAGCTTAAGGCTCTCGAGTTCCTCAGGAGGGCAGGAAATGGTATCTAGACACCCGGATTGGTTCTTGTCGAGCCACATAGATAAGTATTTCAAATGGGTGAGAGCTGAGATCGCAGAACACAACCCCTGACGGTTTTCCCGATTGATGCCAGACACTCCAAACTTAAGCAATTGCGTCAGGTTCTTGAGCTCTTCCAGAATAGCGTGCCCGCTTGCAACACTGACGTCGATGACACTGATATTGTGTAAGGCCATCATTTTCCCAATCCCTCGAGGCACCTCAACGCCACCATTACAAGAGCCAGGAACTAGCTGCCAGTGGCGTGCCCATCTAGCATTTGGGACCAGGACACCACAGTAGTAGCATGTGGCGTACTAGTAATCAACGATGAGGACGACGGTGATGCTGCTACTTCTGGTGGTGTTGGTGTTGGAAGGCTACTTTCAACAGTGTTAGAGTCATCACCCATTAGAACAGTGGTACCGTTACCAGCACGGATGTGCTGCAGCTTCAGTAGCTTTGTGATGCTTGCTGGCACCGTGACTATATGGAGGTGTGTCTAATATCCAGAGTTTGGAGCTGCCTTAGGCGACCAAAGGAATCTAGCAGAGTTTTGATCTCTTGGCACTTTCTAAGGGAGAGGAACATGGAGAGGTAGCAGCTTGGCTATAGGTTCCAGGTCACCATCAGTTACCGATGATGCGCCCTCCAGATCAAGCACTGGTAGCAGCCTTATCTTGTCCGAGACGAAGAATGACTCCCACTTGCCAAAAACTATTAGTGACCGCAGATGTGAGAAGTCAATGCTCTGATACACAATTCTATCTTTGTCCCAAGTGCTCCCTATGGTGAGATGCTATACTGCGTGTTGCGAATTAACGCTGCAATGACCCTCAATGTTCTCTTCCATTGACTGTGAGATGATGTATTCATGGATGAAACCATTGACTTGGCACAAGGGCATCCTCATGAGATAGGTCATATTTGTTGACCCTGGCAGTTGGATCATGTTTAGCATGCATAGATTGTAGAAGGACTCGTCCCCACTCTCCTCAGCAGTCCTTTGCTTGATGTCCCTGGAGTAGCCTTCCGCGATCCAACGCCGCATCAAACTCCTCCGCCGTATTCTTTGGTTCAAAGGGAAGATTGACAGATAGAAGATACATGGCTTGAGTGAATCTTTGCAGGAATGGAAGTAGGAACGCACCCAGTCAAATAGATTCCGCAAAGTACCAAATGCTTGGTGGTTCTCCAACACCAACATAAAATTATCACTGGGGCATATCCATCCGTCGGCCATGAAGTCAGCCATAGCAACTATCACCTTTGGAAGTCCGCCACACAGGATATTTTTTGCTTGGCAGGGCATGGGTCAGATGGCCAGCAAGTGTCCGCCTTCTCTGATGCCTGTAGACCAATGAGTTTACTAAATTAGATGAACAATAATTTAGATGTGAAGTTTATTTGATGCTAGCAAAGCTAGCCAGAACTGCAGTTACAATCACGAGCCGTTTAAGTATTCAAATTACAAACTACGAGTTCCACCACCAACCGGAGCAAAAGAAGAAAAAAAAATGTATTATGATTATTATCAGACCAATGTGGAACCAAGCAACCCTTAAACCTACATACAAATTACCCACCTAATGTATATCATTATTATCAGACCTAATGTATTTTATTTCGGGTTTTTTTTGTTTCAAATTATGCCGAGTGTTTTTCTTTGCCGAGTTTCAACATAGTACTCGGCAAAGCCTTTGCCGAGTGTCCGAAAAAAGCACTCGGCAAAGAGATCTTTCCTGACACTTTTTTTGCCGTGTACTCTTTGGCACTCAACCAAGTGTAGAGTGCCACAGGCACTCGGCAAAGGACTCGATTCTAGCAGTGGTCAGGCGTATAATTTTCCAAACAGGCCAGACCAGCTGAGCCAGCGTGGGCACGGAACGGAAAAGCACGGCTCAGGCCCGGTGTGGCACGGCTAGCCTCATGCCCTTGCCTAGCCCAGCCCAGCGTCGCGCCCGTGCCTGGGCCGCAACTTCGGTCCGTAGTGCCGGCACGGGCACGGCACGAAAAATAGGCTGGCACGATGCGGCTTATTAACTGCTGAAACAGTGCCTTTTTTCTAAAAATCAACCATTTCAACCAGTTTATCAGCCCCGCCGAACGAGGGATTGACGTTGTTGTACCACCTCACAGTCACCGGAGATGTGTGCCGCCCTGAGCTAAGCTGCGCCACATGGTTAGCCAAATGGCCAGTCTGTAGAATGAACAGCATACTCGTCGTCTCATCGGAGACTCCATTTGGTTTGGACCTCCTAAACTTTAGTCACCTAAATTTAGTTATTTTAATTACTTTGGAGCCAAATATTATGACTAAGTGAGACTAAATGATCTTTAGTTCTCTCTAGTCACTTTAGAGTGAAAAAAGAGACAACCATTTAGGAGGAACTAAAATTTGGAAGGCCCGAGTCACGGAGTGACAGACATCCAAGTGGGACCCCCTGGACTTGGTGAACAGTCCAAGAACACAGTGAGATAGATGGAGACACAACAGTCGCGTTTAGGGTTCAACCATCTACAAACAGAGGAAGCGCGGAGTCGAGTTGAGTCTGTAGAGCCAAACCGCATCGCCGAAGACCTCGCCGCCAGTGAGCTTTGGCCTGTCAAAGTCACTGCTGCCGTGGTCAGCGTGGCAGTCCTGTTGACTGACCGGTGGGGTCGAGTTGTCGCGACCGCAGAAGAAGAAGAAAAATGATTTTCAATTTTCCAGAAAATGCTTTGAAGTGTTGATTATTGTAAAACTCATAATAAAATTATTGGAGCACTAAAATTGTGAAAACTTTTGTGTAGCTTCTCTATGGTGATGTCTAACTTGGAAAAATATGAAACTTAGAATTTGAATAGTTTTGGTATGAGATAGAATTATATCTTTTAATTAAGAAATGCAATTTCTATGATTTTTGTAGGCTAAAATAAATATCCAAAAATTGTAAAATTTTTTTTTTTTTGCCACTGTTTTATGTTATAACCAATCTCCACAAAAAGTTTGGAAGTATTTTGATAAAGTTGAATTTAATCATAATTTCCATGTTTAATTAATTAATTAGTAATAAAGATAATTAGGCTTAATCTCTAAATACTTTGTGGGACCTTTTGGATTGGTTGATGACCTTGGGACATGAAACATGAAGATGTTCCTTGGCTTAATCTCTAAATATCTTTATTACTAATTAATTAATTAGTAATAAAGATATTTAATTGGTTGTGCCAATCATAACTTATTAAATATGAAATACAAAAGTGATTAGAATATAATCCTTGCAATTAAAGATGAACAAAATAATAGATGTAAGAACACAATAAATTGAGAGAGTATGAATTTAGAAAATTATAGGAAAAAAAATCAAGTAATTTGAAGTTAGTATGAGGGAGAAAGACTAGTTATAAATTTTAGACAGAGATTAAAAAGAGAAATAAGAGTTCTTCAACAATTTAAAACTAAATTTCAAATAATATTTTGAAGCATCAAATGAATTCAAATGAAAAAGTTATAAACAGTGAAGTTTGATAACTTTTCGAGATTTAGAACTTTGATTTTGGTTATTTCTCCATCCGAAGTCATTTTTAAAAATATTAATTTTAGAACTTAATTTTTAATATTTGGCATTCATTCCCCTACAAATCGGATTCTTAGGGGCGGCTGGATATTAAGTCACCCCCTACAAATGGCTCTATTATTTGTAGGGGCGGTTTAGGGGCGGCTCGTTTGAGAACCATTTGTAGGGACGGCTTAACAAAAAAAAGGTAGCGTTGCTACAAATCGTTTGTGTAGCACTGACTACAACATAGTAATTTATAAGACTGATTCTTACAAACAGTCACATGGATGCGCACCAATCCTGATCAGATTTGCAGTACACACAAAAAGCATGCGCTCCACAACAGTATTCATGGAAATAAGTAATGAACATGCGCTACACACAAAAGCAATCAATTGGAAATAAGTAAACTAGCAATACAGTTTCAAGGAAAGGAGCCCACAGCTGCTCGCCTGCTCATCGCCATCTTTCATTCCATGTTGTACCACCATCAACAATATAGTCCAGCAGCATTTGTGCATTATTCACTACTGGAAACTACATTATTCCTGTGTGCCATGTAATTTTTTTGACGGGCATAAGAGTACACACAAAAAAATTGCCTTTAACCTGACGGTTCCCTTGACGCACAGGAAAATACAGATAAACCTGTCGGTTTTTGTGTAACACACAGGAAAAATTTGGCTCACAGGTTAATTAGATTAATATCTTTGTGTGCTTTATATTTTTTCTGTCGGATCACACACAAGCTAATTGGATCGTCCATTGGCGCGAGCTAAAGCTGGCTTCCCGCGCGTTGTGGCGCCGAAAAAATTCATTGGCGCGCGTTTTGCCGCCAGTTTTGGCACTGTTTTGTTGGAAAAGAAATAAAAAAAATAAAAAAGTTACCTTATCCTCCCAAGCTCCCCTTCCACCCACGTACGTACTACTACTGCCTCAGTTCACCCACCCCGAGCCTCATCTCGGTAAAAAAAAAAAAAAAACCATCTCCTCTCTTCCGCCGCCGCCGCCGCCGTCTCAGCCCTAGCCGATCTGCTCCACCACCGCCGCTGCCCCAGCCCTAGCCGTTCTACTGCCGCCGCCGCTGCAGATGGAGTCGGAGTCCCCATGCCGGCGGCTTCTCCGTTCTCCGCCTGATGGCTTCTACGGCCGGTAGATGCGGGGCGCTGCCCAGCTCCCCCTCGTGACCTCCCCCACCGGCCATTGACGCCGGCATCCAGAGGAAAGGTGTTTCCTCCGTCGCGCCCGACCCCTCCCTTTGCGCCGAAGATCCATCTTGCTGGGGAGGACGAGATCTACAGTGGAGGCAACCTCAATCCAAGCTGTGAAGGCATTTGCTAGATTTGCCAGGTAGTAGATTTTTTGGTTCATTCATAGAACACATGATTAATGCAGGGAGTAAATAAGTGGTTCTTGGAGGAAAGGGATATCAATGGTCCTAGAAGGGCAGAGACAGTGAGAACGCCTGGCTGGGAGCAGGCTTCGGAGGCATGGTAGCCTTCCTGTCAATTAGTGCTTAGCTTACTAGCTTCTTGTCTTCTCGCAAAACTTTATTCTGTATAATCATCTTAGCGCTCCTGTCAGTTGTTCAATGCAGTGGCACCTCGTCATGTTGCGCTAACCTCCTAGTTAATGAAAACGTGCTAAGCATGTTCTCAAAAAAAAAGAAAAAAAAGGGGGTGCAGAGGGAGGAATGGTGCGATCTGGGGGTTTGTTTAATTGACAAATTAGGGGGTTTGTTTCAGTGGGCTAGTTTTATTTCTGTTGCTTTGCTCCAGTGCATTATTTCTATTTGTGTGACACAGGTTCAAATAATCTTATGCATAGTGCATTATTTCTATTTGTTTGACACAGGTTCAAATAAGATTCTATGATCCATCTTGCTGGGAGGACGAGGTTTGTACGACACATCTCCAATCCATCCAGTGAAGGAATTTGCTTGGGCTGTTAGGTAGCAGATTTCTTCTGTTTGGTTCGTTTTTACAGCACATGGCTAATCAGTACAACAACAATGCCCTTTTGTCAATGTATATATGTCTATTTTCAAGAACTAGTAAAACCAGAAGTAATTTTGGGTCCAGAAGTAAGTTCGGGTGCAATACAGAGTTATGTTTAGGTTGTTAGGGGAATGGAAAATTGCATGAGCTAACTTATAAGACATATGGAACACACATCACACCATGATTACTAGAAGGCATCCTTACTACAATTGTGGCCAAAACTCATTTAAAATATTAAGAGACTGCTACCATAACTAGATCCACTCAATGCAAAACAAAGTTCTTACAGTGCATTATTTATTTGACACAGGTTCAAATATTGTTTAGGTGCTGCTATTTGTGTAGTGGTCAAACAACTACTCCATCATCAGTACAATACATAAAGATTTGGCGTGAATTGACGTTCTTGTTTAAGGTAATGTTCTTACTCTTTGTTGAGTTTATGAATGTGGCCTGTTATGTTGCGATCCTGTGTGCTTTTATTAGACATTGTTGTTATCTTGTGATTGCTATCAGTTTAGATTAATTAATTTGATATGAAGATGTATTCTGTTATGGAATGATAGATATGCCATATTAACAATTAAAATTTCATATTTGCAATACAGAGATAGTTTAAATGTCACGCTCATGGATGTATAATGGTTGGCAATATGGTAAACCTCCCTCTAATGAATGGGTTGATAAAACTACTGAATTCTTGAATCATGCATTCTCTTTATCGGATGTGGTTGAAAATGATACCATCAAGTGTCCTTGTGCCATGTGCCGGAACTACTTTAGGCATAAAAGGATTACTATAGAGTATCATTTGTTTAAATTTGGTTTTAGAGAAGGCTATGAAACATGGACAGAACATGGTGAGAGTCTTGTTAGTCATGATGAACATAGCAATCGTGGGTACCGAGGAGGGTTGCAATGAAGTTGACCGTATGGATGATATGATATCTGATCTGGTTGGTGGACATCCACCACCTATTGATGATTCACCAACATCCTCTACCCAAGCCTTTTATAGAATGGTTGCTAATGCTGATGAATTGGTGCATGATAAAACAACCCACTCGTCACTTTCTGCTGTAGCTCGTATGCTTGCTGTGAAGTCAACTTACAATATGTCAATTGACCACTTTGATGATTTCTTAAAAATAATCCATGAACTCCTACCTCCGGATTCTAAGTTGCCGAAGAACTTTTATGAGTCGAAAAAAATGCTAGATGGCCTGGGTATGCCATATGTTAAAATTGATGTGTGCTATAACAATTGTATGCTTTTCTATGGTGATAACAAGAACAAAGATAAATGTGACTTCTGTAAAGCCAATCGATATGAAGAAGGCAGGAACAAAGTTGCACGTAAAGTTTTGCGTTACCTTCCAATAACAGATAGACTACAAAGGCTGTATGCACATGAAGAAACAGCAAAGCTAATGCGAGCCCACAGTCGCTCCACATCTGGTAAAATAGTCCACCCTTGTGATGGAGAAGCATGGCAGCAATTTGATGTGGACTTTCCAGACTTTGGAAGGGAGCCTAGAAATGTGCGACTTGCTGTTTGCACTGATGGTTTCACACCATTCAGCTTGAGTGCTGCAAATACTCATGTTGGCCAGTGTTCATTGCTCCACTAAATCTGCCACCCGGCATGCTCCTAAGACCGGAGTATATTTTTCTTGCCCTTGTAATCCCTGGCCCTGAGCATCCTGGAAGGAAATTGAATATTCTGATGCAACCCTTGGTTGATGAACTTAAAAAATTGTGGGTGGGGGTTGAAACAAAAGATGCTTCACTCAATCGTAGCTTTACAATGAGGGCAATTTACCTTTGGTCAGTGCATGATTTTCGAGCTTATGGAGACTTTACTGGATGGAGCACCAATGGCAAATTGGCATGTCCATGTGGATATGGTTGCCAAGGATTTCAACTCTGTCATGGGCGTAAGGCTTGCTGGTTTGATTGTCATAGACGCTTCCTTCCTATAGATCATCCATTTAGAATGCAAGCTAATGCCTTTCGTAAGAACACAAGGGTGCTTGAGGAACAACCTAGGCGCTTAACAGGGGAGGAAGTGCAAGCCCATCTGCAGAAGTTTATAAATGATGCAGATAACTATGGAAAATTACACAATTGGACTTTTGTGAGCTGTTTTAGGCAACTTCCATACTTTTCTAAGCTAAAGCTCCCACACAACATTGACTTAATGCATAATGAGAGAAATGTAGGTGAAGCTCTTTGGAACACTTGCTTCGGCATAGCTGACAAGAGCAAAGATAATGTGAAAGCTAGACAAGATCAAGCCGATATATGTGTCCGGCCATCGCTGAATTTAGTGAGAGATAACAAGGGGAAGTGGAAAATGCCAAGGGCTCCATTCTGCATTGACAAAGATGACAAGATAACCATTCTTCGGTGGTTCCAAGATCTGAAATTTCCTGATGCATATGCAGCCAACATTAGGCGTGGTGTTAACCTTGGTGCAAAAAAGGATTTTAGGCCTCAAAAGTCATGACTTCCACATCTTCGTTGGCGCCTTCTCCCGCTTGCATTCGGGGATTTCTTTCGGAGGGATGTATGGCATTGTTTGGCTGAGCTTAGCTTTTTCTACAGGCAGGTTGTGTGCTAAAAGAGCTTAGTAAAGACATTGTTCGCTCTCTAGAACAGAATGTTCCCTGTCTTTGCTATGCAAACCGGAGAAGATATTTCCTCCCCGGTTTTTTTCAACCCTATGCAACACTTAATCATACATTTACCTTATGAGGCACGATTAGGAGGGCCTGTCCAAGCTCGTTGGATGTATCCATATGAGAGGTAAATCTAAGAATCGGTTATGTGAAGTAAATTTAATTTATTTAGAATGTGTCCATGATATCTTCGTATCAATGTGTAGGTTTATCAAAAAACTTAAGAAGAAAGTAAGGAATAAGGCACGTGTTGAGGGTTGCATTGTTGAGGCTTCTCTAGTTGAAGAGGCTACCAATTTTCTATCCTTGTATTTTAGAGAAAGTGCTCGTTCTACTAAAAACAAGATGCCCCGATATGATGATGGTGCCTCTATGTTTGAAAGCGTATGTGACCTTGAAATTTTCCAATACTCGGGTAGATGCATCAGCCCAAGAGGTACCCGTGAGCTCTCTAGAGAAGAGTACAATGTTGCCTTCCTGTACATACTAACTAACATACCGAGATGGATGATTTCTTCGATGCGTTCTTGAAATCACAATCAGTCTTTTATTTCAATTAAAACTTTATGATATGTGCGCATAATAGTAATTCTATACATGTAGAAAATTTGACAAAGAGCAATGGAAGAGCCGTGTTGCTCCAACTGAACAATGAAAACGTGACTTGAGACTAAATGGTTGGAATTATGGCCGCTCCATAAAACAAGGGCCAGATTTTTTTTGAATGGTTCAAGGACCAAGTAATGTCCCTATGCTTATGAGATTGCATTGTGTTATAGTTTCACAAGAGACACCCCTAACTTATAAACTATATTTTGCGGTGCATGCAATCATCAATTGTTCACAAAGCTTTGTGTCAAATGTCATATGGTTTTACGTACTCGAGTTCGTTGTTATGGTTGTTATGATGTCAACGGTTATCGATTTCGTTCGAAAGTATGAGAATGGAAGATCTGCACTAACCACTTGCAATACGGGTGTTTGTGTGTCTTCTTATGATGAAAGTGGCAATGTTCTTGATTATTATGGTGTCATAGAAGACATTATCAAAATTGTTTGGGAAGGGAGCATGCAACTTGAGTTGGTTTTATTTTATTGCCGTTGGTTTGATCCAACACCCAATGGATTGCGGCGCACCGAGAACTTGGGTTTGGTAGAGATTAAGCACACATCAAGATTATCAAATTTTGACCCATTTGTCATGGCTGCTCAAGTTAGTCAAGTTTACTATCTACCTTATGCATGTAAAAATAGAGAAGATCTCATGGATTGGTCAATAGTGTATAAAGTTGCTCCACATGGACACATACCTCAAATTAATAGCAATGCTGATTCTGGTCTTGAAGGGCCAAATCAGGATGTTGAATTCTTCCAAGAGGATGGACTAGATGGCACCTTCGTTATTGACTTGGGTGCTGCATTGGACTCTATAACCTCATTGGTCTCGGATGAGATTACCGATCCTAAAGAGTTGGAAGAACTTGAGAAAAATCCAGCAGAGAATGAGGAAGAAAATGAAGCCTTAGATGAAGATATAGAGTCTACAGATGAAGAGCATGAAGATCTAGATGAAGCTTATGATTGAAATGATTTCTGAATTTGCTATGATAAAATTGCAATGTTTGTTGTAGTATTTTGTGTATTGTAGTCCCTATTTTGTGAACTCAGTATTCTTCCCCGCCTAGGATCCAATGTATTAAACCTTAATGTATATGCTATTGCCTATGTACTATGTACTTCAACGCATTGAAATCATGGATCTAAACTCATGAAAATTATGCTTTGTACAAAGTGTTATATTTGTATTTGAAATCTGCATGGTAAATCTCACTTATAATTTTCCATTGCAGATGGTGAGTAGCATTCGTCACCACCAGTAAATGGGGCCGTGCAAAAGGGAGTGCTTCTCGTATTTCAAACTCAAGTGATGGTGCCTCTCAAAAAGAGCAAGGTCTGATCCTCCTTCCCAAAGCCTTAATGCTACTGAACCTATCCATTCTCTACAGTCGGCTAAGCAAAAGGGGAGAAAGCGGAGTCTAACAAAGTTAAAAATGCCGAGTGCATGGTCGCAAGGTGGCCCTTGAACCACTTGGTGATATGTGAGTACACGATCATATTTACATTTTGTCTCCCAACTTTGAACCCTTTTTTTTACTAACCGTTGTTTACATGTCTTACATCTTGTATATTGGTGAAAAGGCAATTTACCTATGTTGGTTATCGTGAGTCCGGTTATAAGTACACTACTCAACTTGGGGTTATAATCAAGAGAGAATACCCGGCCCGGTAAAGGACAAGGATCAAAATGGTGTAGTCTTTGACACCCGCCCAAAGACTTGAGTGGGCTGATTATTTCCTAACAAGAAAGGATAAGTCGGAGACATCATTGGAGATCGTGTGCTTTCTGAATTTTGGGTAAGGAACATGAATTATGTATAAGTTGACACCCCCCGCAATATAATTACTATGTTTACTATATGTGTAATTATTTGTGGTCATTCCTCGCATGATGAAATGACTTTCTGCACATTCCTACTTGTTCTTTTGCATGTAGCGTTTGTTTCAGTCAAAAGGGAGGATCAACAAGAAGCGGACCGTGTTTTTGGAAAATTATGTTAGGAAAAGAGTAAAAGACATGATGTACCAATTGCGGGTAGATGCTGTCAAGAAGTACTACAAGGACGTACTGAACCAAATCATAGATGACAAGTTGGCACGACCTATAGAGCTTACATATGAACAATACTTGAATGGCAAAGTGAAGTGGTGCAATCGTGTTTGTATGGCCTTCTCTTTTTCGTTATTGGTGCTCGGAAGATTTCCTTACTAAACGAAAAGAGAGGGCAGGAATCTCGGTTATCTTCTGATGATATTGCTCAAAATCGCGGTGGATCTAGACCATTTGGGGAGACAAGACAATTTTTGGTAAGCATACTTGTTTTTGTATAAGTTGTAGAACTCTCTTCAGAATGGCATGCATACTTATTCCTTATTGCAGGCTGAGAAATTTGGTCCTCGAGTGGAACTACCATGAACACATTCTCGGTGATGAAGTCTGGCATGCAAAATGTTGATGAAACTGGGCGACCTGGTGCAATCAGCAGCCGCAAAGCGCAAGACATTGTGGTATATACTACCTTTTAGCTGTTTTAGCTACTTCTTTGTTTCAGCCTGCTCTATTTACTAGAGTGCAGCCATTATTGTTTTAGCAAAGTGGTCTATCTACCAGAAAATGCAGCCATTATTAGAGTGCTTGCCTTAGAATAGAAATTGGGTCTGTTATATACTGCCTTTTATGCTAATTCGATTTGTTTATTAAGATGGAGGGTGCTATATTTTAGCTGTTTTAGCTACTTCTCTGTTTGTGCTTTGTGGTAGACTGCTAGACTGCTCTGTTTACTAATTACAACACTTTGACATTCTCTGAATTCATTATTTCTTAAGAACTATACAACAGGAACCATGCCAAGTATCTGCTGCACTAGCAGTTCTACTAATTGAGTTACGTGCTGCACTAGTTCAGTTTTATATTGGCTACTTCAGTTTGCTACTAATTAAGTATATGCCACTTCATTTTATCTCTTCTCCTTTCTAGGATGAGTATATAGCAAAGTCCCAGGCTGCACATCCAGAAGGGCTGGAGCAGCAAGAGTTGGATGGAAAAATTCTATACGATCTGTCTAGTGGCTTGCGCCATGGTCGTGTAGCCATTGCAAATGGTGCTGTCAAGATGGCTGATGTGCGGTCTGCTGCCAAGAAAAAAAATCCTGCATCTTCAAATGTAGCATCTTATCGACGCATTGCCAAAGATAATCGGAATTTGCGTCATGCAAATAGGTGTTTACATGAGCGCCTCGACCAGATGGGGGAACTTACTAATGATTTGATACTGGTATGGATGTGAATTCATGTGTCTATTTTCATGATTAATTGATTAAAGAAAGCACACTCCTAGTCGTTTATTTTTTAACTACTATATTTGTTTGCATGTAGGATCTTTATTGCAAATTGGATCAGCAGGTTCCAGAAAATCTGAAAAGGCGCCTTGCAGCTCTACAATCAAATGTAAGTAGAATAGCTTGGTATTTGCACCTATGGGTATTATAACCAAAAAAAGGTGGTCTACAACCAATTTAAGTAGACAACTGATATGTTTTGATGTCAGAATGACAACACGCAGTGCAGCAGTGAGGGAGTGGCCTCATGTTGATGGTTACTGTAGTTTCCAACTTTCCATCTTAGTTTTAATCTCATGGTAAGCTGTACAAAATAAGTGCCTAAGTGCCTTGTTGCTTTGTCCAACTAATGACTGTTTACTCCACCTATCTTGTGCATAAGTACTAGGATTGTAATACCATCTGTCATTTAGTTTGGACATTTGCATATGCTTCATGTATGGTACCAGTGTAAAAGTAAATCATGAAGAAGACAATTAATTTGTATCAGTCCTAAAATCCAATTGATATTTATATTGGTATTATCATTTTGTAGCTGCCAACTAGTTCATCTCATGTTGGCGAGGACTTAGATGGTGAGGACATGGATGGAGAGGACTTGAAGTACATGGATGGCAACTACATGGAAGAAGAGGACATGGAGGACACGGAGGAGGACATGAATGAAGAAGACATGAATGAAGAGGACATGGATGAAGAGGACGAAGAGGACAGGGGATGAAGAGGACATCGACAACAACAATGGGGGCAGCAATGCTGGATCAAACATCGATGACTTCTGTGATTTAGGATATATATGGTAAGGATGCTATTGGCACAGATAGCATATGGGTTGTCAAAGTGACTTTTGTCCACTGAACAACATAAATTCTGGTGGTTGTCTTTTGAACATGTATGGCTGTGCACAGTTAACTTAGTAGCTGCTGAATGTTAGATGGACTTGGCTAAAACTAGGATATGATGGTGGCTGACATGGCTGTACATGTACAAATTAGGAGCAGCAAATGCTAGTAGTAGAAAGTTGGTAGTAGAATTTTAGATGTAATTTGTGAGGGCAGAACCTGTGGTATGTTTTAGCCCTTGTTGAATGCTTTGTGAGCTGTCATGGAACTTCTATTAATATATATGCTTCAATATTGTGCTATATGGTGTATCTGGAGAACATATAATATTCTGATATTTTTCGGTCACCTAATTTCTCTGGTGGTAATTTGGTAGAAAATTGTGATTTTCTTGTGAGGAAACCATCAGAAAAATTAGGTTGGATCGACAGAAATTTAGCATTTTATTGATGGAAAACTGACATAAAATATCTTTATTTCTTTAACGGTTGACTGACAGAAAAATTACAAAGACCCACAAATAAATTATTACTATCCCTGACGGTAACCCTACAGGAAAAATGATTAAACTGATGGTTCCTGACGCTGTCTTAAACCTCCTGACGGCTATATTTTTTTGTGAGGCAACCGTCAAAAAATACCGTCAGAAAAATATTTCTGACGGGACACTCCCAGGAAAATTGAATTTCTCTGTCACTCTATCATTGACGGGATATGCCTGTCGGGCTGCCGACAGAAATAATTTTTCTGACGGGTTTTCCCCTATCTCTGACGGTTTTTTGGCACTCAGGAATAATGTAGTTTCCAGTAGTGATTTGATAATGACGAGATACCTCTTGGATATATGCAGCTCGCAGCTAGACGACAGCTACTAGTTTGGGAACCAAGAGGAGCTTCTCCTTCCGGCGTACCACCAAACCGAACTCCTCGGACATGTCAATATCACGCGCCTCCTTTCCCTCCGGCAGCTCCCAGTCGAAGCGGTGCACCAAGTTCGACAGCATCAACTCGACAGCGGCCATCCCATAGTTTATCCCAGGGCACTGCCTGCGCCCGGCGCCGAACGGCAGGAACTGGAAATTATTCCTACCCAAGAAGCTCAGGTGCGCTGCGCTGCCACCGTCGAGAAACCTCTCCGGGACAAACTCCTCAGCGTCCTCCCAGAAGCGAGCGTCCCTGGCGATGGCCCAGCTGTTGACCAGGACACGCACCCCAGCCGGAACCACGAAACCGTCGATGCTGCAGCTGGCCATGGAGAAGTGCGGCGCGAGGAGCGGTGCCGGCGGGTGTAGGCGCAGCGACTCCTTTATGACAGCTCTCAGGTAGGTCATGTTGTTCAGGTCCATCTCGCTGACGAATTCTTGTCCCTTGGGGCCAACGATGCTCCTCACCTCCGCTTGTAGCTTCGCCATGGCGTGTGGCCTCTGGATGAGCTCAACCAAGGTGTATTCTAGTACCGCAGCTGCCGTATCTATTCCGCCGGAAAACACGTCCTGCATCAAAGATCTAAACTCCTTTGTAATTAAGCCGGACACGGGCCTAAACTAGACATGTAGAGACATGCCACAGCTATAAAGGAGTTACACCCGGCCGATTCGGTAGATTTTGTTATAGGACTTGAGTGACACCGTGTAAATTTACATGCTGTGTGTATTTGTGTCTTTGAAAATGCTGTTCATTCGTGTAATAGCTAGTAATAATAATCAGCAGCTTCATCTGTGTAATATCAGATCAGTATGAACTTACAATTAGGATAGCTTTCATCTGTTCTCTTGTGAGATCATACTCCTCTCGGACAGAGAGCAAGATCTGTATGAAGTTGTCATCATCCTCTTTCTTGGGATCATTCGCCACCGTTGCCGCTGCCATCTGTGGTTTGTACTTGCTCTCATGTTCATCGATCAGCCTGTCTAGCAGCTCGTCCCACCTCTTGTTCAACCTCTCGGACCTGATGCGGACCACCTTGCTGAGCGCACCGAATCGGGCCAGGAACGGGAAGAACTCCTCGACATTGAAGCCTCCCAGGAGTGGTGACGTGTCGGCGACGAGCTGCTCGAACCGCTTGCTCCGACCCTCACCGCACGATGACTTCCCCATGACGGCGCGGCACATGAGGTCATTCAGGAATGAGCCCATCAGCTTGCCCAGGTCCACCGCTGTGCCCGCGGCGGCCGCCTCCAAGACCTGAGCCATCACCATGCTCACCTCTTCCTCGCGGACGTGGCGGAACACCTGCACTCTTGTCGTGGTGAGCAGGTGCGTGGTGACGAGCATCCTCGCCTTGCGCCAGGTGTCCCCGTACTGTGCAAAGCCGATATCGGATGAGCCGTACAAGATGACATCGGCGGCCACAGAGTTGGGCCGGGACGCGAACACGTGGTCGTGCGTGCGCAGCACAGCTTCGGCAGCTCCGGGCGACGACACGACGAACACCGGCATGGCGCCGAGGCGGAGCAGCATCAGGTCGACGCCATGCTTGGTGGTGAGACTCCTGAGGGAGACGTGGGGCAGCGAGCCGATCAGGTGGAGGTGCCCGAGGAGGGGCAGCCCCGGCGGCGAAGGCGGTAGGCGGTGGTCATCTAGCTGTTGCTGCTTCTTTCCAGATTGCAGTGCGTTGTATGAGAAGCGTATCACGACCAAGAGGAAGAGAGGGAGGAGAAGAAGGAACCATGCTCGTGGAGCTGTCAGCTCGTGCATCATCTGAGGAGCTAGGTTTTCCATGGCAATGGATATGGATGGATGGTACGTAGTTTCGTAGGATACGCAACTGCTTTATAGGCCCGGCAAGCCTGTTATATTTTTTTTTGATAAAGGATGCTTTTATTAAATGCTCAGTAGCCATACATCGAGTTGATACAAAGCCATAGAGGGCAACTTCCAGCCTCTGCCTGACATGAGGCACACAGCCAAAGAAAGAGAAAGAGCCTGACACAATCTACCTGACACAATCTAGTGACTATCAATTCGCAAACTAGACCGCCACCCATGTATACCTGGGAGAAAAAAAAACCTTGACCACTTGTATCAACTTTTATGATACCGCAACAATTGTATCCTACAAATCTGGCTTCTGCAGAATAGCCCAAGTATGTAGCCAGTGGGTAACCAAATAGATAACCTACACAGGAGAAACACATTTTTTTTCTTTTCAAAAACAATATCATCCCTGCTGGATGGTACGTAGCTTCAGTTTGTGGTGTAAGAAACATTAGAACGGCTTACCTCTCCTAGGATGCGCAACTGCTTTATATAGAGGTCCGGCAAGCCTGTTACATAGGCTCACACAAGTGACAATTACATTATTAGAAACTGAGTACATTCCTGTGACATAGTCTGCACGCCTGTTCAGAGTCTAGTGACTACATATTTACAAAGAGACTCCTGATCGTTTACATGTTCATTAACATGCTCCTCAATTAGAACTTACACAAGTTGTGATTGTTTCTAAATTCTTGAAGCTTTCGTACTGTCTGAGCTTTTGTAAAGCCATCTGCGTTTGATGATCAAAGATATAATTCTAATGTCTAGTAATTTCTGGGGGGCAATGCTATGGTATCCTCTTTACTTGTTAGGAGGAAATATCTTAAATACATCTGAACCGTTGATATCTTAAATACATCTGAACCGTTGATTTTTTATTCTTTAAAAATTAATTAATCAATTAATCAACCTGACGTTGTCAAATCCTCTAATCGTAGGAGCGAATCCGGAGTTCGGCCCTTTCTCATCTTTAGAGTCAACTTGGCAACGGGTACGTACCCAATGGGTATTGGCCACCTGCACCCGCACCCGCACCCGTTAAAAATTGCAGAAGGCTATTCATTCAAGAAGTGCTTCTATTGTTACGTACTTAGAGCAAAAAGAAAATCCCTCCGTCTTCATGTAATTCCTTTCATTTTCTTGCTTCCTTTGTTTGTCTCTTCAACTTCCTTTATACTTTCTTTTATTAATATATATCAACCTTTGTGGCTCCTTGTACTATCTGGGTACCGAGTTGTGGAGGCAGTCTCCCAAAAAAAGATGCATAGGAGATTTCAGGATACTCCAACTTTGTACGGTCAGAGAGCGGGGGGGTGACACTGTGCCGGAGAAATGAATGTGAGAGAGGTTGAGACGTCTCAAATCCTTCAGAGACCAAGAAAGTCGATCTGGGACAGTCTCAGTCTGGTTAGGCCCATCGTCCCCTAGAGGAAATTGACACTAAGGTCAATGCAAGGTAATCCAAATACTGGAGACAGAAAGCAATGAAGGAGTAATATGCGGCAGTGGAGATCAAGATCAACATTGATTACATGCTAACCACCTATTCTGCTACAATTGACACCTGTTGAGTTGCAGCAATCATTCATGTCCTAGCCGCCGTGGCCCACGAGTCGACGTCGAGGCGGCCTAAAGAGTGGTCGTTGCTTCAAGGCCAGCAGGCGTCCCACTCATGCAAATAGTGCAGCTGTGTATCCTGTCGTGGATGTGCTTCTGTGACGAGGTTGAAGCTGGAGGTGGCCGCAAAGATAGAACGTTATTCATCTAGCAAATGAAAAAGTCCTGGTCCCTATATTAGACGATGTATGTGGTTGATAATCTTACTTTACTAATTGAAGGTCTTAATGGAGATTCCACGTTAGTTCTCACTAGATGCGCTAAAAACAATATAAATGCTACAAATTCCCACATTAATCAATGTCTAGCCATCAAACCTATAGGCTCTATCAATTTATAACCGTTAGATATATTTTATTTTCAAGAAAATTACACACCTCTGCCATTATTATAATTAAAAAAGATACTTTCATTATTTTAGAATCCACCTATGTTGCAGATGCTGAAGCTATTCTGGTAGCTAGATCGGCAAGATGGACATTGTAGGTGCCAGCAAGATTGTCGACCAGTGGCTCTATGGATGAATCTCGCGAATGCATTAGTCCTGCCAGAGATGGGGAAAGACAAGCACGATCGGATGGGGGCACCGAACACTAACTTGTACATGACACCTTGTTGTGATCCTAGCCACCAGGACAGAGGTACCGGCGTACACGCACGGCAGTGAGCGCGGTGGCGCCGCCTCGAGCAATAGGGCACGTTGGAGGAGATAGGATTTTGGGAATTTAGTTTGTTATTTTTGCTGACCGTCCGGCCACCCACATAGCAAATACTTAGTTCATGAATTCTAGGGCCTTAGCCCGATACAACCACGCGGCCCATATGCTATCTTACTGGCCTAGTAACAAAGGTAAAATACGTAAGGCGATAACATGTAGTCTGTGACATCTCGCCCTCCTTAAGCAGCCACGCCCATAAGTTGGAACTCATAAGCCTTTTCCACGACAGAACGGTTATCAACCATTTTGAAGGCGTGGTACTGCTCCATCACATACAGCTTGTGCCCAGCATCTGAGGCAGGGAATTTGTGTTCAAGCGCCTCCCACAGTTCAGTTGCACGTTTGACGTTCATGTAAACATTACACAGCTGGTTAGAGAGACCGCTTAGGATGCATCCGACGAAAATTGTCATAACCGCGGTAATCTCCTGCACCTCTTTCTTAGATCCGAGAGGTAGTGCGGGAGGATTACTCACGACCTAAAACATGCCCATAGCTGAGAGCCATGGCTAGGCTCTAGTCTGCCATCTCTTGAAATTCATGCCAGTGAATTTCTCTGGTTTCATTGCATCAGAAAATCCAGCCATCACTAAATGCTCATCAGATTTTTGGATTGTTGAAAATAATAACAATTTAGTTACGCATAAATTGATTCCGATATTGAGAAAAAGAACAGCAACATGTATCTTAGGTGTGTGATTTAACACCAGTACTATGATCTGAGATAAACTTAAACTCCTTGGTGCTGGTAACAGAAGGAATGATTGAACAAACTACTGAGATAGAATAAACATCCTTACAGTAGTGTTATCGATGCTAGAGACAGCGCAAAAGTAGACGTAGCAGACAATCAATGAAGATCTGTGAACCGGCGTAGTGGGAAGAAGTCCAGTGAGCAATTGTGATGGCGCTTTCCAAAAACTGGTACGCCCCTACCACATGCAGGGACACAAGGGGATGTAGGCTTTGGAGATCTGCTCTCCTGGCGTTGATGACATGTCGGTCACGGGATGGGAAAGATGGAGGCAGCGCAACACAGTGGTAAAAGGAGGAGATCACTTGTGTGTCCTGAGGAACATCCTAAGGACAATGTCTCATCCCAATATATACATGTGTTGCAGCTAAGATAAGTAATTAGCCACGCAATCACAGTATTATGATGATTGATTTGTCGTTAATCTACTAGAGTAATTAGAGCAATCACCATTAATATGAGAATATAATTGCTTACCAAAGTAGGCTAGCACAATTTTCTCCATGCATGCAAAAATATTGAGTGGAAAAGGAAGCCACGCACCCACAAGGTCGAGGCAAGAAATCGGTGAACCATTCACGCGCATGTCGCGTGCCCATCGCCCTGCCTCGCCCGCCCGGCTTGGTCAAGGGCGGCGATGTGAGCGAGCACGCACATGTTTCTACCTTTTCCACTCCCCAATAGCTTCTACTAGTTGGAGACAGCTCAACTATATTAGTTGGCCTCACTCCTTCTAGAGTAGCAATATGGGACTAAAGTCCTCCACCGTATCGTGCATGTCTGCCATTTGGAATTTATTTGGGAATATTATGTGGGCTAGCCCAAATCTTCTAATAATCTCCCACCAGATCCTTGAGGCATGCTTTTATTCTCCTTGTACCAAAGCGCTGTTAATATACCAGCCATCCACCTAGGGCGACAAGATAGACTCATCCATGACTGCACAATGGAGTAGGCCTTGAATTAACAGTTTGGTGTGAATAAGCTTCACTTGGCATCTTGACTAATATTAGGCTGCCATGTGCCTACTCCGCGAGTAGAGCATACAAGTCATATTCCTATCTCACTTCATAAGCTTCTTAAAGAATTCCCAATACTTATAAACTGTGACTAATAGTTGGGCTGACATAGGTGTGTTCTTATAAGAATACTCTGTAGGACAGTATCTCGCTATAAAGCCTCAAAGCATATTAAGACTAAGTCATCCTTCCTTACAGAAATGAGAGTACTGCATCTCCGACAGAGTGGGTTAAAGGTATATTGTGTTTTCCTATCAACCAGCACTTGTTTTTCCTAGGTTCTAATTCATGGGATCACCGATCACTACTGAGGTTAACTCACATGGGTCTCAGTCCCATCTCTTTCGATGCATTATCAATCATAGTATGTGATAGTCCCATAGTAAAGGGATCTGTCAGGTTCTTAGTTGTCTGGACGTAGCCAACAGCTATTACCCTAGAGCTTCTCAATTTTCTGACAGTTTTTAGCTTGCGTTTCACATGTTTGCTGGACTTCAGATTATCCTGACTATTTTTCACCATTGTGATAACCGTTTGATTTTCACAGTTTATGGGAATAGCAGGAATTGGTTTTTCAACTACAGGTAAGTCCATCAACAATTTTTTTAACCACTTAGCCTTAGTAAAGTCTATTTCTAGAGCCATGAGCTCTGCCTCCATGGTAGATTTTGTCAATAATGATTGCTTACAAGATCTCCAAGAGATAGCACAGCCACCTAAAGTGAATATATATCGACTTGTGGCCTTGAGCTCATTAGCATCTATAATCCAATTTGAATCACTATATCATTCAAGTACATCCGGGTATCCTAAATAGTGAATTCCATAACTCATTGTGCTCTTCAAATAGTGCATTACTCGATTGATACCACGCCAATGATTATCTCCTGGATTAGATGAGAATCTACTCAACTTGCTTACAGTAAATGAAATTTAGGAGTATCTCAGATGATCTTTTCCTAGCCTTTAATTCTTTCGAAGCATTAAACTAGGGTCATATGGTGTTGGAGAAGTCTTACTATACGTATAGCCAAAATGGCTCAATACCTTTTCCACATCATGAGCTTACCAAAGAGTGTAATATGAGATTTTGTCATATTGTATCAAATCAAAACAAAGAAACATAATAATGCAGTCACCTGTCATTGATCGACCAGTCAGGTATGTACACGAAAGCTTTATTATATGTGAAATTAGTAAATTCAGGAAAGAGACTTACTCAGTCGATAAAATATTTATGTGGCATTTAATGGAGATACGGGTACCTCCACGTTATTTGCATGGCCACATGTATTGAGCCTGTATATGTATAATTTCTGGACACATGTACACGTACATCCTACTTCCGCATGAGACAGCAAAACAGAATGACGACGGGTCCAGACGACAGGCCAAGAGCCTGCGAGGTTTTGGAATACGGCGGCCCAGAATGGCAACGACATGGCCCAATTCAGCCCGTTAGCCCCAGTTCAGTATATACGTGTACGTATACGTGTATAAGGTACGCAAATGTATAAACGTGCGCCTTGTCTCTGATCCCGAGAGGATAAGGTCAGAGGAATACCGGCGTCAGCAGCTCACCCGGTCATCCTTGATCCTCGGAATCACGACGCGAGAAGGCCTCCCCACGACGCGAGGCGGAGCAGCGGCATTCGCCTTGGATTCCTTGACCACGACTCCAATGAGCTCCCTGACCTCTCCTCTCTATAAAGCCGGGCAGTTCTCTCTGGTAGAGAGGGGGGATGATTGGATGAACACAACACCACCGCCGCCAGGCTGCCACCACCAGCATGCAGTTCCTATCCACAGCAGATACAGAGGAAGAAGAGGCGAGGCCCCGCCCTGGAGCACCGTCGGAGTCCGCCGTCCCATGTTGCCGCTCCTTGGTCCGCTGGGTGCCGTACCGCCGCCATGGCCACAGCTCCGATCCATATGGTGAGTATCCACGGTTGCCTGTGCGGCACTGTGTTCTTGTTTTTGTAGGCGTAGCTCGTGATCCGCAGTGCCTGTGGAGAGGGCCGGACAAGCAGCAGGCCCTCCATTGATGGTGTTCAGTGATGGGGAAGGAGCAGTGTAGGAGAGGTGGAGATGTAGGAGTAGCGAGGTGTTTGGTGCTAGGACAGAAAGAAGAGCAGTTTGTGAATTTCAGTTTAGAAGGTTCAAGTGATGCATGTTTCAGTTGGAGGAGTGTTGCTGCCACGGTGTTGTTGCAGGCAGAGAAGGTGTAGTGTAGTTTAGTGATCTACACAAGATTCCAGTCTGAGATCGAAGCATGAACCCAGCAGTAGATGCAGGTTTACATTGATTTAGGTTCAGAACGAAGAGCAGTATATCATGGGAGTGTGAAGTGGTGTACATGCAGTAGGGGGGATGGTCAAGATCGATTGTGTGCTGGTGTTGTCGTCACAAGATTAAGGTCTAGGAGTAGATTAATACAGCTGGTTTTGAAGTAATTGTGCTGCTGGAATTTTGATGGAGAAGTAGGCTGTTGATCCGAGCAGCAGATGGTTCAGCAGACAGAGATCGATATGCCGTAGAAGGGAGAGGGGCAGAGGGCCTAAAGTTGCATGGCAAGAAAGGTGCCATATGCAGCAGCATAAGAGAGAATGAGTAGAAACATGCAAGTACTAGCAGTAAGCCAGAGGCAACAGAGGTATATGGCGAGGCATAGTTCAGAGGTGTGGCCAACACAAGATCATTCTTCACAAGATTAAGGCCTGTAGTAGAGAGAGTCTGAATTAGTGAAGGCTGTCATGTGTGTGCAGCGTGCAATGACTGTAAATGGTGTTACGTCACAAGTTCAGGCCGATGTTGCTGACAGGAGCGGCTTGTTACTGACTAGAATTGCAAAGCGTGGACCTGGCAGTGTTCAGCAATGCAATTTACTAAGAAGTGCAGAAGAGAAACACAGAGCTAAGTGATAAAGTTGTAATGCAAAGCAAGTTATATTGGAGATCAGCAGTGCTATATAAAGAAATTCGAGACAAATGAAGGCATATAAGTTAGTGCAAGCTGTTCACCTGATGCCTGTTGATGCGTGGCCCTGAAGATCAGATACATAGCTCAGAACATTACAGTAATTGGGCAAAGTATGCTTTCAGCTGTTCGGCAGCAGTGTAATGATGTTGTAATGAAGATTTGTGGAGTCGTTAGGACTGAGGCTAGTAGTTTATTCAGATATCACAGCCCTTGTACAAGCAAGCAGTACAATGTCACAGCAGCAGCTGTTTGGCGTCCACTATAGAGATGCAATGCAATATTATTGTGATGAACAGAGCTAGGCTGTAAATCACCAGTGGCAACAGCAAGGCGTGGAGATTGATAGTGTCCAGTCATGTAAACTTTCAGTAGATGTAAATCCCAAATTTCAGTATTTTGTCAGTGTGTGTGCTTTGTATAAGCAAGCAGATGTAATAGGGACAGTGTAGTAGCTAGCTTGTGCTGTCGAGTATCAAGTTGTCATGAAGGTTAGCTAAAACGATCAACATGTGTAATTCTCGGAACCTTTGAAGTATTAATGATCAATAGTACTAGTGGCCTATTGTGACTTGTGAGTTTGGCCCTCTTGTCGTTGTGAGCACTTGGTGCAGCTTTCACATGTAGTCTCTGTGCACACGAGCTGGATAAGCTAGTCCGTGAGAAGAGCCGGATGAGTTGCCCCTGCTGAAAATATTTTCCTGTATATTTAGTGAGCGATCAGCTTCGCGTACCAAGTACGAATTTATTCATTGTCAATATGTACTTCGCAGATCCAGTAATCGTCAATCATGTCAGTGTGTTTGTGGTGAAGTTCTGGTAGCACTCCTGACGAGGCTAGGAGAATTTTGTGATAATTTACTCCGTGACCGACGAGGCCAGAGACGTTTGACCTTGACTGACGAGGTAGGCATTTACTTGTTCGTGGCCAACGAGGCCAAGCATTTTCACAGACTTCACTCCAAACTCCCTGACCGACGAGGCCAGATCATTCTTGCCAAAGACCGATGAGGCTTTGGGTATATTTATGTGGCCATTCTTGCTACCAAATTATATTTGGAGAATATTTATGCAGATTCAAGACGACGACTATTTGTGTAGCTTAATCGGAGATTTTTCACGGTCCAACACTGTGGATGTAATTAACCGGAGGCTTCACGAGACCATGGGAACCAAGAGCCACATGTTGACCTGTTAGTCAGATGTATTAGGCGCAATATGATGTAAATCTTGTGGGAACGTGCACTTTGCAATTGTCCAAAGAATTAATAAAGATCTGAGTTCTCTGAATTTTGTTGTCCCTTTTACTTATTTTGTATACTTGTGTATACCGGCACGTCCCGCATAAATTATTTATTTATTTATCTACGCATTAGGACTTATCTCCCCTAATCGGGAGTGGTTTCCTTTTGACGAAAAACAAAGAGTAATCCCATTCTCACCTTATTCAGTTTAATATTAAGGATCATATCAGTTTCCTCCAAATCTTCCATGTCAAAATTTTAGGATAAGAATGACTTTACATTATTTATCTCATGATACTAGTCCCAAAAATCAATTTTTCGTCAACATACAAACATATAATTACTCCTTTGCCCACCACAGTGGCAACACACATGTGTCAAATTCATTTTCTCATAACCCAGTAGATGTTAAAGTTTTGTCGAACTTCTCATGCCACTGCTTGGGTGCTTGCTTTAAGCCATACAAGGATTTGAGTAACCTGGACACCTTACCCTCTTGTTCTTGTGCTTTAAATCTATCAGGCTGATTCACATAAATTTCTTCTTCTAGCTCTCCGTTAAGGAAAGCCGTCTTCACATCCATCTGGTGGACAAGAAGACCATGGGAAGCAAAGATAATAGTACTCAGATTATAGTTAGTCTAGCAACTGGTGAGTAGGTATCAAAGAAATCATTGCCTTCTTTTTGTGTATTACCTTTGGCTGCAAGCCATGCCTTGTACTTTTCAATAGTACCATCAGGCCTAAGCTTCTTCTTGAATATCCACTTACAGCCAAGTGGCTTGCAGCCCACTGGTCTATCTATTACTTCCCATGTGTCACTTGCAGTGATGGAGTCCATCTCAATATGGACTGCATCCTTCCAGTATTCCGCATCAGGTGATGCATATGCCTCTGCAATGGTCATGGGAGTGTCATCCACGAAGTACACAGTGAAGTATTCACCAAAAGATTTTGCAATCTTTTGTCTCTTACTCCTTCTAGGAGCTACACCACTGTCATCCTCTTTATTTCCATGTGGGTTTATAATTGGCTCAAATGTGGGCATAGGTTTAGGAATAAATTCATTTGATGAACTAAGCAAAGAATAAGCATCTTTCATAGGAAATAAGAACTTATACGCTACAAGAAATAAGGCTTTGCATGTGGTGATGTTCTAAGAAAATATCATAGAATTCTAGTCTATGACGGATCATTCTTGAGGTGATACATCTATGATGACTGGTTTAGTTGTCGTCATAGTTCGGTGTCACAGATCATATTTCCCTGTAAATGATGCAAGATCTAGAGTATTGGATATCGAGCCCAATACCCAGCACCCCTCACATATATAAGTAGAACCAAAATTTAGGGTTTCTCAACTCTTTCTCCACTCTCTCTCTCTCTTAGGCCCAGACGGTGCCCTCACTCCCTTCCTTCCTCCCTCCCTCCCTCCCTCAGCCGTACTTCTCATCCCTCAATACCCTTCTCAATCTCTCTTCTCTCCCTCATCCTCCATCCATCTCCCTATCCCTCCCTCGCAGGTCATCGGCGTGCCCTCCCTCCCTCTCCCTCGTAGGTCCGGTGGCCACCCTCCCTCTCCCTTGTCCTCCATCCCTCTCCTTTCCGGTGTGGCTTCCCATTCTCAGCTCCAGTTCTAGATCCGTGCTGGTGAAGGCAGGCGGTGAAGCCAGGCAGTCATGCCCTAGCTGTGGATCCAGGGTAGAGAAGGTGGCCGGTGAACACAGGGCGGAGGTGGAGGTGATGGCCGGCGAGCGTGGGGCAGCTCCAAGGCCCCTTCTCACAGCAGCTCTCTCCCGCAACGCGGATCCAGCCAGCCAGCAAGCTCCGCTCTCTCACGCACAGAAACATCGCCAGCAAGCAGGCCTCTATCGCTCGCCCCTCACCCTCAGTGCCTTCCATCTGCAGATCCAGGTTGTCGGCTCCATCACTAGGGAGGGCGTGCAGTGAATGGCGCTCTTGGACCCACCACCGCACGCGGCCACTCCTCCGCTAGCGATGGCGCCTCTCCTTCCCAATCCTGCATCGATGCAACAACATCCTACTGTCCTGCTTTGATGAGCATGCCGTACCTCAAGTGGTCACAGATCAGGTGTGGGATTCCCTTGGTCTTCACCATGCATCTTTAGTTGAAGCGAGTTCCTCAAGCGTTGGTTCCTCAATTTTGATTTGGTTCCTCTCTACTTATGTGCTAGGTAAGAGATGGACGGTGGGCAAGCCAATGGGTGAGGACTGAGGACAGTGCGCTTGGCAGCTAAGGTGGGTTTCACAACATGCACGTCAGTGGATCTGTCTGAGTTCCTTTTCCACCTTGTTCTCTCCAATCCATATAAAACTAGATCTAGTTCAACCTATGTAGTAGCCAGTGGCAGCTTGTTTCTTTTTATCTTGAATGTCAAATGTCGATTCAAATGCCTAATACAATCTATTACTAGGGTTGATGGAAATGTTATAGGATCCATAATCATCTGTTGGTGATTTTGGTAAGTCAAGTTGACTGTTGTTTAGGAAACTATAAATCTATGATGTGCCAGTAATGCATTTTTGGGATGGTCAAGAAGAACACTGCTTTTCTGGTTGGTTAAAAGTATGCCGTTGTGCTCTATTTGAGACTTCTTGCGCTGTAATAGAACCAAATTATTTAAATAGTTTGCTACGGTACAAACTCTAGTCTGGACTTGTGATTTGTAAATTGATGTCCTGTACTACTCTGCTATCTACTTACTAGCCTATAAGGTGATGTATACTCATCCTATCATAGTACCATGGATACTTCCTCCATAGCAAAAAAGAAGGTCGCTATAGGATGCGCGTAGGTCAAACTTTCTCAACTTTGACTAGATTTACAGAAAATAAATGCAACATTTATATCTCCAAATAAATATATTATAAAAGTATATTTAATGATTTATCTAATGATACTAATTATATATTGTAAACATTAATATTATTTTATATATAACTAGTCAAAGTTAAAAAAGTTGACTCCTTGGGAAGCAAGAACGACCTGTATTTTGGGATGGAGGGAGTATATGTGAACTGAACAACCAACTAGTGATTATTCAAGTTTTAGTACTATATTCATTTGTATTGGGTTTTTATTTGCAGGTTCTGGTCTTCTAGAATTGGAGAATGGACAATTCGAGTTGCTTCCAATCCTGCTTCTGTCAGGTTCATTCTTTGATCCATATATTTCTAAATTCATAGTTCATCTCTTGCTGAAAAAATAATATCTTCCAATTCCAGTTGTTAGTACTTGGCGGCGGTCGGGTCTGCACGGGGCGCTCGTACGAGCTGCGTGGTTGGGTGGGGCGATCCTTGTTGTAGCGGTCGAAAGCAGAGTGGGAGTAGTTCGTGGGGTAGGATCCACCATTCTTGCTTGAGCCAGGTGCAGTATCCTTGATGTAGCGGGCACGGCCTGTTGAATGCGTGTCATTGCGGTACCTCTTGTGTTCGGAGCTGCGGAATGAACCTTCATACTTGCGCTTTTCTCCCTAAGCTCTTCTCCGGCTTCCTTGCGATCCTTCTCGATCTGGATGCAGCGGTCGAACATGTCACGCAGTGTGTGGCTTTTGGTGCCTCCTAGATTTATCTTGATGTGGGAGTCTAGCCCCTTGCTATAGTAGTAGAGCTTCTCTTTCTCAGAGGACCGGATAGAAGTAGGTGCATAGCGTAGGAGATTGGTGAGGCAGGTGGTCTATTCATAGACACTGTCTCTCTCCATCTCGATTTGTGAAATTCCTCAGCTTTAGCTTCCATTACTCCCTCTGGAATGTGATACTCAATGAAAGTTTCCACAAATTCATCCCAAGAGATGTTGGCAGGGTCCTCATGCGTGTCACAGTAGGTATCCCACCAGGCGTGAGCAGCACTTGTGAGCTGATGTGAAGCAGCGGTGACGCACTCTTCATCAGTAGTGCAAGTGGCCATATCCAGCTTCTTCTCCACTTCCTTGAGCCAGTCACTAGCGGCGAGCGGGTCAGGGTCAGAGCCGTCACAAGTGGACGGCCTGAGCTTCATGAACCCCTTAATTTTTCTTTGGAAGTCATTTTGGGGACCTCCATTGCGGCGATTTGCTCCTTCCACGAGTGATGCTAGGAGCTGAGTCTGTTGGGCCATCACCTCGGCAAGCGTAGGCAGTGGAGGTGGTGGCATAGGAGGTGGCGGAGGAGGTGCTCCTCCTCCAGGTGTAGCAACATGGACTTCATTGGCTAGTGGGGTCTGTTCACTGACATCTTCACCTTCCATGTCGTAGGGAATGGGTTCGGTGCGTCCCCGTCCACGACCACGACCGCGTCCACGACCACGGTTGCGATCAGCTCCACGCCCCACAGCTGGCGGAGGGGATGCGAAGCAGCGTTGCAGTCGAGCAGAACGTCGTGAAGACATCTGCGTCATAGCCATAAAAGTGTTTAGTGTATGTGACATGGATTATAGTGACTTCATTTAAATAGTAATTAAGAGTTAATCAATTTAAATCATTCTCCTATCCTACACTCAATCAAAGAAGCGATTAAAACCCAAAAAGATGCATTAAGAACTGATTCACTCATTACATGGGTTTGTTACACAGCGATATCCCTAGTAGCTACGCTAGAGGATTCATGAATATCATACTACATGTACAAAGTCAACATCTTGCCAAGTCTGGATTCTCCTTAGGAATGGTACAACCTAGATCAGGACAGGTCTCAACTAATGACCTTGCAAGGTTCATTGCCCTAGATCTACTCGGAGTGAAACACTTCAGACGAGATATGGCTATCTATAGCTTCAATCTTGTCGTCTTGCCTAGTATAGGTGGCCTATGTAGCTAAGGGCTCCAGCTAGCTCCTATGTCGGCTAGGTCTTTGGAGGGTTTAGACGGGCACTTGGGTTGCAGCAGAGAGGGTCTTATTTAAATATTCCTTTCCAATATGGCTTTTGGGGATAGATTCTGGGAGTCGGTCCTATTGGCCACCTATATTTCTAAGGTGTTGCAGTATTTCAAATGATATTGGTTAGCGACTTGGTCAACAGTAGATAAGTCTTACAAGCAAAAGTATTACAGGGTCGGTATATAATCAAAGAGAGGGTTGGTTTGTCCTGCTTTTAACGTCCATTTCTAAGGGTTTTGTCCTAGGGTCAAGTACGGCTCTGATACTAACTGAAACGACCAGATTTCCACGAAGAGAAATCCATAGAGTCGAAGTGTAAAATGACCTTGATAGATCACAATACCCAAATTTTAGTTGAATATCAAATCCATACATTGTAAATAAGAGTGCAACAGTATAGGTTACATAAACTTATTACAACGCCGATAGACGTAAATCACATAACAAGCAGCAACTGGAACAGCTTGGGGTGCGGAAACGTCATCTCTCCTCCAACTTGAGCGTAGCGACGAAACCCTCTAACCATCGTACTCTTCGAAGTCATACGCCTCCTCAGAACCTGCATGCCAAAGTATCAGTACGATACGTACTGACCACATTTCCAACCTATGCTTTGCTGTGCTTTGTAGAACTGAATGCAATAAGGCTATAGTCGAAAGACCTACATATGGCTGTAGTTTTCCTATGCAAGTAGTAATCAAGTTTAACAATATATAAGTTGGTCAAGTTTTAACACCATCCCACACATCACACACATCCATCCACCATCCTATCCATCCCATTCTATCTCCACACCATCCACCACACCTCATCTCACTCATGTCGACAGGCCAACTCCCTCTCGGCCTGCCTCAACGGTCCAAGACCGCTCTATCTCATAACACAGGGGGAGAAAAGAAGGACTCATCTCTTTATTCCAGCCAGCACGGTCACTAGGAAAGGTTTCATAGCTGACAAGTTGGCATATGTATCGATCGATCAACTATAACACTCTGCAGAGGTTTCACATACCCACAAGATCGCCATCGTCGACAGGGCCCTATCTAGGCTGATTCCGACTACTTGCTTACCTAGAACGATGCCACCATATCTCTCCGCCCTGGAACATCCCAAGTCTAGTCTGGAATGGCTGATACTATGAGACATAGTACTGGCCCCCCAATGGATACTATGTTGTCTCAGAAGGGTGTGAGTCCATCCATGCCCGTATCTCCCTACATTCTTTTGCCCGATAGTAGTGGCACCATTCTAACAAGTAGTCCAGCCGTCTCGTACCATAAGAGCAAGTGGGATGTGAGATTTTTGGTGGGTCCGAGTACTAGTAAGTCCTTAGGGTTGACCAAGCCAGGGTGTCTTCATCTGGTTTACCATTTTACGTGCCACCACAGCACCTCGATCCCGGGCTCCACCCCTCAGAGGCTCTCACCCGGGATCCCCCAACTCCTATACCCGCCATAGGTATTCGCTTATCCGGATGCCCAGGTAGCATATTATGGTAAGACTCGCCCTTGGCTCGTCGTATACTCCAGCTTGGTCGACACAACCCTCACCCTCCACACACCCAAGACACATGCAGCACACTCACCATCCACCAAGTTTAGGTTGGCACCACGTGCCTTAGTTATATACATATCAGTTTTTTCACCATGTATCACATCAAGATATAAACCGTACTAGAATCATAGTAGCAATAATGATAGCAAGCGTGTGTCTAGCCTAACAGCAGGTGAGCAAGGGCGAGGTTGCGTCAAGATAATGGCATCAAGAAATAACTACCATGCAACCCTAATGTGATATCATCAGTAATTAAAGCACTAGCAATACTACTCATTAGCAATGCGCAATAGGTTCTACGAAAATTGGGTGGAATGTGGCACCTTCAGAGTAGTCGATTCCCAATTCCTTGTTGTAGTCATGATCGTTCCCGGTTCGCTCCTCCTCTGACTCTGAAACGACATAGATACGGTCGTGTTAGCGACGCCTATAGATAGCATAAAGTATGAATAAATAGAAAAAAGATCCAAATGCACTCAAACATAACTCCATTTTAGATGAATTTAGAAATTTGGTTCACCAAATTTGAAGCTTGTATGAAGAAGTTATGAATTTCTAAAGTTAAATCAATATTCTAAAAAAGAAAAAGGGCCAAAAATCTTCAAGGTGACATGTGTCGGCTACTGTTGGGGTCAGGGTGTAGGGCTGACGTCAGCATGACGTCATGATGATGCTGTCAGGGCCGGCGGGTTAGGCTGGGCTGGGACCGCCACGTGTCATCCTTGCAGTGTGCCACGTCGGTGGGTATTCACTGGGCTAGGCCTCGGTCTATCACGCAGTGGCTCACGGTGGACTAGCTTAATCGGTCCATAGACCGCTATCTCAGTCTATGGTGGACCGGGTCCATTTCTTCCTTTCCCTCCCTTTGGTCCATGTACACCGAGTTCACGGCGACCTCCCTTCCTCCTCTACTCCTCTGTTGCCCCCGTGGCGGAACTTCCACCGGCGGCAAGCTCACGTGCGCGGCCCTACTATCCCTTCTAAGCACCAATCAGTGAGCGCACCAGCTTCAGGCGGCTATGGGGATCATGGTGGGGAGCTTGGCGGTGGCTGAGGGACCTCCGGTGGCGGCTGGCCACGGCAGCGGTGGTATGACCGCGATGGCGCACGGCGGTGGTAGGGCGTTGGCCTCCCTAGAGTCAAATTCGGGGTGTGGCTCGTCGTTTGGCAGTTCAGGGTGCGTGTTGGACTTGCCGGCGACGACCATAGGGCACAGTGGCGTTGTCTCCATGGCGGCGGCCATGGCGGAGCTCCAATAGTACAGGTTGCACGGTGCCGGGGCAGTAGGGTGGTGCTCGGGCCTTGTCCAAAACATGAATCAGCTCGGGAGGTCTCGGTGGTGCTCGATGGCCCTTCCCCGTCGTTCGAGGCAGCCGGATTTGGTCAGAACGGCGGTGTCTAGGTGGTGCTCCGCGGCGGCGCTGTCGCGACGGCGGAATCCGTGTCTAGGGCTCGGCTAAGGTGTTTTTGACACGGGCGTACGTGCAGTGCTCGCCATGGTATGGTGATCTAAGCTTCATGGATCGTGGTCCTTCCTATGGCTTGGTGTAGCCGGAACGGCAGCGACATGACGGTGCTCGACGGCGACGGGTACGCGCTCTAGAACGTGCCTGCAATGGCGAGGTCCGGTTCTAGGGGCCCAGCTACGGGCTCATCGATTGCAAACACGTGCAGGGTGATCACTCTGGCGAGTTGCGTTAGCTGCGTGGTTCATGGCTTTCTTCGGGAGCTTGGCTTCATCGGAACGGCGGCTCGCCATGGCGTGGTTTGTCTGCGGCGGTGACAAGGCAGGTCTCACCGGTGTTCATGTCGTCAGTCCGCTTGGCCATGGCTGTCTCATGTGTGCGTGGAGATGTGTGTCTAGAGCCGGTGGTGGCTCGGCCTACGCGCTGCAGTGTGGAGCACCATGACCGGCGGATGGGCAAGGTCGGAAGAGCGGCAAGGTGGCGCTCACCATGGTGGCGACGAAGATAGTATAGCAGGGCAGGGAGATTCGGGGCCTTGTCGAGTTGGAGCCGTGCTGTGCAGAGCAGCTGTGCCGTTGTAGTCATTCGGCACGTCGTCTCCGGCCCCGGCGGCTCCAGTGCAGCTTCGGCGGCCTTCTCCTATTCGCTGCTCGCTTCTCGTCCCTCCCTCTCCGTTTGGCAGGGCTTAGTGAAGGCCACCGAATGACGGTGGAGTGTTGGGATGCCCTAGGGGCGCTGGTGCTGACTTATATAGGGGAGCGGCTTGCCATGGTGGCTGTGAACGGCTATCGGCGGTCTTGGGTGATCAAGCGGCTGAGAGGGGTGCAGGCGTTACTGGTGTCTACATCGTGAGCTCGCGGGCCCCAATTGGCAGCCAAAGGCGCCAATTTTGCCTTCCCGGCCAAGGAAAGCAGGCGGGAGGCAGGGTCACAGTAGTGGCGTGCTTGCGATTGCGCAGGAGAACGCGCACATGAAGGGGTCACGCAATTTGCGTAACCCGTGGGTCCCGTGGGGCAGTGGAAGCGAGGCCGGGCGTCCAATTTGGCGTGGGAGGCATGGAGATCACGCCGGGCGTGCTTTGTCGCGGTGCGGGGGAGGCGCTGGAGGTAGAAGAAGAACAGGGCGGCTTGGGTAGCTGACGAGCGGGTCCCCCTGTCAGCGCGCGTGGTCGAGGCAGGTTCAGCCAGAGGCGTGTGCGAGCGTGCGGCTGGGCCGTTTCCTAGCGCACGCGGGAGCAGGTTGCTACGGGCGCGTGGTGTCGCTTGGGCCGGCCCATTGTGGGCGCGCGCGCGCAAGGGTGAGCAGGTGGGGTGCTGCCGGGCCGAGGGAGCAGGCTGGCTGGGCCTCTTTTCTCCCTTTCTATTTCTCTTTTACCTATTGGCTTTTCCAATTTATTTGTCTGTTTATTGTTTAAGTACTAACCAAGGTTAGCCATGGGTAATTAAGGAGTGGTTAACATGGTGGGGTCCTGCGGGGCTTATGGTGGAGATTGAGGATTATCCCCATCACTACCAGAGAAATGGCTTTTGGTTCAAGTGCATTAGTCCCGGCCAAAATTGTGCCTGGGACTAAAAGAAGAATTAGTCCCGGTTTGGTCCACCAACCGGGACTAATTCCAATCACCAACGGCTCTTTGCGCAGGTCTTGCAGGCCGAGGGACCTTTAGTCCCGGTTGGTGGTTGCAACCGAGACTAAAGGTTTCTTTTTAGTCCCGGGTTGTGGTTGAAACCGGGATTAAAAATTTTAATCTCGGTTTTAGTCTCAAACTGGGACTAATACTTGATCTTTAGTCCAGGTTTTCCTAACTATCTCATGCAATGATGAGTGACATTTAGCAAACCAAACTTAGCTTTGCATTAGAGAGTTCCAATTAGGTTAAAATCCCAAACTAGAAATGCATCAACATTGCATGCAAATGCACTATATTTTAATTCCAAATAAGAAAAATGTGTGATTTGGCTTTTATATGATTTTTGTGATGATTAATCATTTACCTTGTCATAAATAAACAACCTAAGTTAAACCTACACTATAAATAAACTAACCATTATTGAATTAACTAATATGACTAATATATATACTATTACTAAACAAATCCTAATATATGGGATGGACCTAGCCATATCTTGGACCAAATTAATGGCCAAGACTAATCTAGGGTTAATGGCTCAACAAATGTGTAAACAAATAAGAAAAGAAATAGAAAAAAGAAAGGAAAATGGAAAAGAAGCTCAGCCAGCCCACTCGGCCGCAGCTGAAATTTGGGGCACTGGATGATCTCTAATGAAGATGGATGATCTCTAACGAAGAAGTGCTGAGTACAAAGTTGTGGGGAACAACATTATGTGGACCTTGGGTATAGGTCACTCCTTCATTTGACAGAGTTTGTGAGTTTGGAGGTTTGAATTTCAAGCTTTGAGCAAGTTTTGTGCGGTAAATAGTTTTAACTTTGGCTCAAATAAAAAGTTTTGAATAGCAAAGTTGGAGGGAACAACAAGATCTACAACTTTTGCTTTAGTCACTCCTTTATTTGAGACTTTCATGGTACATTATGCCCATCTAGTTCAAATCCTTCACATTGTCACTTAAACTCTGCGAGAGATGTGCCCACTAGTGAATCATCTATGATGCCACATCTTTGAAATTATTCTATTCTTTTTTGCTGACCTTGGGTGGTCAAAATATGTCACCACACAAAAATTTAGGATTTTCTAACAAACCGTTGAATTACTAAATTTTTTTTAAAGTTTATGAATTTTAAAGTCCGGCAAGCCGCAGCTGAAATTTAGGACACTAGGTGATCTCTAATGAAGAAGTGTTGAGTACAAAAGTTGTAGGGAACAACATTATGTGCAACTTTTGTATAAGCTACTCCTTCATTTGGCAGATTTTATGAGTTTGGAGGTTTGAATTTCGAGTTTTTGAGCAAGTTTTGTGTGGTAAATGTTATAAATTTGGCTCAAATGAAAACGTTTTGAATAGAAAAGTTGGAGGGAACAACAAAGATCTACAGCTTTTTATTATAAAAAAAGATTTACAACTTTTGTTTTGGTCACTCCTCCGTTTAAGACTTTTAGGGTACATTATGCCCATCTAGTGCAAATCCTTTATATTGTCACTTAAACTCTGTGAGAGATGTGCCCACTGGTGAACCATTTATGATGCCACATCAATGCAAATCATTCCATTCTTTTTTGTGGACATTAGGTTGTCAAAATATGTCACCACACAAAAATTTTGGATTTTCTGACAAACCGTTGAATTACTAATTTTTTTAAAGTTTATTAATTTTAAAGCCCGGCAAGCTGCAGCTGAAATTTGGGACATTAGATGATCTCTAATGAAGAAGTGCTGAGTAGAAAAGTTGTAGGAAACAACATTATGTGCAACTTCTGTATAGGCCACACCTTCATTTGGCGAGTTTGTGAGTTTGGAGGTTTGAATTTCAAGTTTTGAACAAGTTTTGTACGGTAAATCGTTTTAAATTCGGCTCTAATGAAATAGTTTTAAATAGCAAAGTTGGAGCGAACAATAAGATCTACAACTTTTATTTGACTATATAAAATTATTAATAATGTAAGACAAAAGATTTTTATGTGTACAATAATGCAAAAATAGGTCTCCATTTGTTTTTTCATATTCTTTTGGCTAATATGCTATTTACTAGGCAATTAACAGCTAGTTGTGTATTTTAAAAGGAAAACAGAAACAAAAATTAGAAACATGCAAAAGGGAGCCAAATTGACGCGCCAAAACAACCTTTAGTCCCGGATTGATAAAAAATTTAGTTGCGTGCTAAAAAGAGCTTTAATCTCGGTTGGAATTATCAACCGGGACTAAAGGTTATCCTTTTTAATCCAGGTGCACAACACCAACCGGGACTCAAAGAACCTTTAGTCCCGGTTGGCAACCCGGTCTGGGACTAAAGGTAGGGGGATAAAAGGTTGGCCCATCTTCTTCCTCCCCACTCTGCTCACTCCTCTCTCTGCCCTAGCTCCCCAACTCGCCGAGCGCCGCCGCCGCCGCGTCATTCTTCTCCCCTGACGCGCCCCCACGCCTCCTCGTCCCGACGCACGGCCACGACCTCGCCCCTAACGCCGGTCACCGCCACCCCGGCCTGCTCCTCCACGCACGCGGCAAGCAACGCGCCTCTCCGCGGCAGCGGCGCTGCCTCGATCAACGCAGCGGCGCCCCGGCCTCCTCACACGCGCGCCTCCACCCCGCCTCCACGCGTGCCGACGACACGGCTATGCCGACGGCGGCAGGGGTGGCGCTCCACCCCAGCGAGCAGCGGTTGGGGCCTGGGCGGGTGTCGTGGATGCGGCCGGCGGACAAGCGGGAGGCCGGGTCCTGCTGCTGGCCTGGGGCTTCTTGCGTCTGCCGGATCTACAGGGCGTCGGCGGTCGGTGGCTGCTGCATCCAGCTGTTAGGGCCGGCCGTGTTGGGACCAGCGGGGTAGAGGCACCGGCACAACACCCGAGCACCAGCATGCACACCAATTTGGGATGACGGAATCCAAGGTGCTCTTTTTTCTCAAATTTTTTGTTTTGCCATGTCTACGATCCGATTGTTCCCCAATACAGGACTGAAGATTTCTGAAGACTTGTCGATATTGGACTATATTCGAATGCAATAGTGAAGCTTATCATTAATTGCATGCCATTGCTTTGAGCTGATCTATGGTGTCTTCATTTAATCTAGCAGGACGATGTCCAGGTTTTTTAATCATTCTCTAGCCTAGCTGTTGTGTTTTTGGTTTATTTTGTTTAATCTAGCAGCACAGGTAGTAGGAACAATTTAAAGACTAACTAAACATAATCCTTTTGTCAGCTAGAGAGTTTTGCTGGATACAAGAACCTTAGTAAGAGGAAAAAATTAAATGGCAGGCAAAGGCTTGGCCGACATAAAGCGATTCGCAATCAGGTCTGTCATCTATAATTCATATTCAGCTTTTCATATTTACACTTATTGGCATATCAAGACAGACCTTGCCAAGCTCCATGTTTGACCTTGAGAGCCGATCACTACTGAATTATTTTATCTACACATTGTGCTGAAATATATGGAGTAAGATACTGTTAGAAAGAGCACTGGCTTGGTTGCGCTTATGTAGCATTGCGTCTCTTTCATGAATTTACAGTTAATCAAGGGATAGATCAAGTTTACTATTTGCGAACTGCTGTCATGGACTATTGGACTATATTAATATAGTATGTAAGTACACGCTAATGTCTTAAATACCATGGTTACAGATATGCAAGGGCCACATACTGAATTGTTGGATTTGAAGTTGATGCCTTTGAAAGTAATGGCAATGGAAACAATAGAGATGAGATGTTACTTAGAACACACTATTCTATCAAAACTATAAGAGATGCTATTGACTTTATTGTTGCTCGACCATGTTCAGATGTAAGTTTTCCCTTATATTAGCAAATGCTTTACGATTTTGTAATTTTCTCAAATTATACCATATATATATCCTTCTAAACACATGTCTCATTGTAGGTTAGAAGAGCTAAGAGATTACCTCAAACCTGTACAACCTTCGTATGCGTATTGTTTTTGTTATATCCATTGAGAATTCATCTATGTGGATGGACAAGCTACAAGTTTCGGAGTGAACAAGATAGATCTTGGATGTTAGGAAAAAAAAAATATAGATATTTATATAATATTGTCATTTTTCCTATGCTTCCTTATAGACATAGCTTGTCTTTGAGAGTGTACTTTAATAAGTTATGTCTCAATATCTTGTTTTGTAAAGACAATGGATTTTTCAGTGCAATGCCTTCTTGATTCATTTTCAGTCCATCGGAATTGCAGAGAATGTCCTTCTTGATTCTATCAAAACAATAAGAGATTCTATCAAATAAATTCATATTTCGGTCCATTCGAATTGCAGAGAATGTGGAGATTGCGACAATGCCTGCCAGTGGACAAGCTCAAAGCAATTCAAAAGGCAATGTCAGGATTTCTTGTGGATCAAGTCATAGCTCCCTCCAGCGAGTACTATTATGACCGTAACTTGCTTATGCCTAGTAGCAATGACATTGAGAAGAGCACTTTATTAGGTTATAGGATGGAGATCAAGTGCAATCCGAAAGTCATGATAACAATCTTTTGTGTGGATATAGTTCCACGTACTTATTATTTCAAGCATGCATGAAGATGTAAATTAATTATTTCAACTGCCTCTATTTTCTATGTTATCTACTTCTATATATTTTAATTAGTATACAATTCATGAATTATTTGCAACGTATTATTCATATGTTAGTAGCATACAATTCGTATACGAATAACTAAATTGAATTGAAAATAAACCATAAAGAAAAATGGAACAAAAATAGAAAAAAGGGCAACACTTTTAGTCCCAGTTTGGAAAACCAACGGGAACTAAAAGAAGCTAGGCCGAGGCAAGGCCTGGCGAACCTTTTAGCCCCAGTTAGATTTCCAAACCGGGACTGTATCTCCACTTTTAATCCCGGTTGTCATAACCGGGACTAAAGGGGGGACCTTTAGTCCCGGATTGGTAATCCCGGTTGGGCAACCGGGATTAAAGGGGGTTTCCAACAGGGATTAAAGCCCATTTCTATAGTAGTGCATAAATTAGGATGTATCTATAACTTCTATAATCCTAACCCCCACTAGCCTATTTCTCAGCCTTCTGATTGGTCCAAACCTCTAGAATGACGTCATCCTATCTGCGGCCCGCGCTTATAGATGCCTCAGGTCCGACGCCGTCCGTTCGCGTGGTGCCTGCTATCCTAGTATCCTACCCTACTTCCCCCACCCACCCACTACTTTCTCTCTCCTTCTCCCCCCACCGGTCTCGCTCGCCGAGCCCAAAGCCCCCGCCCTCCTCTAGCCGGCGGTTGTGCCGGGATCCAGCTTTGGGCCGTGTGGATCGACGCGCCTCCTCCTCTCCTCCTGATCTCCCCCGGGTTTTCGTGCTCCGAAAGTTGTGAGATTCGCCAAGTCGGGCTTGACGGGTGTGGTCGATGGGTGTTTCGGTTGTGCTTACGATTTGCTGATCGGAGGTTTCCGTGCGTGCAGTGTGCTGGCGGGTGGATCTGCATTGGACCGTCGGAGATTCGCATGACGGGGACGACGGCCTCCGTGGTGGCTCCGGTTTGCTCCTCGGCTCTAGATCTGGAAGGTATACAACCCCTGCCCCCTTCCAACTTCCATTTTCTGTACTTCTCTTAGTTGCAAAAGATGTTGGATTCGTTGGTTTCATCCAAACAACAACTTTATTCTCATACGTTGCTGCTGTATGCTTACTCTGAACTACAGTATCGTTTCAGCGATTTCTCTCAAGGGCATAATGCAAGAAAAGGGTCAATTTGCAACATCTGCTTATAGACTTTTGTTGATTTATACTAACAGTGCCGCACGAGCGAGCCTCGGCGACGACCACCTCCCGGCACAGCGCCGCTCGGCCAAGCCCCGCCAATGGCCGCGGCCACGGCTGCCCCCGCACGTCCTGCTCCCCCGGCAGTCCTCGCGCCCGTCCGCTTGCCGGTTTGTTCTCTCTCTCTCTCGGATCGATTTGATTTCCTCCTGAATGAAATGGCCCCAAATATTTTTTGCTACACTGCTGTTGCCTCCATATGAACGATGCACGTATTTAGATTTTGCTTTCGTATATTGTTTCTTTTCTCTTATCATTTAGCGTTTCGTCCTCATCCTGAAATTTGACATCTGTGCTTGCTGCAGGCACTCTCATTATGCCTGTTCTCAGGATGCTAGCTATGTCATTTCTTCGGTCCAAGTCCCTCACCAGTTCATCATGTGTTCTACAGAGTGGTACTTCAATGTTTAATAGTTAGCTTTCATTCCTAATTGCTAAAATAGTCATAGCTAACGCTTCCAGATATCACCTTTCAATTTGCTAATTGTTCACAGAATAAGGTTCTAGACGTGCAGCCTTGCTATCTGCAATTTCTTCTTGCTCACCAGGTGATCCGAATCTTATATAGAATGAAGCAAATGGTCAGAGGTTTCATTCTTATTTTGGAAAGACAGCACTGCAGTGCTCGCCAAGAAAGAGGGCATTGAAAAAAGTGAATGATGTAATGCTATCACAAACTCCAGACCGGCTCCGTGTCAGTAAGCCATATATTAGGGCCTTGTTTAGATGCAGGTTAGAAAGAGAGTGTAAAGTCCTCAGAAGCACTTCGTTTGTTTGTGGTAAATATTGTCCAATTGTGGCCCAACTAGGCTCAAAAAGATTCGTCTCGTGATTTACAACCCAACTATGTAATTAGTTCTTTTTTTTTTTTTATATTTAATGCTATTTACATGTGGGAAACAATTTGTGAGAGGAGAGAGATTGGAAAGTCCTGTAGCACCTCGTTTGTTTGTGGTAAATATTGTCCAATCGTGGCCCAACTAGGCTCAAAAGATTCGTCTCGTGATTTACAACCCAACTGTGTAATTAGTTCTTTTTTTTATTTATATTTAATACTATTTATATGCGGGAAACAATTGATGTGAGGAGAGAGAGTGGAAAAACTTGCACCAAACTAAACAAGGCCTAGGTTTGTTTGAACTTTACAATAGTCTTCTGTTTAGCCTTTGAAATTATCTCTTATCTTGGTTTTCTTTATTGAAAATTTATTCATATTTGGCATTCTAATTTTGGACCATTTAGTTGAAAACTATATGCCCTTGCAGCTGCTTGGGAAATTATGGAATAATCCATGAAATAGTTCACAGTTGAATTCTTCGAACAATAGCTCTATTTGCTGTGGAACCACCTGTACCTCTTCATGGACAGGATATCCGAGATGAAAAGGTAAGGTGGTATAATCCTTTTAATATAAGAAACCGGCAATACTGTGCTACATAGAAGTTAGAAAGTGCTGCCTTTGATAAAGGAACATAAGAACTTCCACTTATGCAGGTGAAGGTTCTCATATCAATTCGGGAAGTGGACCTTGAGGATGTTGTTGTTGGTCAACTTAAAAATACGTCTGTTGAAATTGACAGATACACAAAATACATGACACCAACCTATTTTGCCGCTGCTATGTACATTGGCAATGCATGGGTGGAATAGGGTACCATTTTTTTTTATCACAACAGCCATGGGGCTTATGACGAATAGGTACATTCTATGAGCTCCATAGCTTCTACTATCAAATGTTTGAAAGTTAATTTCTGATTTCAATCACCTCATTGTAGCACCATGCTGTTATCATCTTATTGCATTTCTATAACCTAACATCTCAAAAGGTGCATCAATAGCACATTGAACGCTCAGATTACGAGCTGGTTTCCTCCCTCTTCCCCACGATGGCATTCAACATTTGGATGGGTATATAGGTTCTCTTGACTGCTCAGTTATCTATGCGAGATCCTCTAAACCCTAAACCCTCTCTTATCTCTTATCTCTTATAAAGATAAACCCCACTAGCCTATTTTTCTTGCATTTCCTTGCGCCACATCATCTGATGATGTCATGCCAGGCTTCAGTTTTGTTTCTTCCGATTGGCATCCAAGAAACTGAAGAAACGAAGAGGCAGCAGGCTCTGGTGCACCACCCCAGACACATTTTCTCCCGTCGGTTGCAACATCTCCCTTCGGCTGCGCATCCTCCGTCATGGGCGTTGATTCATTCCCTTCGAACAGCGGGACCGCCCGGAAAGACCTGTCCCGTCGGGCGCCTACCGTCCACGGACTCAGTTTCGGGCGTTCCTGGCGCACTAATTGGACCTGCGCGCTCCTCCGCTCTTTTTCGCGCACTCCTCCTCCGCTCGCTGGCCCACCAACAGAGAGAGACACCGTAGAAAGGGAGCGAAATTATTTCCCCGAAATTATTTCCCAGCGCCCCGTGACTCAGTCCGCAAAAATATCCAAGCCTCAACCCTATTGACCACGCCGCCACACCCAGCAGGCCAGCAGGCTCGTGCCATCCATCTCGCCCCGGCCCTGAGTCCGGGCACCTGCGCCCGGCGCCGCCGCGGAGGCGGGATCCACGAGCGCCCGGTCGCCGCGGCACTGCCCACCGTGGGACCAGCAACCATCCGCGCCGTCAGCTGCGGCTCCATCCTCCGCCGCACTGCTCGCCGCCTGCTGCGCCGCCCGAGGTCCGAGCCACCACGTTCGCCGGGCGACCCAGCCACAAGCAGTGCCGTTCCAAGACACCACGCCGCCGCCCATCCCCCCAGGCACGTGCGCTGCCTTCTTCGTTTTTTTATTTGGATTTAGATTTATTTTCATGGATTTACCCTATTCAGATTCGCAACCACTGACTTTATGCGTTCACTTGCTTGATTTCACACATTTGAACTACCGTGGGGGGCTTCTTGCAGGACGCTGCGTCTAGCAGGACCAACTCTAGCTTCTACACCACTGACTCTGACGCCCCTGTCTTGAAGAACAATTGGACTCTCACAGTCAGACAGCAGCAAGGTCTGACCATGGTCTCTAATTGCCTTGTCTCTCCATCTTGCTACACCAGTCAGTATGTTGCATATCTGTTCTTGATCTTTTGCCCTTGTGACTATATGTTCTAGATCTATGCTAGACTTCCTGTGGTGAATTAACTGCTCTAGTTGCTGGCTGTTTTGACCCTGCACCAATATTGCAGTATCGAAGTTTAGTTGTAGTAGTGGCCTAAAGGATTTCACTTCCAGTTCTTTCAAAGCTTCCATGTAGATGTAGATTGATTTCCAGTGATTATTTTGGTGCTCCATACATACAGATTAATTCACTTGCCATATAGTTCTATCAATGAATTTTGCTGCTCTATTTTGCACAAATCTAGACAACACCAATTTCCAGTGACTGAATCTGCCACAGCTGCTCTATTTTTTCATCGTGATTCCTTGGTTATGGTGTGCTAGCTGTATAGAAAATTTGTTATTATGTTTTTCAGTGTTCTATTGCTAGATGTATAGGAAATTTTATTTTGCTTGACTGAAGCATTTGTGTTATGACTAAATTTGTAACAGGTTTCTTAGTGTGATCTGGTTGGTTGTTGCTGTTTTATTTGGTTCTCTCTGCGGTTTGTGAGCTGATCTCAAAGTCTTGGACAACTACTCTGACTCGGATAGCAGCTGGTTAGTTTTTATCTTCTTGTACAAGTTGGCAGATAAGATATGGCAGATCGTGGTTGGATGTATAGTGGTTGGAAGCGTGGTAGGCTATCTAATGAATGGGTTGATAAAACAAAAGAGTTTTTGGATCATGCCTTCTCAATCCCTGAGTTAGTTGAGTCTGATACAATTAGGTGCCCTTGTTCCATATGCCGGAATTATTTCCGGCATAAAAGGCCGAGGATAGAGCTACATTTGTGCCACAATGGGTTCAAAGAAAATTACCAAACTTGGACAGCACATGGTGAGAGGCAGGGAAATCACAACCATGAGATTAGTTCTGTGGTAGAAAATGAGGGATTTGGTGAGACAGATCGGATGGATGCTATGCTAGTTGACTTAGCTGGTGAGCACCCACCATTAGTTGACGAAACACCAACTGCTTTTGCCCAAGCCTTCTATAGAATGGTTGCTAGTGCAGATGAGCAAGTACATGAGCAAACCTTGCACTCTACTCTCTCTGCTGTTGCTCGTCTGTTGGCCATTAAATCACAGTACAATCTTTCAGTGGCATGTTATGATACTTTTGTTGAACTCATGCATGAACTTCTCCCTCCTAACTGCAAGATTCCTAAGGACTTCTACCGTTCTAAAAAAATTGCTAGAGGGCCTTGGTATGCCATACCATAAGATTGATGTTTGTGAAAAAAAAATTGCATGTTGTACTACAAAGATAACAAGGATAAGGATAAGTGTGACATATGTGAAACCTCCCGCTATAAGGATGGATCAACTAAGGTTCCTCGTAAAGTCTTGCGCTACCTGCCCATTACAGATAGGTTACAAAGATTATATCTACATGAGGGTACAGCAAAACTCATGCGTTCACACAAAAAGAAACTCCTCTAGCAAGGTCTAGTAAAATGTTGCATCCATGTCATGGAGAGGCATGGAAGCAATTTGATGTTGATTACCCGGACTTTGCGTAAGATGCTAGGAATGTAAGACTTGGTTTTGCAACTGATGGATTTACTCCATATAAATTGAATGCAGCCTCTTACTCTTGTTGGCCAGTATTTTGGGTTCCCTATAATCTTCCACCTGGTGTATGTATGAAGCCTGAGTACATATTCCTTGCCATGGTCATCCCTGGACCTGAACACCCTGGAAAAAACCTAAGTACTTTGCTTCAACCTTTGGTAGATGAACTGGTACAACTATGGGCTGGGGTAGAGACATGGGATGCTTCGGTGAAGCAAAAATTTACAATGAGAGCAGCATACTTATGGTCTATACATGATTTTCCTGCATATGGCATGTTTTCTGGATGGAGCACCCATGGGATTTTTGCATGTCCACAATGCATGTGTGATACTAATGCATATCGATTGCGTAAAGGCGGTAAGGCTACCTGGTTTGACTGCCATAGGCGGTTTCTTCGTATAGACCATCCCTTTCGGAACGAAGAAAATGCCTTTTGCAAGGGCAAGGTAGTGCACGAAGGCCCCCCTAGGCAATTAACTGGAGAGGAGGTGAAGGCGCAGCTGTACAGACAGGTTCATAACACGTATAAATTTGGCAAAGAACACAACCGAAGTATATAAGTGGCTTTTGGCAGCTTCCTTATTTCACTAAATTATTGCTTCGTCACAACATAGATGTGATGCATAATGAAAAAATGTGGTGAAGCCATTTGGAACACATGTTTTGATATTCCGGATAAGACTAAAGATAATGTGAAAGCTAGACAAGACCTGGAACTGCTTTGCAATCGCCCTTCTCTTCATTTATACCAAAAGAATGGCAAGTGGCAGAGACCAAGGGGCCCATACTGCATAGCTAAGGATGACAAACCTAAGATTCTAAATTGGTTCCGAGAGCTTAAGTTTCCAGATGGGTATGCGGCTAATATTAGGCGTGGGGTTAACCTACTACAAAAGAAGATTTTTGGTTTGAAAAGTCATGACTTTCATATCTTTATTGAGCGATTACTTCCTGTTGCATTTCGGGGGTTTCTACCTGATGATATTTGGATCTGTTTGGCTGAGCTGAGTTATTTTTATAGACAGTTGTGTGCTAGACAAATCAGCAAAGACTCAATATTGGCATTGCAAGAGAACATAGCTGTCCTTATTTGCAAATTAGAAAAGATATTCCCCCCAGGCTTCTTCAATCCAATGCAACATCTAGTAATTCATCTTTCTAATGAGGCATTATTAGGAGGCCCTGTCCAGTATCGATGGATGTATCCATTTGAGAGGTGAAGCCAAAACTGTATTATCCGTCTATTTCATATATGATACTTACTAGATCTACTAAATAAAATTTAACATGTAGGTTTATTCTGGGCATTAAAAAGAAAGTCCGAAATAAAGCTCGAGTTGAGGGATCCATTGTTGAGGCTTACCTTGTAGAAGAGGCTGCAAACTTCCTTTCATTGTATTTTAGATATAAAGTGCACTCTATCCGAAATAAAGCACGCAGATATGATGATGGTGGCCCAACTTCTGTTAGAAGCTGTAGCATTGAATTGTTTGAACATAGTGGTAGATGCTTCATCTCACAAGGTTTTCGTGACCTCACAACACAACAATACAAGGCAGCAGCCCTATACATATTAACTAACATCCCGGAGATGGATGATTTCTTCAAGTATGGCTTCTTTTATTTGGTTTTAAGTTATTTTCTGATTTGTACTTGCACTATAACAATGTCAAATATGACCCTGTAGAGAATTTGACAATGAACAATGGAAGGGTCGCTCACAGCCAAGCGACCAACAAATCAATAACTTAAGATTAGATGGTTGGAAAGGCATACGTGGCAGCAGTAGAGGCCCCAATTTCTTTGATTGGTTCAAGAACATAGTAATATCTCAACTCAGTTGTAGCAAGTTTTCTTTCTTCTTTGTTTAAAACCAAAGCACTAATAAATGTAATTCAACTCTTTGCAGTGTACAATCAGATCAAGTGTTCATAATGTGTTGCGTCAAATTTCATATGGGTTTCGCAAAAAGAGTGTCCTCCTATGGTTGCTATGATGTGAATGGATATAGATTTCGGTCGAGAAGTATGAGAATAACAGGACAGGATTAGCTACAACCAATAGTGGTGTTTGTGTGACGTGTAATGATGCCAATGGCAATGCTATTGAGTACTTTGGTGTTATTGAAGATATTATTAAAATTTCTTGGGAGGGCAGGGAAGAACTTGAGTTAGTTCTGTTTTTATTGTCGCTGGTTTGATCCAACCTCTAGGGGTGTTAGGCGAACTGAAAATCTTGGTTTGTTGGAAGTGAAGTACAGCTCAAGGCTTCAAATTTTGAACCATTTGTATTGGCGAGTCAAGTTACACAAGTTTATTATCTATCATATGCTTGTGATAAACCTAATTTGAGGGATTGGTGGGTAGTGTACCATGTAGCACCACGAGATCGTTTGCCGCCAATTGACATCAACAATGATTCCATTGAAACAGAAGAACCATCACATGACATCTCATTTTTTTCAAGAGGATGGACTGGAAGGTACATTTGTGATCGATCTGGGTGACATTGAAGTAGTTTCCTCATCAGCAGATGAAATAACTGATCCAAAAGAATTGGAAGAGCTGGAGAAGCAAACTGATGGTCCAGAACAAGAAGAGATATTAGAAACTGATGAAGGAGACAAAGACGATGCTGACTCCTTTGATGAAGACTGTTATGAAGATGAGGATTTCTAAAAAATGCTTGTTTTTTTTGAAATTATTGTACTAATGATTCAGTCTTAGTTCTATCCTAGTGGACTCATTGCTATGTATCTTTTGTCTGCTGCTATGTATCCTATAATGTGGACTTATTGCTATGTATCTTTTGTGTGTTGTTATGCATCCTAATCTGGACCCAGTTTTATTTATGCAGTCTTATTTTTCTACTACTGCATTGTTATATTTAACTTTTGTATGCAATCCTTTTTTCTACTGCTTGTAGCAGCATTTAAAAAAAAATCTGCTACTAACATTATGTTGCAACATGTTATGTGGCAGAAGATGCAGTCCTTCAATCATCGGACGGATAGGCGACCAAGATCAAGTGATGTCTTAGACAACATCGAGAGTCAGCCCCCTGCAGGAAAGAGGATAAGGGGCCGCAATAAACCACATAAGCCTCGCAATGGTCAGATAGCCATAACACCTGAGGGTGACAAGTATGTGCATGCTGATTTTTTCTAAGTGTGGAAATGGTAGTATTAGAACTTGCTAATCCTTTTATGATGTACTTCATTTTTCTTATTGAGCAGCCAATTCCGCTATGTTGATTACTCAATTGATGATAAAATGAAGAAAGGCCCCATTCTTGGAGTGATTTTAAAGAAACAATATCCTCCGATCATTCAAGGGACAACAAGAGACGGTCATCCATTCAAATATCATGCAAGCACACACATTCTAAGGGATGATACACGGACCCCAGCTGATTTTGTGAAACAAGAGTTCTGGGTGAGCATATAAGTAAAAGAAAATTGATTAGTTGTTTACATATTTGCTTTACACTAATCTAAGTAGGTCTGTACACTTAATACGATACTGCAGTCCAAATTGTCTGCTTTAATATTAGAAGCATTATTAGCTGTTATTGTCACCATGTTCATCTATTCTTGTAGTGGAGGCCTGTCCTCTATTCTTTCAAGTTAGATACATTGCCCACTTGTTCTATTTACAGTAATGCTTGATTATTGTTTATTTTCCAGAGCATATATTCAGTTCCTGAAGAACTTGAAGATGAAGCAGACCGTGTATTTGAGAAATATGCACACAACCAATGCAAGAATATGATGTACCAAGCTCGCCCAGATGCTGTCAAGTACTACTATCGTGGAAATCATAAAGAGCCCAAAGCCTTTGATGCATTTGCCTGTGCCAAACTACTTACTTTTGAAGAGTACATGCAATGCAAGCCTGAATGGTTCACTGATGAAGCCTGGGAGTCCCTTTGTAAGTATTGGTGCTCTGATGAATACCTGAAGAAAAGGAGGCTTGGGCAAGAATCTCGGAAAAAAAATCCTGATGGCGCTCAAAACAGGGGTGGTTCTAGGCCACTAGTTGAGACTCAACAATATCTAGTAATCTCCTTTCTCGCCATCCATTTCTGAGTAACTTTTAATTTTTCATGTGCATTAAAATTGGTCACTTCTTTTATGCCTTGAAGGAAGCTAAGCATGGACCTGGGAAGGGCACTGTAATAAATGCTTATGCCTGCATGTTAGCTGGCATTAAGAATTGTGATGCCAATGGGAATGCTGGCCCAATTCCAGAACGGGCAAAGAAACTTCTTGTATGTAGCAGAAAATTCTATCTATTTTCATGCCTTTTCCATTTGTAGTTTCTAACCAATGATTTCTGTTACTTCTAGGATGACTACAATGAGGCATTGCAAGAAAAGTATCCGGAGAACTGGCAAGAGCAACCTTTTGATGGTCAGATTGCATATAATGTTGGTGGTGGCTTGCCGCATGGTCGTCTTGCAATAGGAAATGGTGCTGTCAACAAGGCTACAATAATTGATGCTGCCAAGGCAAGTGGGACAAGGCCAGCAACCTCAAGAGCTTTTCAAAATCTGTTGGCAAGATATGAGGAATCACTTGCCAATGTTGGACGCTTAACTCAGCAAAATAATGCTTTGGTTCAACAGAATGCTGCATTGACTCGAGATGTGAAGCGTAATGGTCGTGTACTAGAGGTATAATTCTATTTTGGTGTGCTATCTGTCTACAGTTCAAGGTTCATAAATATTGATTATGTAGTATGTATCTTCCATTGCAGCTCATTATTAACAAAGTACAAATAGAGATACCACCAGACCTACTCCAGGAAGAAGAAAATGACATGGTAAGATTAACATCTTAAATCATTTCCACTTTATGCACCTGAACTGTAACTCTGTAAGGGTTTAGGCAAAGTAGCAGTTGCCTATGTGTACCAATTTTTTTGTGCAACTTTTTAATGCAGATTTAAATTCTGGAATTATGTTGTGTCCTTTATATGTTTATTGTGACCTGTATATTCTTTTCATATACAGTGAACCATTTCCACTCTATCCACCTGAATTGCAATCAGCTACTATACTCAAATCTATGCTAAAAAGGTTATACACAAAGTAGCTATAATTTGGCCTGATTCTACCCATGGGTAGATGAAGCCGGATAGTTTCTATCCTTTATCTAAAAAAAAAGCTACTGCGTGTGTGAACTAATTTCAATTTTTTAATGCAGATTTAAATTTTGAAATTATGTTGTGACCTGTATATGTTTATTCTGACCTGTATGTTCCTTTCATATGTAGTGAATCATTTCCAAAATTTGCATTATCTACATGTGCTTACAAATGGTCCTTTTATTTTGATTTGATTGTAGGGAGGGACTATAGATGGATCATCTCGTGCTTCAGCCAACATTGACAGGGACAACAGCGATGGCCATTGAGGTGTGTGGTGGCAGGAAGTATTTTGTGGATCCGTAGTCTTTTGTTTATCTACTACGGTTCATGGCAACAACTAGCAAGTTTGAAGGCCATGTGTTATGCCGAGTATTTTGTGCAAGGGAAGTATTTTGGTTGTGCATCAGCGGCTGCACATTTCATTGCACTTGAAGGCATGTGTGCTATGGAGTACCGGCCACATGTTAGCACATGTCCTTGTGATATGAGTCAGCTACTTGTAGACTTCCTACTCAAAGATCAAGGAATGCTGATTTTGGCTGCATACTCCATCAAATAGCAGCTACTACCTCTATCCTATTTCAGATGTCGCTGGAGCCTTGTACCTGGTGCAAGCAAGGTTCTGTGAACCTGGAAAAGACTGTCCAAATACATTCCATCGGCACTGAACTTGGACAGAAAATAGTTGTGCTAGAGAACGACGTTTATTGCCGGAACGGAGGGAGTAGTTACTTGCAGACTACCTACTCAAGCAGCATGTCCATTTTGTGGTTGTCAAATAGCAACAGTTGTGTTGGGAGGTATGAATGCCATCAAGTCCGTTCGACTGCCAGATTGCTACTGGCTGCTATATGCTGTTCGACTGCTAGATTTGCTTCTGGCTGCTATCTGTTGTTCAGTGCCCATAAGGAGTTAGCACTTTTAACTTGTTCTGCCTCTTAGTTACTAAGTAAAAGGCTAACTAGGAGGCATTAATTATTATGTAGCTCTGTATTTATGAACAACTTGGATGATGTTCTAATATTATTGAGTACAATATTTATTACTTCACTGTGGATGAATGATTACATAAGTTGATGTAATATTGTTTTTAATGGTTAATTACTTGCTGTACTAATGGTTAAATAACCTGTGCTTCTGTATATTTGAATTGATTGGAAAGGTCTCCCCTGACAGAGCTGAACCGTCAGGGAAACTTTATTATTTTTCCTGACAGTTCAACACCGACAGGAAAAGCTTATGGGGTTCCCTGACGGTATAGGGACTGACAGTGAAAGTTTAAAGTTTCGCTGACGGGTTAACAACCGACAGGAAAAGTTTGAACCTTCCCTGACGGGCCGGCACCCGTCAGTAGCTTTCCCTGACGGTATCCTTGCCAACCGACACTGGAGACCTTTCCTGACGGTTGGTACCGTCAGTAAATAATCTCTGACGGGCTTCTGTTAGGGAAGATGGACTTTCCGCGTCAGTTTTCTCCCGTCGGGTTATCCCTGACGGTACCCGTCACGGATACGTTACCCTGACGGTTTTTCATACTTTTCCTGACGGGACCGGCCGTCACGAAAAAACTTGCCTGGGGTGGTGGTGTGAAACTTATCCCACCGAGTTATCAACAACATGTCATATGCAGATCATACAATCCACCCATGGAATTTCCATCTCCTTATCCTGTGCCTTTTGGTTTGTTAATCTCCTATAACTGAATATCCATAAATGCATGGCATCCTTCACACACCAACAGCCGACTTCTTCTCCACCACAACAATTATTAATCCACCTGAATGCAAACGCATGTGGAAGGAACTGAACCATCATAGTTGCCTTCGCATTTGTATTACCTGAAGAACTGAATCATTGTTGCTACCTTCAGGTGTATAAAACTGACACCAAGACCAGCGCTGGATGAGGACCGTGCCACACCCCGAGCTGACGGTATTGCACCGCGCTCCTTCCTCCCGGTGCCAGCGGATAGCTCGATGAGCTCCTGAGAGCTGGTGCCTGCGGCCCACCCGTGCTATGGCCTTTCCTCTTTGCGCCGGTGAGCAATGAGCTGCTTTCTTTAGTGCGTGTTGACAGCCAACATAGCAGGGTGAGGATCAGAGACCCTCAAAATAGCTGCGCTCCTGCTGGATCATGTTTTTCTCTACTCAATTCTATCTCCTCTGTATATATCTGTCATGGAATACTCTTGAGAGTTGATAAAGATACCATTATATTGCAGGAACAGTTTGGCTTTGGAAGAACAGAGTATCAGAGTATCATCATCCGATCAACAATAACAATTATGCCTGTTTGCAGGCTTTCAAGAACCATCGGTATACAAGGCTTCATCAGTATGTGCCATATACTGCGCTACATATATGGAGTTGTTTATCTGATCATGTAATTTTGTTTTTAGCTTGCGTATTTCACAAGTTTAGAAAGTTTACGCGATATCTACGTGTAATGTGAATGTAATTACATTATATCGTTCTTTTTTCCTTTGCTACTAAAGCCACCTGTATTTCCAAGCTTACAGATTATTATATGTAAGCCATAGCTTTTATTCATCAGTCAAATATCTATAATTCTAATAAAGCTAAACTCCGCTAAATGATTTCTCTCTTCGTGTCTGGTGTCCACATCTTCCACTAAGTAGCTTACTAGATGTTCTATCTCTTGATTCAAAGTGTCAACATCATCCCCACTAACCATGTTATCTCTTATTTATTCCCACTAGATGATTTTTACCTTTTATGAATTATATTCCTCCTCCATACCCACGGCAACGCGCGAATTCTTCTAAGTATATATATATATATATATATATATATATATATATATATATATATATATATATGCTATTCTATACTCTAGATATAGAATAGCTATTCTACACCATGAGCTAGATTAGAGACCCAACCAGCTCCCTCCAACCTGCCCCGGCGCGCCCAACCCGTCCCGACACGCCTCGGTCCCGTCCCGCACCTGCGCGCCGATCCCTCCCCCCCGGTCCCCCCCCACATGACCCGCATCCCTCCCCGGTCCCCACGTGCCTTGTACCACACGCGCCCTTCCCGCTGCGTCTGCTTGCGCGAGGGACAGTGCATGCACCTACACTCCTGCTGGCAACGCATGCACCCTGTGTAAGCTTGCATCACTTTTTTATTTTCATGCATGCATATTAAAAGAAAATTAATCTATTGCTATTTTTAATTTTTTAATTTGCATGCATGCATATTAAGAAGAAATTAATTCATGTGTTAATTCGTAAACCATGTACCTGCTAGTGTACAACGGCCAAACGCATGACGAGGTCATCAAGTATTTTCTTAGTATCTTCGAATTTTTTTAGTATCTTCTAGTATTTTGTTGGTAGTTTGTACAGTCGGCATTATAACCTGAGTAGTTGCTAGTACCTCTAAGTATTTTTAAGTAGTTGTCAGTACCTTCAAAGTCGTTGTCAGTATCTTTAAGTATTTTGTCGAGATCTATCAGTATTTTTGTCAGTACTTTGGTACAGTCAGTACTATAACTTCAGTAGTTATCAGTATCTTTAAGTATTTGTCAGTATCTTTTGTCAGTATCTTCGATAGTTGCTAGTATTACCAAGTAGTTTGTCAGTATTTTTTTTTTAGTCAGTACTTGATCTTGTAGAATTCAGTATTTGATCCGCTCCGTGGTGCACTATTTTCTCTTGTAGGTTTCAGTAATAACCAATATCCTTTTTCATTACTGTTGCGTATATTAATTCTCGTTGAATCATTCAGTATATGCACACTCTTTATTTTGTTGGTATTCATTAATTTAGTATTACGCACTCTATCTTGCTTATACTGAACTGAATGATTGTACTATCAAAAATACGGAAGCAACTTATTAGCATGTACTGCATAACAAATACCGAGAAATACTAAAGAAAACTAAAGAATATTGACACATAGTGAACCATTGCACTAACAAATACCTAAGCTAACCACAATACTAATAAATACTAAATCAAATTTCTGTACAAAATACTCTAGCATGTGGTGCCTAGCATTGTTTTTTAGCGTGTCAAATTTCAGTGTTCTGTTGGTCCGTATCATGGCTGCTTGCAGTGTGTGTCAGCCTTGTGTCAAACTACTTGGTAATATTTTTTTTAAGGTTCAACACTGAATTTTAACTCAGTGAGAAACAAAGGTAGCTTAATTTTTTAATTCATTTTAAGGTCAAACTACTTGGTATGCCAATATTTTTTTTAAGGTTTATGATTTTGAAATCCATTTTTTTTGAATTTTTTAAATGATCTTGGATAGAGAAAACTAGATTTGTAGTACTCGAAAGGATCTAGAACTTTCTAGTTTAATTTTTTTTTTAACTAGAATTCATTTAAGGTCTTAAAAATGCATTACAATATTTGCTAAAATGAAAACTATTCATCAGCTTCCCTCCCCCAAAGGATCGGAATGCAGGTAACCAGTTCATTGACAAATCATCTTGACACCATCAGACAGGCAATCTCTCATCGAGAGTTTTATTAGACACAAAACATAACACAGTACAACGACGTAAACACTAGAACATATCACTCCAGCAGCACAGAACGGCAGAGGTGGACCATTAGCATGAATGGTGATAACCCTTGGACATAATTATTGCATGAAAACTGATTAAACAGGAGGCCTGAATGAAATCATACGACGAGTGGCTGGCTGCTGCTCAGAGCGGATGCACATAGACACCAATAGCATGCAGGAACTTGCCACTACGCCCGAAGAAGCCGGCGACACCACCGTTGCCCTGCACAGGGACACTGAATGGGGTCCCATTTTCCGGGCCGAAAGGACTCTTCTCCTGACCGAAAGGACCGTATGTCTTCACGTTGGTGACAAGCTTAATTGAGTTTATAACATTGAGTTCCTCAAACACGTCGAATGTTCCAGAAACTTCTTTCACGAACTCAGAGTCCGAGAGCTCGATCTGCATGCGAGGAGAATACCTGGGTTAGATCTCGATCGTGCTTATTCCCTGGAGTAGCTAGGCAGAAACTACCGTGAACATGTATGTGCAGTGGTCATGATCTTGAGGACAAAATACATATATATTCTGAGTCGGAGGACCAGGACATAAGCTTTTCCCAGCCATGTATACCCATCACAAATGAATGAGGCTATTAGCTTACCGTCTTAGGATTTCCACCAGGACCGCCCCATGGGCCTGCAGTGTGCTTTTCACCAGCTTGATCTACATAGGAAAATTCAATGGAATCAACAACCGCACCGCTGCTAATGGTGATGCTCTTCAGGCGCTTTGGTGGCCCTGTGATGTCTCGAGCCGATCCTCCGTTTCCACCCCATGGGCCAATCTTTGTGGCAAGAACGCTCTGCAAGAATCGATTAAATCAATTATATTTATTTTTCTATTTATTTATCTCTTGTGGTTAATAGCTTTTTAATCAATACTATTAGCAGAGCTCAAAGATATATATGTCGATTTATTCTATGTCGTACCCTTGATCCATTGAACAATGGACAGAATCCCTGGACCGTAAGTTCTATAATGTTCCCCTCCGAATTTCTTTCGTGCACCCTTTTCTTGATGACACCGGTTGCCATAGCAAAGCGTCCAGTTCCCCCAACGATAGCCCACTCACCTCCCTCAACTGGTACTCCCATCACCTGAAGTGTGGATCCCTTAAATCTGCACTATCCACGTCATACTTTAAATGATATATATGTATGTGTGTGCGTGTGTGTGTGTATACATATATCCTCTCAATGAAAAAGTTTTGCCTTCTTCTAAGCAACTAAGTAGTACATCATTCATACACGTGCATCAGTACACTTGCATATAGTATGTACTCCCTTTGGTTTATAAGTCGCAGGTATATGAACAGACTAGTTTTAAAAATTTTAACAATTTGTACAAGTTTGATATTTTTAGATTTGTAATTAACCATATTATCCAATACATAGAAAAAATATAACATAAAATAAATAAATCATCAAAGTGTATTTTTATGGGCCAGAGATCACACTACACTTAGCAAACTGTGTCGGATGGAGTGTATGTTATGGACCATAGAATAGAGATCAAGCATACGTACGTACCCTTCATCCTCGAACACTAGGCTGAAGGAATTATGCCAGTCACCAGCATAGATATGCAGTCCCCGGGCACGAGCAATTACTTTGGCGGAAGCTGAGAGCCCATCACGTATAACCCAGTTGTTAACGGTCAATGTGCCAATCCTGTCTTTTACTATGATTTGCGACTGGGTGGCGTTCGGGCCTACGTAGGTGTGGTATAGGTACAGGCCATGGAAGTTGAACTCACTGCCCTGTGGCGGTGCATAGGAAGGGCTGAATTGGAGGATGCAAGGTGTGGTGGCCATGGGAGAACGAAGGTGCTGGATGATGACCAGCTACACACACTACCACTGATTAGCTAGTCCAAGTTTGTGCTGCCTCTGCCCTCTACTCATGTGAGAAACAAAAGCCACGGCACAGCTATTTATAGGGCCAAAGCCAACACTCAATGTAGCGGAGGCGGATTCAGCAACTGACCTCTAGTAAGCTGTCATTTCATCTGTTCATTTCACAAAAAGCGGCTGACACTGATACGAGACGTAAAAACTTCAGCACGCTTTTTCATCCGCATGAGGGTCTCGGTCCTCCCATTGATAAGGATGGATTTGGATTGGATTTGGATGAATGTGGATTCGCATACCACTATTTTATCACATTTTAATTCGAATTCAAATATGGATACAGATATTATCTTTGGATATTAATGCAAAACGGAAATCTCGAATTCTGGTATCTACATTGTTGCTTATAAACTAAGTTTGTTTCATCTTATGTTTTAAAAGGAATGGTAACTGGGAAGGCATTCTTGTCCCTTCTTATGATAATTATGTTTTAGAGGATGTTCTAATTGTCTCTAGAGGAAATAGATGAGATGGTGAGCTTATCCATATGAGTTATTGTAAAATTTTGGTCAAATTTGTGAAGATTCATGTATGTTCATTGAAGTTGAATCTTAGCTGTGTATCCGATGAACCTTTGAAGATTAGTGACATCAGTATTTATTGTGGACTCTTGTAGATGGATTAATTTTATTTTTTAACCATTTATAATTGTCTAGTTGGACCGTCTGTCGCTAAAACTATATGTACCACCGCTAGATCTATCGGTAAAAGCGTAACAGATTATGTGTTCCTAGAAAGTAGCATTGGGCTATCTGTTTATAAATATTGAGGGTAATAGACTATCTATCGCTAAAAGTACTACCTGTCACTAAAGATTTTTTAGCGATAGGACTTATACCGCCTGCACAAGTCTGTCGCTATAACTTTTTAGCGACAAATCATCTGTTGCTATATCCATTTTTGGCGTCAGATCATCCAATGGCAATCTTGGTGTTGTGGTGTAGTGAACAGTCATCTCATCTCGTCTCTTTATTTTCTCAAACAACGGCTCACACCGATGCATAATAAAAACTTCAGGGCGTAGATTGTCACGTACATGTGGGTCTCATTGCAATGAGACACAACTGCCAATGTCTCTCTCGAGAAAAAGACTACTACTCCCTCTATCAAAAGTCGCAAACATCGGGCATAGCACGTGACCAAGGAGGACTTCAAGCTTCTCCATTTCTCTACACCGACATGTGGGCCCTCGCCCACTCCTCGCACGTGCCTCCGTCCATGGATCCCCTCTCCCTCATGCCACAACACGCCTCGGCCACAACACGCCCGGGAGAGAACGCCACGGTGGCACGGGAGATCGCTGCATGCATGGCGGGTCTTTTCGATTGTCGCGCCTCGATTCGTGGCGCGTCCAAAAGAGTTAGACACGCAAATAAGTTTTGAACAATGTTTATTTTAGAATATCTTTGTAAATTGAGTTAAAAATAAAAAATTCCCCCCCTCCTCTCCCCGCACGCGTCCTGCAGCCCCTCCTAGGGCCGCCCCGCCCCTAGCCATGTGCCGCCAGCCCCGCAGCATGCTCGTCGCCTCCACCCTCAAGGCTCACTTGCTTTCGCCGTAACGCCGTGGCGGATCCCCCCGCCCGCCCGCCTCCCCCGCAATGGCGCTACCCTGCCTCCCCGCCGGCCGCTTGGGATCGGTGGCGCCCAGCACCGGCCCGCTTGCCCGCCACCGGCCAGCCCACAAGGCCCAAAACGCCAGGCCCAGCCCCATGTCGAACCGCATCTGTGATCTCCCTGGACGCTCTCATCCTCCATGGCCATGTGATGCCATTCCTTCCGACACGGGGAGGCCGTGCGGACATGCGTTATGGCAATGATGAGAGCAAAGCAGGATGCGTGCGTCTTAAAGGTTTGTCGGCTGCTAGAAATTTGAAGCTAATAGCTCAATTTAAAATAGTATGCTTACATGTCTCCTATCAAAACTCCAGACATTTTTTTCTTCTATCAAAACTCTAGACTTTTTTTTTTTGGTTTTCATTCCCGTAAGTTGGTGAAGAAGCTAAACTGTTGATTTGATGCCAAATTTGGTGCAATTCTATCAGATTTACGTCCCTGCCTTTTTTATTTTGTTCAGTCATTGGGGTGGGTCTGACCTCCAATGATGAATCCAAGGAATGCGCTTTGAAGAACCTCAACATAAAGGTAAATCCATCTGTTCATCACTAATTCTCTAAAGGTTGTCTAGGACATTAAAGATGTCATTGTTTGTTAGCTTTGGCACTAGATGCATGCTGCAAAGGTTAAGCAACAATTTGGGCACTATGTGCACGCTTTTGAAGTGCAAAGATTTCTTCCCTCCTACGTGAAGTGTAATATTTTTGTTTCATGCTACAGTCATATTGATGAACCCTTACTAATGCCTTTTTCCTATTGTGTTTAATCCCCGATAATATAGAGAGGATATGAGGGAATTTGTGAGGAACAACTCTGTAGAGTTCAGTGAGTACTATATTCAGACCTATGCTGCAAAAATTAGTCAAGCTACCCTTCCCTCAGAAGTAATTACTAAATTCAGACTTTTGTTGGATCTCATTTAAGTGGTCCTCAGGTATGCTTGATAAGATGACAACTGAAGCTGATCATGTATTTATCATGGTTTAGAACTGTTGCGTCTTAAAAACTCATGATTACAAAGCCGTGGATATTTGGGACCCATTTTTGAGGGCCCGCATATCGATTGGGTTCAAAGGAACTTTTACGTCACCCACGGATGTTACCGCACTTGCAATTGCATCGCCGCTGTCTCATTGGTCAGTTCATTAAATGACAGTCAATTTCTCTCCGCTGCACTCCTATTCCAATTCTGATATGATATGAGATTAGTTTAATTTCCAAAATTTCTGCTGCTTTCTGAATGAGTTTTTTTTTTTGAACAAAAGACATGAGACTATATTGATTTCGTTAATAAAAGGGAGATGGAATGTAAAACCTTCTAATTTTAGAAAAAAAAAATCGTCCCTACTGCACTTCTAGGATTTAGAAGTCACTCCAGGCGAGCTATATGATGAGCTCGTGGGCATTTTTTTTTTTTTTTGGGAGAATTTACCTGGGAATTTCTTGTATGTTGTTTGAGCTATATACTATCAATCTATCCCATATGCTTACATATTCCCTAGCAGGTGAGGTTGTCTTGGATTAACAAGAATGTAGAATGGTGTTCTCATATTTAATTCACAACAGGTTGTCTTTGAGGTTTCGGGAGAGGGGTTTGCTCTGCTACACACTGGTGCGTCCTGGAGTTGTTGCAGAATGAGTTTGCTGCACTCCAAGGATAACAGTTAGTGCTGTTCTAAGGATTATCCTATTTGTAATACAGGTGATGTTGCCAATTTGTTTCTGTTCTGAATATTAGCAATCTGCTAGTTTTATTTGGAGAATTTTCAGCATTGAACATTCAGAGTAGATATGAGATCTTCACCTTCCAGCTCAAAGGTTGGTAACTTTTGATCATTGTAGTGCTCGATCCTGTCTACAACCAGATATATCATTTATGTTTTTTTGCTAACTATTATCTTGGTAACTTTTGATCATTTCTGCTTCAGCAATTGTTGGCAGTTCAAAAGAACAGTTTGTGTTTGAATCATTCATGAATTGGTTTTAGCCTATAAAATTGATGAAGCTGAGGTGCCACTCTATAACCATGCTTATTGGAGCCTGCTGTCTCTTTTGCATTTAGCTGATAGCTAAATAATCGGAGCCACTTATTTTGCATCTTGCATTTAGTGCTTCTACTTGGACGAGAGGCATAGGCTGATTTTCGTCCTGGTGATAGTTGTGGCAAAGGTATGGTTTAACGAAATTTTCACTTCTTTTTTTTTATTTGGCCACATAGCTCAATGGAAAGTACTCTTCTATTGTTTCTAAAACTGCACACCAGTCAAATTAAAAAAAAAAATCAGGCAGCAGATTGCATGGCAACTAAGGGTTTCTGGATACCCATACCCATCTGGTCTCTGGCTCGTAAGGGCTCTTGTAGCTGCAGCAAACACAGGAAGCATACGTTCTGCCTCAAGGCAGGCAGGAGCTAGACACCACTAACTGGTTTTAGATGCCTTAATTGTTTTTGGACCAAGAATGAGGGAGTGTTGTTATGTTGTATAAGGAATTTGAGCTTTGATGAATGTAGCTAACTGCATCCTTGATGTTCCAGTTCCAGATGCCCTGATTCACTACCTCCTTAGAATTTTCCCTTGGTTAGTCCTGATGCACTATACATTGTTTTGTATCCACAGTATGCAAACGTTCTGAAAACAAAAGGTATTATGTTTGAATCACTAATATGTAAATATTCTGTTAGTCCTAATATTTGCATTTGAACAAATAAATTTCATTCAAGTTTCTTACTACAAGAAAGAATTATAATTGACATGCAATTACTTGCACATGTTCATTTTTTTCCATAGTATATGCACCATCCATTTTAGGCGGATGAGCATTATTATGGGGACCAGGTAACTCGTGTTCAGAAGAAAGCAATTTTCCCATTCCAATTATAATGATGTTAACCAGTGAGAAACAAAGGTAGCTTAATTTTTTTTAATCATTATAAGTCCAAAGAAAATATAAAATCCATAGTTTGTAACTGTAGCATATTGTTTTCTTCTTTTCTCACACAACAATCACAAGTACATCAAGCTGCAATGCATCGACATGTTTACTATCAACTCTAAAAATATGGACCATTCGCTAATACAAGTTAGAACTAGATGTGTTTTGTGTTTCCAGCGATGGTTTGAAATCTAATTGTAACATACATAAAAACAGATGACAGGGCCATCAGATATACAATCTGTTGCACCACCCAAAGATATTTGCGACTCCCTCCATCTCAAATTATAATTAACTCTAATTTTCTTTGATGATCGAGCACCTCAAGTTTGACCAAATTTATATAACAAAATAATAACATTTATCATACCAAATAAATATTTATAGTATACCTATTTGATGTCATAAATCTTTGCAGTTCTCTCTATAGTTCTTCAAGAAAGTTGGAATGACTTACAATTTGGAATAGAGGGAGTAATTAACAATAAAGTAATGGGTATACTGCCAATTGATGGCATCCTTGGTGCCCAAGCATTTGTATCATTTTTTTGGATGTGTGGAACCATAGTAGTCTTTATTTTTCATTTTGTTTCTTTTTTTTTTTTTTTTCTCACACAAGGACCGATTGCTTGATGTTTGGTCCGATTCAATGCAATCGCCATTGTTGGTCCGCTGCCGTTAGCGTTCCATGTATGACGCCCTACTGTGTTTTCCTTACAACTTTTCCCTTCTTTGGACCAAGTTGCCAAACCCGATCATGTACATTACGTTCGGATCAACGTGGCACGCCATGGAATTAAAATTACTCAACCATGGGTAGGCTCTTCAGTCGTAGCAGTGGCGCACATGGTACATGGAAGGAAGGAGAGGCTGTGCAGTTCGTACCATACTAGACAAGAAGCAGGTGTACACGACCATGAGCACCATGTGATGTACTCCTCCTGTTGGACTGACGGCTGACAACTGACGAGATGACAACGACGACACTCCCGAGGTCTCCCCTGCTTGTTTGCATTGGCTGCTTGCTACTTATATGAGTCCCTTTGGAACGCAGGAATTTCACAAGAATTTTGTAGGATTTTTACCGGAATCAGTTCATTCTTTACAGAAAAAACATAGGAACATGAAAATTTTCCGCGTTCCAAAGGGGGGCCTACATCGGGACAGCGAAAGCGCCATGTGTGTGGAGGCATGAACCACATTCACGCGTTTCATTGCTTGGCACCAACCACTGAGACGATGTAAAAAATGTAATAACGTGAGGCTATTATTAGCAGGGAGGCAGCCACAAGCAGGAGGGACGCCCCGTGAACCGTTGGTCGATCGTCGCCTGCATCCATGGATGGATAGGAAGGGCGTAATTAAATTCGATCATGGCTCTGCCAAACACGTCTAAGTACTAATTTGTAGGACATCTTGTCTTCCATGCTCGTGAAGATGCACTCGTAAAGCTGGAAAGAAGATGCACTCACCGACCCGTGGTAAGGTAAAGTTGCGTGGTCATTCTTGTGGCAATAATTGATACATTTTTCTCCGACTGGCAAAGCCATGTGATCATGCATGCAGTGACGCGCTTTAATTCAACAAAACTTAAGGACGGACACATTTGGTTGGCCACCTGGCTGGGGCAGGGCAGGGCAGGGTCCCAGGGCAGCTAGCAGCAGGCCAGCTCAGGCCTTGTTTAGATTTTGTAAAAAAATTTTAACTGTAGCACGCTTCATTTGTATGTGGCAAATATTGTCCAATCGTAAACTAACTAGGCTCAAAAAATTCATCTCGTGATTTACAACTAAACTGTGCAATTGGTTATTTTTTTACTTATATTTAATGCTCTATGCATGCAGGTAAAAACTTGATGTGATGGAGAGAGAGTGAAAAAATTTGCAATTTAAATATGGCCTCAGTAATTCATCATCAGCACTGGACCGGAGTCAAGATGACAATGGGTGCCCGAAACCTGAGTACCCGACGGGTTTTACCCGAAAAAGAGGCAGGTATGGATAAATTTTTCTACCCACGAGTATGTTACCGGGAGAAATCCTCTACTCATCGGGTAGGCTGGTGCGGGTGTGGATGTATACTATGCATCTCCGTCTATCCGTGGATTATAAATACCTGCATATACAACTAGCAATCCTATCGAATTTGGCCCATATAACACAAGTATTTGGGCCAACCCAACCAAAACCTACTAATTTATATACTGAATTACTGCTAATCTATGTCAGAATTGCTTCTGTGCACATGTATTGAATTAATGCTTACTAAATGTTTGAATTAATGAAGCAAATTCCATGTCATATTTGGGTCCGTTCTCGGGTACAGGTTACCTGTCGGGTAGTATTTACCCGTGCGCGTACAGGTATGGTGATTTTTTTTACCCGCGTGAAGATACGGGTAACCCGACGGGTAAAATCTCACCTAGTCGGAGATGCCACTGCCCACTAGCGCTGGTCGCTGGACCCTCGTAGGCATAGGCATCTTCGTGACGCGTGCGAGTGCGATCTGGCTGGTCATCTGGCAAAGCCCATGTGATCACTTCAGGTGGACCCTCATGCATGCAGTGACGTGCTTGAATTCATGAGAATGCAAGGACGAACAGACTTGTTGCCCACAACATATGGCCGGGGCAGGGGCGCACAGGGCAGCAGCTGCCCGGCTCAGTAATTCATCTGCAGGAAGACGCCGCACTGCCCACTGGCGCAGGTCGCTGGACCCTCATGAGGCATCTTCCTGATGAGTGCCTGCACCTGCACTGCACCCTTTCATTTCCAGCACCCACAAGAGATACATCACCTGATAATGACCCCGTGTGCCCCATGGATCATCGATCGTCCAACTCACAGTACGCATACATACACAACACAAGGACGAACATACTATGGTTGGCCACTTGGCCGGGGCAGCGGCCAAGGCAGCAGCAGGACGGCCCAGTATGTTATTGCCAGAAATATTATTTTTGTGATTTTGAATACGTTAAATCAACGCTAAACAACGCCCAACCCATGACTGCATGATCTAAAAAACATCAGGGCTTAATTACAAGATTAATTAATTTAGAGCCCTAAACCCATTCACTAGTCCATCGAATTAGGTAAAACCTAATAAATATTCCCTTCAAAAACATGTGGAAAAGCAAGATCTTACCCAAAACAGTGAGTATCACCAAGACTCGCATTGTTCAACCTCCTGTTTTGCCTCCTCCTTTGCGGCGATCCATGCTACTATATCTCAGCACTAGCATCATGAAAGCACAAGATTAAGGGACAAACAAAAACATAATAAGGACATACATGACTGATCGATTTTTAGTAAAGAACAAATATGGCAGCAAACAACAATCAAATACTAATTTTCTCTCCCACTCTATTGTCCTGCTTTTTTCGGTTGAAAATAGAGGGCAGTGGGTGGCTAATGGGAGGTAAGGAATTAGGCTTTGTGTTTTGCGGACGACGACGCTAGGACCCCCCCCACAAAAAAAAACATCCCCCCCTCCCCACCCAACACAAACACAAAAAAGGTACAAAATTTTGTTCAAGTATAGTGTAGCGTACAATCGGTACGTAAATCCTTTGTATGCAGGGCGGTGGTAGACCCCATTTACACAGCGGCCAAGCCCACCGCCTGTCGGGGTCGATACTAATCGGCCACAAGATGCATGGCGGGCTGTGAACCGCCTGTGAAAATTGGGTTTTCACAGGCGGCTCACTTTGTCGGCCCGCCTGTGTAAATAGTTATTTTCACAGGCGGTGACTAAAGTCAACCACCTGTGAAAATCATTATCCGGAAAACACTAAAAAAATAGCAAAAAAATATTTTTAAAAACGCAAAAAATATTTTCGAAACCGGGAGAGGCACTCGCCCGCCCGTCTCCGTCGAAGCCGCAAGTCGCGCATTTTTTTTCGCGTAAAATCGCGCTTACGCGGCCGTGGGGGAGTTGAACCCGCGACCTCGGGTTCGCGGCGTACCCCCTCTACCACTCCACCCACACGTCATTTGTGTCTATTTGTCATTTTTGTTCCCCATATATTATACAAACCCGACGGAAAATTGAATATTTGAGGGTCTAAATGAATTCAAATAAAAAGTGGTGAACTACAAAGTTTTATAACTTTTCGAGATCTACAACTTTCATTTAGAGTGTTTCTCCATCCGAGGTCATTTATAAAATTTGGATTTCAAATTTGAGGAATTCAAATGCAATTTTAGGAGCCTACATGATTTCAAGAAAAATTTGTAAACTACAAATATTCATAACTTTTTGAGATCTATAACTTTTATTTTGGTCAAAATTCGTCCCAGGTCGTTTGAAAAATTCAAAATAATAAATTTAAAATTATTTGTACAGGCGGATGTCTTAGAGAACCGCCTTGTACAAATCGATTTCTACAAGCGGATGTCTAAGAGATCCGCCTGTACAAAATATGTCGATTTGTACAGGCGGATGTCTTAGACAAACCGCCTGTACAAATATCGATTTGTACAGGCGGATGTCTAAAGATCCGCCTGCATAAATATGTCGATTTGTACAGGCGGATCTCTTAGACATCCGCCTGCACAAATCGATTTGTACGCATTTCTCTTTTTCGGGCCCACTGATTTCTTTGTACAGGCGTCAAGAAAATTGGAGCCGCCTGTTAAAAAAAAAACCGTGTCGTGAAAAATGATTTTTCTACTAGTGGTATAGTACCAGGTTTGTTTAATTTCCTTCAAATACTATAGCTACTCCCTCCGTCCCCAAGTATAAGACGCAATTTAATCGACTTGCCGCGGTCCTCAAAAACATATTTTGTCCTATACTTTATTATATAATATATAATTTATAGGAAGAAAAGTTTGATCATTAGAAAGTATTTCTAAATACAATTTTAATGTAACTAGTTTTATAATACATACTTTATATAATTAAGCTAATTGTTACTCAAAGGTAGCAAAGTTTGAATTTTGAAATACGTGCATGCCTATTCGGCGACCGAGCTAGTATATATCTTTATGATCCGAACTTCAAACAATATATGTGATTAGTCAAAGCAAATGTGTGTGACGAGCTCTGAGCCTCAATGGTCACTAATCATTCATCCGAGTAATGGATAGAAAATTTATTTTAGCTCTATGCATCTATGGTCTCTAATGATTGATCCGAACGATAATGTGCAGTGGTGCTGACAGCATAGGATCCGCACGCGAACCGCGTCAACTGGAGGAGCATCAGCTCGTCAGCAGCATCGTCGTCGCAACTTGGGTGCAGCTTGCATGTAGTCTCTGGCATTGGCTCCCACGGCATGATGCTGTCCAGTGCGACGTCCGCGGCCGCCTTGATGAACCGCCCGCGTCGTTCAGGAGTATGCCCCGCTTGCCGCTAGTGGCATCCATGCCGAGCCGGCCAGCCCACTCACGATACTCGGCGAGCGCCTTGGCTAGCCTGCCTCCATGGCGGAGCTGAGCAGCGCCGGTGGCTGGAAGAAGTATTATGCGGGAAACGTAGACGTTAATGGTTATTTTTGTCAAACACGGTGAGCGGGGCGAAGTCGGCTGTGGCGAACGAAGCAACCCTGCTGTAGGCAGGGCTGCCATAGGCGGGCTTGACGGACTTGGATGACTGCAACGTGATTTTCTAGAAAAGCTGATAGTGTAGGTTGTTACAGAGCTTAGGATTGAGGAACTTGTTTATAATCAACTAACTAGAGAAGGTGGAAGAGTAACTAATCTATCTCTGTGCTAGTGCTGCAAAAAGCGAACGTACAGTAGACGCCATATAAATAAATCATTATGGGAGACAGAACCTTTTCCGAGTGCCAAACTCTTTTCCGAGTGCCAAAAATGGGCACTCGTAAAAGGTGCTCTTTTCCAAGTGCCGACACTCGGAAAAGCCAACGCTCGGAAAACTGGTTCTTTTCTGAGTGTCTAGCTCTCGGAAAAGGATGACTCTCGGAAAAGAGGCTTTTTTCCGAGTGTGGCACTCAAAAAAGAAAATACTAAAAAAAATTTATTAGGTGTCATCCATCCAAGTCCTCGCCATTAACTTTTTCCAAGAGCCGGCCGTTAGCACTCGGAAAAGATATATTCTTTTCTCGAGTGCCCACATTGGCACTTAGAAAAAGAAATACTCTTTTCTCGAGTGCTTTGGCGTCCATACCCAGAAAAAATAATATATATTTTTCGAAAGTGCTAATAGGAGGCACTCGGAAAACTTGTTTTTTTCTATTATTATTTTTGCCTCAAAATTTTTTATGTCAGCATTTTACATGACCTTAAAGCATATGTTCTAGTTTAGAACTTTTTTATAACTTTTTGCTATATTTCTTTAATTTATTTTTATTCCTTGCATTTTCCTAGAAAAAGTTAATTTGAACTGCAGGTGCATAAAATAATAGATTTTAGCGATTTAAAAAATGATATTCATGATTCAGAGTGTATTTGATGCCGTATCCAGGAACTCACCCAAAAATTTTGAACGTCTTGTGCGCAGGACATGGCGCCGGCGTGCGGCCCAAGTGTTTTAAAATTATATAAAATGCAAACGAAGTCCGAAAATCATGAAACTCGACGAGGTATCATGTTATCGCTTGTAGAGGCTATGATAAAAAATTGAGACCATTTCGAGAAAGTTGTGATGTCGGATGCCCAAAACCCAGACATATCTCCGCATATGGTGAGTGTGATCCCAACATGGCAGCGCGCAAGCGCCCCAGGTATCCACAGGGGCCGCACGAAGCGGGAGTCCGAGACCTCCCCTAGCGGCCTAGCAGCAGCGACGAGCCTGGAGATCCATGTCCACTGGTGATGAACGGTGGGAAGGAACGAAGAGAGATGGGAGGAATGGAGGATATTGCGGCGCATCGGGACTGGCACAATCGCGGTCTCAGGGAATCAGTTGGGAGTACAGTATTTCGGCCCAATGCCAAGGGACCCACTAGGTTGGGCCAGAAAACTTAAGAATGATGATCCGTCCAGGGCGAGAGGATGGGTCGGGTATGGTGCCGTTGTCATGGAAATTAAGTCTAGAATGGAAAACTTTGCAAGGATTGATCTTGTCTTCGAAATGCAGAGTTCAAATATTGATGCTCATCTCCTAGCTAGAAGTTTTGTAAACTTGATATGTTTGGTTTTTGCAGCCTCCCGATAGCATTTTTTAACCATGTTTCTTTAAATGAATAAAGAGAAAAAACCAATCACGCAGTTGGCAGCTCGCAAAAAGCCGGCGTCGTTGCACCGCGCTAGCTAGTGAGTGCTCAGCTAGCCTTGGCGTCTCCGATCCCATCGGCTGCTGGGCCGCCTCCATGCCTACGCCTGCCAGTGGCGCTGGCCGGCGGCTGCTGACGATCAAGACTCCATGGCGTTGAGCGCCGATCCAACCTCCAAGAGTCATAGATCGAGATGCAAGATTAATGGATTTTGGCGCCTCTGCTGCTGGCTGCTAGGGGATGGATTTAGCATGGTGAGAGAGGGGGGAGATGAGCAGTCGAGCGCTCGGACTCGACACTATTGAGACCGCAAGCGCCGACTGCGTGAGGGTAGCGGGCACGAGCTGCTTCGATGCATGTGCGTCTGGTCATGTGGCTTTGGCCTACGTGTCTCATGAGCATCTTTGCTGCGTTGGGCTGTGGCCCAATAAAAAAAGGCTGAGTAAACGGCCTGCTACATTAGCCTTTCCTTCCTAACGATGGCTACTTGGCTGGCTCTCTTTTTTCGTGGCTACTTCCACAGTTCAATGACCATGGAGATGAGAAACATGAGCGGCGAAAGTAGGGGATGCCTCAACCTTGCCGTCCGGTCACTGGGACGGCCACCCCAGCTCATCGGTAGGTTGGGTCCGCCACTGCGTGCTAGAGTCTAGAAGCCTGTGTTCTTGTCTTAAGAAGAAAAAGATTAAGATTTGATACTTCATCTCAAAATTTTTGTGGCTCAAACCACGCAGTTGATCACGCAATATACCTTCAAAATTCACATTAGCAGGTCTGGTCCAATGCATGTATACTCCCTCCGTCCTGTAATGTAGCGCATTCAAGTACTCAAAAATTATATCCAAATATAAGAGATTCTAAGGGGATAAAACAATTTTGCATTAGATATAATTACGTAAATTTGACAGGTACTATATTGTTACTTGCCATTTATCAACAAATCACCATTAATCCTGTTGATGATAGTGTTTGATTAGAAAACAAAATGAGGATACATGCATCTTTTGTGTTGTCTCTTAATCTATCCTAAAATCTCTATAAGGTGCTATAATGGCGACAAGATTGCTCATCCAGATATGTTAGGACAAGACCTACAACTTGTCGCGTCATCTTCTTAATCGCCACTACTAAAAGGAGATTGCACTTCGCCATGTTCTAGCCCTAGCTGGTGTTTGATCGCTTGTGTAGTGGCTCCGGAGGATAGCAAGCGGATTGCACTCACCGCATGAGGCTTGTTATCCTCATCCTCCTCTAACCGCACCCTCGGTGGATCTCCTATGCACACTCCACAGCATGAATCCACACCGAGGGGTCGTAGTAGATCTGAAGCCTAGGACAACCTATCTCATCGAAAAAAATTGTATGCTGAGGTCTCAACTCTCGATGACGCTAGGATGCGGCCTTTTGTTTTGTCGCCAATACCTCAAGCATCCTCGGCACCCAAGGTGAGGTATTGACCCACGCTGTAGGCTTCGGCGCCAGCGAGGTGCTATCTCCAGGGCTTTGGGCTGAGGCACATTGTAGCTAGGGGCTTGGACGCACTGCAAGCAGGGCACTAGGATGTACCACAGGGCATGGCACCGAGACATGGTGCAGGTGGGGTGGCGGGATGCACTATAGGTTGGGGCTTCGGGCCACAGACATTGTGCTCCAGCCTCCACGACTAGGTGCTGGGGGCATGCCTCTAGGACTACACACATTGTAGTGACAAAATGCTTGTGAGAAGGATTCAAACGTGAGGACTTATTTGTTCCATAGCCATTCTTGCACAGAGAATGTGACTGCTATTTCTATCATGACACCCGAGGCAGCTCTAGAGGACGAAATCGATGTGGATAAGGCACTGAAGCAAGCGATTGAGTGGAGAGTGGAAAGTCACATTAGGAAGGCCAACCCTCGTGTCAGTGGACCAGATTGGAAATAACTTCTAGGCCCATGTAATGGGCTATGGGTATCCCAGGTAAGGAAGACAATGTATCTATAGAACATGGACTTGAAGCAAGCTTACGTGTAAAAACCATGAACCAGACGATCTTTGGGGACCCGAGAACCCAAATTCCACTGATACTATGAAAATTCTAGTTGAATCATAGCTATATCGCAACAACTAATATTAGAGCTCAAATTCTGGCGACACATTGTTACCTCACCAATTAGCAAATCTCCATGACTCCCAGGCAAAATTCGGGTAGATCCTCACAATGTTGAGTGTGAGAGACAAGAGCTTTGTGATCGAGATGAAGGCTGTGTGGGCGAAATAATTCAAGTTTTGGAGACCCAGAGTCGACCACCGCATCATGGATCTGGAGCATGCCGTGACCAACCTCGGCAAACGAGTCGAGCAACACTTTGGAGGCCATGCCGAGCACACCCTTCCAAAAGGGGAGGTTCACTCCAAGCATCTAGGGCCAGACCCCTCGAAGGTCAGGAATTTCATAGTGTCGGGCTCCACTCACCATCATGGCCCTAGGCGTGGCCCAAAACAATCACCTTGTGCCCTTAAATTTCCTAGCCCAATCAGAGGTGGCCCAACACTACTCACAACTCCTAACCGGCCAGCCCAACAAGGCAAATAGGCCCAAGGTAGTAGCTCCTGTTCACCTGGCTGCGTGAGTCCTCTCCTCCAGTCGGCGGCGCCGCCTTTCCTCCCCCATCCCTCTCGGTCCTTCATTGAATCCTAGGCCACATCGTATGCCTAGACCAGCAAGCAGCGCATAAAATTGGAGCAGGGCATGGATGACAATGAGCAGGACCCAGGACTCGTTGCCAGAGTTTGAGGTCAGCAGCACCTGAGCTCCATGTCAAAGCATGGCCATGCGGATGGCCATTGCGCTGCTGCTGGGGGCTTCAATCTTCAAATCGAAGGAGGCCGGGGGGCAGCTATTAGCCGTGACCAATGTCCGGCAGCCCGCAGTCGCAGCGTTGGCAATACGTGGCCAGCGAAGGACTCCACCGGCACGCCGGCACACGGCGACAGAGATACAGACTCCGGCATGCTGGTAAGCCGGCTAATAAGCTGAAAATGGCTGATAAGCTGAAGCGAACAGAGCGGGCCGGCCGGCAGCAGCAAGTAAATTCCTCATCCCTGGACCCAGTCCCAAACTCTACGTCAAGTTGACTTCCCAATCCAGGTATCCTCATGGCACTTAACATTTGCCAATTCCATGAATGAATTAATGGCTTGCAAAATGACCTCGTGTTGTGTTCTTAATGCCGATAATGTAGTTGCTGCTCTAGGCTTTGCATACCAAATGAACAAATGGATCCAAACATTAAGGATTGTACAAGAGATTCCATGTTTTCATCAAGTATGCTGTGGATTTAAGCATGAAATTGAATTACCATCTAAAATCAAGCATTTGCCATGGTGGAAAAAAATATTGCATTTGTTCATTAGTTCTGTTATTAGTGTTTTACCGGATGTGAATGGTTTACAGCCTTAGATAGTGTCCCTAAGCATGAAAACTGAGAAGCAGGCACTGCTCACCATGCTCATCTCTCCTGCCATTCGTCGTTTTTGGGCAATGGGCGAATCCTCTTTCCTCCCTGTCAGTACCATCGCCTGGCCTTCCGGAGCAGTGGGTTCAGTCGGTCGATCAGGCCTTGCCGCCAAAGTGTTGCCGAAGGGTGATGGCTTCCTTCTATGTACTTGATTGCTCCTCCTGTTTCCATCAATTTCACCAGCTTGTTTTGAGCCAAAAAATCAGATGCAGTGTATAGTGTATGGTCTGAATCTGTGACAATTAAAATAGATACAACAATTCTCATGAAAAAAGCCTATCCAAAGACTTGTCATCACATTATTGTTATTTATGGCAAGAAGAGGGGCAGGAGATTCTGTGCTACCCGATCATGCAGCATATAGTAAGGAGAAATACCTTGTCTCCTTGAGAGCTTATCCAGTGTCATGGATAAAGCAAAATGTTCTTTGTTCCAGCCTCTATGCTCTTCTGTACATGGGCTTTATTTGTTGGTCCTCGTCCATTGCCTTTGTGCACACCTTGAAGAATTCCTGGCCTTAGCCGCATGCATTGCCTGATTCTGCTTTCCACAACACAAAGAAATAACACAAAGAGGGATTCTTTGTGAAAGGAGGAAGCAGGTCCATCACAACCTGTGTGCTTTATTTACCATACGTGCACTGTCACGAGAAATATCTTGAATCCTTATAGGTGACTTAATTTGCACACACTGGAAAAGCTAAATGTTATTTGTCGAGCTCTGTGAGTACGCGTTGGCTGGTCCTCTGAACTGTTGTCGTCCTTGAACCTTTGCACACCTCGAAGAATTACTCACATTACAAGCAAGCATCACATGATGATGTCTTCTGCTTATGCCACACAAAAGTGCACAAAGAGAGATTCTTTGTGAACAGAGGAAGTAGCATGAACTAGATATGCTTTATCTTGTATACATTGTCAGGACTCAGGACAAATGCCTTGAGTGCCTATAGGTTACCTGGAGTCCTGGACACGTTAATACGCAGAATGTGCATTGCTTCTACCAACAAATTTGCGGTTTCATACCGAGCGCCCCTTTATAACCACATCTTCATACGCTCAACAGATACACACAAACTCTGAGCGAGCATTAGCAGACAAACCACCTGTTAGCTTCTCCCACACAAGCAAACACATAACATTAACATCAGGAGAAGAGCAATGGCGGATCTCGCTGTTGGGATCTCCAAGGTGGCGGTGGAGGCGCTGGTGAACAACGTCCAGTCTGCCATCATGGAGGAGGCGGAGAAGTGGCTGACCGTGCAACGTGATCTGGTGTTCGTCACGGGCGAGTTCGAGATGATGCAGTCCTTCCTCGACACGACCAGTGAGGAGCTCGTCAAGAATAAGATCGTGAGGACATGGGTGCGGCAGGTCCGCGACCTGTCCAATGACGTGGAGGACAGCATCGATTTCATCCTCCACATCGACATGGCGAAGAGCTCGTGGTGGCTGCAGCTGCTGCCATCCTGTGGCAGCAAGACAGGAGAGCTACTGCCAGTGGACCAAGCGGTTGCCATGACAACGATGCTTAGGGCCCGGGTGGTGGACGTGAGCCAGAGGAACATACGCTACAACCTTATTAGCGACAACTCTGGCTCCAAACCGGCTGTTCAGGTGCAGCAAGCTACTGCCACCCCGAACCTTGTCATTGATGCTGTCAAGATGCAGCGTGGCCGCTCAGATCTAGTCAAAGTTATCAATGCAGCTGATGAAAAACTTCAGGTGATCTCGGTTTGTGGTACAGGAGGTGATCATGGGAAGATATCCATCATCAAGAATACATATGAAGATTTAGTAGTCTGTAAAAACTTCAGATGCCGTGCTTGGGTGAAGCTTACACATTCTTTCAATCCCCTCGAGATCATCAAGAATTTTGTGCCTCAATTCTACACAAACTTTTGTGAGGAACAAGGTGGAACAATCATAGGTATAGATGTGGTGAGGATGATGGAAGTCGCCCAAGAAGATCTCAGTAATGAGTTCATGGAGCTAGTTAACCAGCATAGGTACCTCATCATCTTGTAAGTTCCGGCGGCTCGCCGGAGCTTCGATCGTGCCGGCACCGGCGATGTTCGGTGCGCGATCACCACAGGAACGAACGCGAGGGCGAAAGCGAGCACAAGAAACTCGGCGAATTGGTTAGCTGCGAATGGCGCAGCCTTCCCAGATGCAACAACCTTAATTAATATACGGCTCGGTCCGAGATCCCCGCCACGGTTGGCAGCTGCGTGATACGCCGTCATTTGCGGTCATCCACGCAACAAGCACGGCATGCTCGCCATGGCGGGGTGAGCCAATCCTGGGCACGGTCACGGCGCTGAGACGTGCAAGTCTCCACCTCAACCCGTGATTCTATGCGCTTAACAAAATGTTCACAACTAAATTGAACTATTACAATGCATCTAAGAAAGGAAACATGCACTTGACACGATTATGAAGAACTTCTATTCCAACATTCACCCCCCTAATCGTGGCAAACTTCGCTGACGCCCAGCTTCTGACGCATCTCAACAAACTTGATTCTGCCCAATGGCTTTGTCAGTACATCAGCCAGCTGCTTATCAGTACCAATATGTTCCACTTCTGCAACTCCATTAGCAACACACTCCCTGATGTAATGATACCAAGTATCTATGTGTTTGCTACGATCATGGTGCACTGGATTCTTGCTCAGCTCAATAGCTGACTTGTTGTCCATTAGAAGCTTGAACTTCTGCACTTTCTGGCCTGTCAAATCTGCAATGAGCCTGCTCAGCCACACCCCCTGACAGGCTGCTGAAGCAGCTGCAATATACTCGGCCTCACAACTGGACAGTGAAACAACTCTTTGTTTTTGAGAGGACCAAGTCACCACATTCCCATTCAGAAAGAACAACACACCTGATGTGCTTCTTCTCTTCTCAAGGTCACCAGCATGATCACTGTCAGAGAACCCCAACAGTTTCAGCTCTGAAATGTCATAGCTTTTGTAAGTGCAACCGTAACCAGTAGTACCTGCAATGTATCTCACAATTCTCTTCACTGCAGTCCAATGTTCAGCAGTAGGAGTCTCCATAAATCTACTGACTGTTGTTATTTTTAACATCACTTCAAGTTAAGTTGTCATCCCTAACATGATGCCAAAAACCAAGGATAAAAATAATCTACACGCAATGACTCTAAATAGAATATATCCGCAAGCGCCTGAGATAATTCTCCCGTTGTAGCATTTCACCCGGAGGAAGTATTCCGAATATCGTTGATTTATTTTTATGCCAAAAGGATAAAGCAGCATTCTACTTATTAGGAGGGGAACTTTTAAGGATTAAGAATAATAAATGGATAAACCCTATCATAACCTAATACACCAATGCCTTAGCAATAACTAGTCAACAGTAAGATAAATGTTAAATGAGTAATTAAGATAAATGGTATTCCAGAGCTAGAATATAGAGACTCTCTAATGTAGTAAAGCAATCTAGAGATTCAGTTAGAAATAAAGAAACCTATGTAATTGCTAATATAAAGTCTACACCTACGCATGCTACACATTTTCATCTATAGTGCAATAAAATCAGAAGACATCATAAGGAGCATCAACTAATGAGGATATTGAGACACAAAGGTCACCTCCTTCGCGACCATGCTCGGCTAGTCCTACGTACGGGGGATGGACTACAGAGGAACCAACGCAGCTATCACCTGCGCGGACTACCACACGACCCGGCACATCAGGGTGCCTCCGTGAGTACACAATATATCTAGACACCACGTCTACATAATGCGCACCACCTGACCCACTCGAGTATTGAATCAGGCGCTTTACGATCATATAACAATAATCATCATAAACTACATCTATATCGAATGTGCAACTAGAATAAACTAAGAACTGAATAAGTAACAATATATTAAAGTAGAGCAAAGTCATAATGAAATACAAGATAAAATTACCAAATTCTAGAAGACAGATCTGGAATCCCGAGCGGAGCGCCCGATCTCTACTTGAATCTTGCTAGACGACTAAACTAAGAACTTGAAGAACTAGAGCTCTACTTCTAATCTCCGAAACCCTAACTTCCCGACTACTCTTGACGAATGAAGCAGGAGGAATGAATTGGTGTGTTAAGGGGGGGTCTACCCCTCCTTTTATAGCCCTAAGTGGAGTACACGCCGCACCGTAGGATCAAACCGACGTAGCCAACGGTGGAGATGAAAACCCTAGGCGGCGGGAGAAGCTTCGGAAGAGGGGGCGCCGTCGGCAACCCCTAGGGCGCCGACCGGCCCCATGGTGGGGCCGCCGCCCCACCCCCGGTGGCGATCGCGGGCCCCGCTTCTTCGGGTGTCTTCGAGTCTTCCCCGAACCATCTCGGTGATGTAGGCTGCGTCGCGTTAAGTTTCGTGGTAAATTTGCATTAAAATCCTTCTTTTAGCTTTTTCTCGAAAATCCCTCCGAAAATCTCACAAATCAACAAAACTCGTGGAATTTGTCGATATAACCTCTATTAGTCTGCTATTACCTTTTCAAGAGCCATTGTTGACGGTATAAAATTTAGACTTAGTGACCGTCAACAATTACCCCCAAGCTAAGTCTTTGCTAGTCCCTTAGCAAAGTTGACTTGAAATAATATTTCCGTGGTATCTCATATTATAGCAACAAATACTTTAGCATTGAAAAAAATCCTTCTCCAAATCATAATTCATTAATCTATCTTTCAAACTTATCCTTATACCTTTTAACTATGGGGCTAATCAAACTTTTAATTAAATCTTGGGTGATTGAAAGATAGAATAATCAAGCAAGCACCGCATATATTTCATTCTTTGCTTAAGCACTACTCCAGAGGTTTTCTTTTTGAGCTTGTATAGGTTATTATCTTGGAAACCATGAGAGTTTACTAATAAGATGGGAGTGGACTACTCAAGCTATACATCATGATTGAATGTGCTAGTGATTAAAACTTTATTTCCAGCTCTTATGCAACATTCTCTCTTCTTTGTCTTTTCTCGAGAAGTGTGGGTTATCTCCCAAAGGATACTTTTTTGTACCTATTTTTTCTCTCAAAGCGAGTGTCTTTGCACCCATTGTTTTACTCTCTTTCTTTTGATTTGGCTCATACCTTTTTGATATGGCATCTTTTGGGCTCATACTTCTTTGGTATGGCATCTTTTAATTGTTATAACCCACACTCTCTTTTAGACTTCTAAGAGAGAATTGTTAGAGAGCAAAACTCTTGTGTGTGTGGATTCAATCATGAATACATAACAGAGTAATCTACTCAAATCATATTAGTAGGATAAATTACCAGATTGATTAATTAATTCTTTGCAAAATATTTGGAGCTTAGCTATCACTTAGAATGAAACATATACTAGCTCAAACCTTTTTTATATCATATCTGTCAATTACTTAGACTGAATCATAAGTTTTTATGCTACCCACAGATATCAGGTTTCAGAATAGATTCTCAGGGTAGATAAACTTCATATAATTCAAAGATAGATTTTAATGTCGGATGCTAAGTAATTGCAGATTTTTAATTGCTCCCTTCTTCTTCTTTTTTTTAGTACAGAATTTAAAGACAAATTCTAACTATTCTAATGACAGAATTTAAATACCGAAAAGTAGATATAGTTTAAATACTAAAAAGTAAAGTATATACAGAGGTGAATGATGCTCACCTCGCGGGGGGGGGGGGGCTCTCCCCCAAGCTGCATGTTGCCGTACTCAATGATGTGGTGGAGGCGGTGGTGGATACCCCAACTGGTCTATTAGGTACTCCACTCCGGTTTGTATCGCCGCTGTCCATGATGTAACTCGCCGAATCGCTGGTTCCGCCTGGTGCGCCATCGTGTCTCGCCGATGAAGCCTGTTGTCAACCTGGTGTTGCCACTGCTCATGTCGGTGCAAGGTCTCATTTGTCGCCTGCTGCCCCTGCTGGAGGTTAGTAAAAAATGTAGACATAGCAGGATAATCATTAATAGGAGTGCTAAAATGCTGCTCAGGAGGCGGCATGTAATTATTTGCCGGTGGTGCATGGTACGGGTACGGTCCACCAGTGGTGTATTCCGTGTTCCCGTGCACAGAGAATGATGCACGTCCTCTCTGATAATCTTGTCCCTGATCTTCAGGCTCCTGTGTGGGGAATGTTCCCCATCCTGTGGATGTAGACGACTCTCCTTGATGATAAGTGGGTTGGTCCTCCCAACCTGGGTGGGTGGACCACGGCTGATGTGGCTCATGATATGCACCTGGTTCATCAAAGTTAGTGTAATGGAAATGAGCTGGTCCCGATGGTGCTGTGTCAGTCCCCAAAGTACACGATCCTGGGTACTCTGTTGATGCGTGCTGATGGACACCTGCCAATGTTAGCGGTCTCTGGAAAAGTAAAACTATCAACAGAATAAATCCCCAAATCCCTCAAGTAGGCAGCTCGTACTCATTTGGATAATTTTTATAGATCATGATTATCTTGTTATTTCGGCGTTTCACCATGTGAGCACGAAAAGAAAAAGTCATATCCAATAACTCTTCGGGTACCAGTAATAAAAGTGAGTGTAGCATTGGACAATAAATCTAATCCTCGTAGCTAGGCGTGTAATCCAAGATGTGAATGAAATGCTGCACTTTCTCATAGGAGGTACAGTTTTCCAGTAGCTCAACATTAATTTTACAGGGGATGCTTTTCTCTTTTTTAATCATGATATATAGTAAATGTAACTCATCCTGTCTAATGGTATTTAATTCCGATCCTCTCTAGGAAAGAAAGTAAAAGCTAGCCATTTTAGCATGAATTTCAGTGTTGGGTTATAGACTTCTTCGGGTATATTTTTGTTTATGCGTTCAGTTTCTTAGCAAAGGATGCTCTCCCAAAAATCATCTTTATTAAAATCTCCTAGAACATCAGCTATATTCACTACGCACTTTGCTTTCGAAAAATCCTAGTGCTAAACTGAAATTTTTCCATGTGAGAGTAAAAGGCTTGTTGAACATTCTAAACTGAACATAATCATCATCAAAGTCTAGGGAGCTAATGAATTCTATGGTGAGTAACTTGCTACCCCTGCTCGGTGATTTCCCATGCATCTTCCCATCCAATCATTCTAAAAATAAGCTCAAATTCAGAATCCATTCCGGTTTCAACGAGCAAATTGTCATCAAATGTTGGAGTATGAGTGAACTCTTTTTGTCTTTACCACATTGAATATTTCTATTTGAGGTCTAAGTGGTAATAGAATTTGATTAAGGTTTGTTAGTTCATACCTCTCTTCCTTCCGTGGGGAAGAGGATGATGATTGATGTTGCTCGGGAGGTGATGGAGGGTCAACGTCCATTCCGGAGCCGGCAAATGAAGGTGCTTGAGATGACGAATGGCTTCGGTGTTTGCGGAATGAGAGTGTCCTCTTGATGCTCCCCGAGTGCACCTCCAACTTTTCGATTCATCTTGCCTAGAATGAAGAACACGAAGAACACGGCAAGAACAACAAGAACATGAAGAACACAAAAGTGATTAGGATTAGCAAATCAAAGAGGGAGAGAAGAGGGAGTCCTGATGATGATCTTGCAAATTGATTTCTCTCTCTTTTTTTTTTTCTCTTTTCTTGCTAATTAATGAGTGATTTGGAAGAATGAAATGTCGTAGTTGTAATCGGGCCGTGGAGCGAGCTCTCTGGACTTGGAGTTAATGAGTGAGGGGGTGTGAGAAGTTGGAGGCGAGAGGGAGATGATGGGGCGCCGGGGCCGGCGTGGTGATGGGGCCGGCCGGCCCCCCTGCCGCCGCCCTATTGGTGCTCTCATTTCTCTGTGTCCTCTTCGGCATGTATGTGATCAATTCCCTACCCCTAGGTACTCCTTTCGTGGCAGCATGGATGGAGGTGAGTGCATGTGAATGAGTGTGATAATTGAAATTTTTGGATGTGGTGAATAATTGGTGGGTGTGAGGTGATGTGAGGTGATGTATGTAGGCCCCACATGTCTTCCGTATTTATACCATATAATGACACAAGAATGAAAAAACTAAATTACTTTTATGAATCTACAAAAATTAGAATTACAATGATAGTATTTTTTTATAATTTTACGCCACCACGGTAAATTTTATTGACGGGGATTTACACTCCGTTAGTCATAATTTCATGGGGCTTGGATTTTATACATGGCATGCTTATTTTTTTATTTCTTTTTTTAATAATTTAATTGGTAGGAAAAATAAATATGCTAGTTAATGCGAGAATTTAAATTACTCGATAACTACCGAAGTTACCTCCCCCTACGAAGGTTCGGGGTTTTTAAAGTCCACCGACTTGGACTTCTCTAGTTAAATTAATTTTTATGATTGATCTCCGCGGTCGGAGATGTTGATGCACCTTGCCCTTCTTGATCCTTCGAGTCTTGCATTGCTCGGGTCTTGGCCTAAATGCAAATCGCTCTTCTTGCCCGTTAATGGTGAATATAATTTCTCCAAATCTAACGTTGATGGTCGCATTTGCGGTGTTTAGGAATGGTCGCCCAAGGATAAGAGGTATCTTCCTCTCTTCCCCGCATGTCAAGTACCACGAAATCTACAGAACGAAAAAGTCATGGATTTTTACCGAATATTTTCTCGCTATCCCCGCAGGGTAGCGGACTGATTGGTCGACTAGTTGCAAGCACATTGTTGTTGGAGTGAGCGGGGAATAGTTGAGTTTGTCGAAGACCGTCTTGGGCATGACGCTGACGCTTGCTCCAAGATCACACAAGGCGTTCTCGAACATCTGGTTGCCTATAGAGCAATCAATAGTGGGACATCCCGGATCCTTCTTCTTGATAGGTGAAGAATGTAGGATTGCCTCACCGCACGCCTCTCGTAGCTTGATGACTTCGGTAGAGGGTAGTGGTCCCTTGTTGTTGAGGATGGATCGAAGGTACTTTGCATATGTGGGTACCGCATAGCATCTAACAATGGAATGTTGATATATAATTTTTGTATAATCTCTACAAACTTACTGAACCGATCATCGGTGGAGATACTCCTCCTCCTTTTTGTGGGAACGGTAGGATAGTGGTATCTTCAAGTCTTGCGTTAATTCGGGCTCTTGCGTATCATTTGTTGGTAGGGGTGCTTCGCTTCTTTTTCTCTAGTATTCTTTTCAGCCTCCTTGTCTATCTCGCACCGTAAGTGAAGGTCTACGTGCCCCCCTTCTCGGTAAGGTGGATCACGTGTAACCTTACCTCCTCTAGTAGATATTCTTTTAATCTGCTCATGGTTAGTGACGCAGGGGTAGAAGCTAAATGTGTAATTTGTGATTCTATCTTTTTATTAAATATTATTTGCTCTTTAACTGCTAGAGAAAAATTATCTAATTTTGAATTAATTCCTTCTAACATTTCATCATTAAAAGCAAGCTTCTTATAAATACTCTCATTGATTCTAGCTTGTTCTAATATTAATTCTCTCAAGGGTGGTTGTCTTTGATTTGAAGAATTATAGTTACCTTAGTACTTACCTTGTCTTGTTGCCTGAGGTTGACTCCATCCTTGCTTCTTGATGATTGCACTAATATCTTCTTCATATTGATCTTTGAATATATCTTGAATTGCCTGATGATCTCTTTTGTAATTAGCCCTCTGTTCTAGCCAATTCAATAATACATCTATTTTGGTTGTTATTGCACACAACTCCTCTGGAACATCCTCACTTTCATGGCATGTCTGGGTGTTGAATGTCCAATTCTGATTTTCTGCCATCCTTACTATAATTGCTTCAGCTCTTCCAGGGGTGAGTGACATAAATGATCCTTCAGCAGTGGCGTCCAATTGCTCACATGATCTTTGGGTTAGTCCATAATAGAATATTTGCATGAGCAACCACTTCTCCATTCCATGATGCGGGCAATCTGATATGTATCCTTGAAAACGTTCCCAAGCTTCCGAATAGGTTCACCTTTCTGACGAGAATTCTGAAATCTTCCCTCTTAAGATATTCGCTTCGGCCTATTGGGAAAAACTTCTCTAGGAAAGCTTTCAAACATTCTCCCCATGTCTTGACTTGATCTTTACTCGATAAAACCATCGCTTTCGCTCTTCCTTCTAATGAGAAAGGAAATAAACGAAGTAGCACGACATCTTGAGGAATGCCTTGAATGTCAATGGTGTTGCCAATCTCCGTAAAAATTCTGCAGATGAGCAATAGCATCTTCATCCTTCTTTCCACTAAATATGATAACTTGCACCATTTTGATGAGGCTTGGCTTGATCTCATAATCACGTTCTCCAATGTCAAAGGTGTCGAGAGTCGGACCTACGCGAATGTTCTCGGTGCTTGGAGCGTAGAATTCACGCAGAGTCTTTTTTTCAGCCATTGCTTCTCGAATGATGTAAGACCCTTCTTCCTATGGTTGTTCCTGATAAGAGTTAAAATTCTACAACCAATCCTGCACTTACCCTATAAGATTTTCTAAATAAAATATGGGTAAGTCTGCTAAAGCAAAAGGTTATGATTTAGATATAATTTTAATATATATTTGTTTTCCATAAAGGTTTACTCATTATAAAATTCTAGAAAAATATGTATATCCTGGCGAATCAATGATCCTAATAAATTATCCTAATAAATAAAATTGCCATCCCCGGCAACGGCGCCAGAAATGCTTGTTGGTATTTTTAACATCACTTCAAGTTAAGTTGTCATCCCTAACATGATGCCAAAAACCAAGGATAAAAATAATCTACATGCAATGACTCTAAATAGAATATATCCGCAAGCGCATTTATAATTCTCCCGTTGTAGCATTTCACCCGGAGGAAGTATTCCGAGTATCGTTGATTTATTTTTATGCCAAAAGGATAAAGCAAAGATTCTACTTATTAGGAGGGGGAACTTTTAAGGATTAAGAATAATAAATGGATAAACCCTATCATAACCTAATACACCAATGCCTTAGCAATAACTAGTCAACAAAGAATCGATAAATGTTAAATGAGTAATTAAGATAAATAGTATTCCAGAGCTAGAATATAGAGACTCTCTAATGTAGTAAAGCAATCTAGAGATTCAGTTAGAAATAAAGAAACCTATGTAATTGCTAATATAAAGTCTACAGCCTACGCATGCTACACATTTTCATCTATAGTGCAATAAAATCAGAAGACATCATAAGGAGCATCAACTAATGAGGATATTGAGACACAAAGGTCACCTCCTTCGCGACCATGCTCGGCTAGTCCTACGTACGGGGGATGGACTATAGAGGAACCAACGCAGCTGTCACCTGCGTGGACTACCACACGACCCGGCACATCAGGGTGCCTCCGTAGGTACACAATATATCTAGACACCACGCCTACATAATGCGCACCACCCGACCCACTCGAGTATTGAATCAGCGCTTTTACGATCATATAACAATAATCATCATAAACTACATCTATATCGAATGTGCAACTAGAATAAACTAAGAACTGAATAAGTAACAATATATTAAAGTAGAGCAAAGTCATAATGAAATACAAGATAAAATTACCAAATTCTAGAAGACAGATCTGGAATCCCGAGCGGAGCGCCCGATCTCTACTTGAATCTTGCTAGACGACTAAACTAAGAACTTGAAGAACTAGAGCTCTACTTCTAATCTCTGGAAACCCTAACTTCTGACTACTCTTGACGAATGAAGCAGGAGGAATGAATTGGTGTGTTAAGGGGGGGGTCTACCCCTCCTTTTATAGCCCGGTGGAGTACATGCGCACCATAGGATCAAACCGACGTAGCCAACGGTGGAGATGAAAACCCTAGGCGGCAGGAGAAGCTTCTGGAAGAGGGGGCGCCGTCAGCAACCCTAGGGCGCCGACCGGCCCCATGGTGGGGCCGGCCGGCCGGCCCCACCGGTGGCGCTACGGGCCCCGCTTCTTCGGTGTCTTCGAGTCTTCCTGAACCATCCGGTGATGTAGGCGCGTCGCGTTAAGTTTCGTGGTAAATTTGCATTAAAATCCTTCTTTTAGCTTTTTCCTCGAAAAATCCCCCTGAAATCTCACAAATCAACAAAACTCGTGGAATTTGTCGATATAACCTCTATTAGTCTGCTATTACCTTTTCAAGAGCCATTGTTGACGGTATAAAATTTAGACTTAGTGACCGTCAACACTGACCATACCCACTGCAAAAGCAATGTCAGGTCTAGTATTAACTAAGTACCTCAAACTGCCAACTATGCTCCTGAATTTGGTTACATCTCTCGCCATATCAGGTTTCCCAGGCAACAACTTACTGTTTTGTTCCATTGGAGTATCCACTGGATTACAGCCCTTCATTCCACACTGTTGAACTATCTTTGCAGCATATGCCCTTTGGCAAACTGTTATCTCTCCTGGTTTCTGATTGACTTCCATCCCCAAATAGTAGCTCAAAAGCCCCAAGTCACTCATACTGAAAGTCTTGCTCATCTGTCCCTTGAATTCTGCAATTCTTCTTTTTTCAGGACCACAGATGATGAGATCATCAACATACACTCCCAGCAACAGTAATGGGTCGCCACTGCCCTTTTTATAGACTGCATGTTCTTCTTCACTCCTACAAAACCCCAGCTTCACAAGTTCTTGATCCAGCTTTGAGTTCCAGGCTCTTGGTGCCTGTTTCAGACCATACAAGGCCTTTTTTAGCTTTAACACCTTGCCTGATTGGTTTGGATTCAGAAACCCAGGTGGCTAATGTACATATACTTCCTCCTGCAGATCACCATTTAAAAATGCAGACTTTACATCCATATGATGCACTTCCCATCTTCCATGAGCAGCTAGCGCTAGAACTAGCCTGACGTTTCTAGCCTAGCAACTGGAGCAAATACTTGCTCATAGTCCACTCCATGCCTCTGGACATACTCCTTTGCTACAAGTCTTGCCTTGTGTTTCAGAATGTTGCCCTCAGGATCTCTCTTGACCTTAAAACCCATTTCAAGCCAATTGCTCTATGACCTTTTGGAAGAGTTGCATAACACCAGGTGTTGTTGCTCTGAATTGACAGCAACTCACTTCTCATAGCTTCTACCCAACACTCTTCTCCCAGTGCCTCATCCATATCCAGTGGCTCATCAGCTGCTAGCATGCACACCCCACTATACTTGTAGTCATGGATCTCATCAGTAGAGTCAAACAAGTCACTCAGTGTTCTGAATCTCAATGGCCCTCCAAATGTTTCTTCAGAGTGCTGACTTGGTGGTGTTGCATAATTTGGCATAGCTGGTGCCCCTAGATCATTTTGGGGAATTGGTGTAGCTTCATCATGACCCACTACACCTTCCTGATCAGCAGTTACACCCCCTTCTTCTGCTGCTGCAGGAATTTCAGCATTGTCACCTGTTGTCGGATTATCGTCAGACAATTCATAATGGACAATGAAACTGTCTGTCAGCTGATCTGCACTCGTGTCTGCATTGGTCCAGTCCCATGGCTGTTTCTCATCAAAGATGACATCTCTACTCACTGTCAGCTTCTTAGTTGAAGGATCAAAGAACCTATAGCCTTTTGTACCTGACTCATAGCCTATGAAGACCATTTTTCTGGATCTGTCAGATAGCTTCTTCAACCCTGGACCAACCACCTTCACATGAGCAATACATCCAAATGTTCTAAGGTGACCACTTTGGGTTTCTTTCCATGCCAAGCTTCAAAAGGTGTCTTCTTGTTCAGGCTCTTGGTGGGAGACCTGTTAAGAATATAAACAGTAGTGCTAACTGCCTCACCCCAGAATTCAGGTGGGACCTTCATGGTTTTCAGCATACACCTTGCCATTTCTACCATAGTTTGGTTTCTCCTTTCTACAACCCCATTCTGCTGTGGAGAATAAGGAGTGGTGGTAAAATGCTTTATGCCCCCTCGCTGCAGAAATTTGAGAACAGATTGGAGACAAACTCTCCCCCCTATCTGTTCTCAAAGCCTTCATCTTGTTGCCACACTCAAGTTCAGCTCTGAGTTTGACTTTCTTAAAACACTCCAGAGCCTGATCCTTGGATTTGAGCATCTCCACCCACATATACCTGCTGCAGTCATCGACAACTAGCAGAAAATAGGATGCCCCCCAACTGTCTTGGGAGTAATATGCCCACATAGATCAGCATGCACAAGCTCCAAGCCCATTTCTGCTCTAAAACTTGACACTTGAGGAAATGGTTTCCTATGTTGTTTCCCAAGAGTGCAACCATCACATACTTTCTCCACCCTTGCAACTACTGGCAACCCATCAACCATCTGCTTAGTGCCTAACTCATTCAGTGCTCTAAAATTAAGATGCCCATATCTAGCATGCCACAACCATGATGCATTTTCTGACTGAGCAAGCAGACACACTGGTGAAACTAAGCCAAATCTAGCCAGGTACAATCTATTGCCAGTTCTAGGTGCAGAGATTAGCAATGTTCTTTCCTGATCAAACACACGAAGTCTTCCATTTCCCAGAACAACCCAAAAGTCCTTTTCTTCTAACTGACCCAAGCTAACAATATTACTTTTCAACTTTGGAATGTAATAGACGTCAGTTAGTACCTTATGACCCTGTTGGCGATCTTCCATCACCACCGAGCCCATGCCACAGATCTCGACGCGTGATCCGTCTCCAAACCGCACTGTACCGCGAACACTCTCATCAAGATGTGTCAGCAGTGATCGTGTTCCGGTCATGTGATTACTGGCTCCTGTGTCCAGCACCCAAACGCCGTCAGGGACATCCACCAGGATCACCTTCTCTGTCAGATGGACGCACTGTGCTGGGCCGCGCATGACGTTGCACGTCGCCAGCAACAGCGCGCCTGACTGATCACCGCCGCCAATAGCCACGTTCGCCTCGGCCGGTGCAGCGTCCTTCTTCTTTTCCTTCTTAGGACGTTTGCAGTCCTCCGCCCAATGACCGTAGATGCCACAATTTCGGCATCGGCCTTTCCTCCGTGGCGTGCCCTCGGATGTCAGTTTGACAGGCCCCGAGGCACCACCATCTGAGCGCGCCGCCGCCTTGCCCTTCGCTGATCCACCACCGCTCCCACCCGGTTTGGATCTAGGCTGGAAGCGATGTTTATGCTTTTCAAGCCAATCTTCTTCAGCGAGCATTAGACGACCCGCCTTGTCCACGATCTGGTCAACCTTGTCATCCAGACGATCTTCGACCGCCCACAGTCGCCCCACGAGTTCATCCACCGTCATCGTCTTGAGGTCGCAGAACATCTCGATGGAGACAACCATCTGAGTGAACCGGGCTGGCACCACGCGCAAGAATTTCTTGACTACGCGGATGTCCTCCACAGTCTCACCGAGAGTCTTGAGGTTCCCAACAAGATTGTTCATCCTCATGGCGTATTCTTCGATTGACTCCCCATCCTTGAATGTGATGTTCTCAAACTCCCTGAGGAGCCTTTGGGCGTTCACCTCTTTCACCCGGTCTGCACCAATCCGCATCACCTTCACCGCCTCCCACGCCTCCTTCACGGTTTTGTGGCGGCCAAGCGACTGCCACATCTCCTTCGGCACAGAACGCAGGAGTGCGCTCATGGCCTGTCGATCTTGCGACCGCTTGGGGCTGGTTCCTGGGTCGATCACCCCCCAGATCTCCAGCGCCTCGTAGTTGCACTGCATCAACATGGACCACTCTGAGTAATTGTCGCGTGTGAGCATAGGCCACATCAATGACGGCTCCTTCACACCGCCGCTAGAGCTCGGATTTTCGCCCATGGCGTTCACCGATGATTGGCGACGAGATTTGACCTGCTTTTTCTTCGGTGGCTCTCCTGATTGGACTCACTCGCCCCTCTTCCTCGCTCTGATACCACAATGTAAGTTCCGGCGGCTCGCCGGAGCTTTGATCGTGCCGGCACCGGCGATGTTCGGTGCGCGGTCACCACAGGAACGAACGCGAGGGCGAAAGTGAGCACAGGAAACTCGGCGAATTGGTTAGCTGCGAATGGCGCAGCCCTCCCAGATGCAACAACCTTAATTAATATACGGCTCGGTCCGAGATCCCCGCCACGGTTGGCAGCTGCGTGATACGCCGTCATTTGCGGTCGTCCACGCGACAAGCACGGCATGCTCGCCATGGCGGGGTGAGCCAATCCTGGGCACGGTCACGGCGCTGAGACGTGCAAGTCTCCACCTCAACCTGTGATTCTACGCGCTTAACAAAATGTTCACAACTAAATTGAACTATTACAATGCATCTAAGAAAGGAAACACGCACTTGACACGATTATGAAGAACTTCTGTTCCAACACATCCTAGAAGACATATCCACCATGGTGCAGTGGCATGCTATCAGGTCGTACCAGAATGGGAGTCGGATAATCGTATCCACACAGCAGTTCGAGATTGCAAGACTATGTACTGTAGAGCCTGGAATGATGAAGTTATGTCAGCTCTCACCTGATCATTCTGTCTGCATCTTTTTCAAGGAGGTATGCCCGGAACAAATAACAAAAACAACCAGTAACATGTAGGAGAAGTCTTTTTTCCCCCGTATGTTGCATGATCTGCGGCCACTCAATTTAGTAGAGCCTTGCAAACTAGGTCAGGATTCCACCCACATTTTCCAAGCATGTAGGCAGGATTCCACCCACATTTTCCAAGCATGTAGGCCACATCATTCCAGCACAAACCCAACCCATGGGCAGCAATGACCAAGTTCTTTTTTTCCTACAAAGTACTACCTCCTCTAGTTATAAAAACACATTTTTGACTAAAATCTTATCTCACTTTCAAAACTTTGATCTCATATTATTCAAAAAAATTTGTTTTGGTCTTTTGAAAACATAAAAATATATCTCTAAATTTGTCATAAATTGTACTTCTATATATTACTCAAGACTTTGATATTACTTCTATATACTCTTATAAATTAGTTATAAATTGTACTCTTATGGTCCTACATACTATGAATGTTCTATATTAGTTCTGATAAATATTCGTCTGCCAAATATTATATTAGTTATTATGGTCCTACAAGAGTATTAGTTTAGTTATTTTTGTTTTGGTTTGTTAATGTGTTGATGGATTGATAGCGAGTTAGAGAATTTGTTAGTGTTCATCTTACTAACTATTAGTAATTGAGGCTTCGTTTGGAGGCTCCATGTTAATACTCACGAGGTACATAAATCTATGATCATTAATAACATCAGCTGTTAGATCTAATCTATTTTTTAAAAAGTTACCCACACATCATTTGATATTTGAAAAGTAGTATAATGTAACCTCTTCAAAGTTGATATAAATTACATATATCCGCCCTTATATAAAATACACTAAAGCAACCACTAACCACCTGTGCTTGTGAGGTCCTGTTTGATTCCTGCTGTGCTATACTTGCTTTCCTTTTGTATCAGTAGACAACTGAACTAATCACCGGTGCATGTGTTTGCTCATAACGTGAGGCCCTGCCTAGACCTAGTATATAACATCATTTTATCTCCCCTTCTCCAAGATGTGACTGCCTACAACGGAACCTAAGTCCCATGAGGTCCAGCCGGTCCAGGTGACCAGGTGTCCAGGACCACATTCACCTGGAGTTCCCACGACGATTAGTCAATGCACAATGCCACTCCCACAAATATCCCTACCAATAACAAACTATTTTAAACCACTTAGAAGTTTAGAAAAAATGTTACTCAAAGATGGAAAAAATGTTACTCAAAGATGGAAATTATTAATTGCCCTTAAAGTTTCTTTGAACACTTCTTCACATGTTTTATTTGTTCATCCTTCACATGTTTTATTTGTTCATCTCTTTCAATTTTTTTTTCAGGGTTTACAATATGATACAGATTACTCGTTTACAAAGGACGACAACGGTTCATTGATCAATGTCTATGACCTTGGGCATGACACAGAAGTAAATGAACTTTTTCACCAGATCCAGGAACGTCGTCATATTTTCCTGTGTGGGATGCCTGGTGTTGGGAAATCAGTTATCATCATATCCATATGCAACAATCTCAAGGAGAGATTCGCGAAGCATGCTTAGATCAATGTACGCCATCCGTTTAATCCCACAGATTTCACTCGTAGCTTACTTCTGAAGTTTCACTCAAAACCACTTCTATCCAAAGATCCTATACAAGAGTGTTGCAGCCTTTTACTCGAACATAAGTGCCTCATCATAATTGACGGCTTGCAGTCCAAGGAAGGCTGGGATTGGATAAAATCTAACTTGACACAACATGGACATTCTGAAGGCTGTATCATCATCATAACTTCAGATGAAAGTGTTGCCAAACATTGTGCGATATCATCTAAAGATGCAGTCTACAACATCAAAGGTCTCGAACCTAATGAAGCACGTGAGCTGTTTAAAAATTAAGGTGAGTTTGCTCCCAATCAACATTACATGATTTTAGTTTCCAGTTATCTTCTACGCAAATTCAATTGTGTCTGTGTTGATCTATACAAAAATGAACAAATTTCATGGCACCTTAATTATTTTGGTTGTGCTGATAACCACCATACTTTTGTCCGTCTCAATGTTCCTCAACTATTACCAGTCACCTCACCTCGTAGTGAAATTTGTATTGTTTTAGTTTCCCTTTTAGTTACACAAGAGGACATTAAATTTAAAATGTTGAGTTGAGATGATAGATGACATGATTCCATTCCAAACTGGACATTCACAAAACACTAGTATTAAATTTTGGCAGTTTAATCCCCTTTAATTTAGGCTAGTTTCGAATGTGGTGGGGGGGAAATAAAATGATCTGCGCTGCTCACAAAAAAAAAAAATGATCTGCACAATTTCATTTGTATTGAAGTCGCAAATTCCCAACTATAAAAACAAGCCAGAATGCAAGCATACTAAGGTAGAAATTCAAACCCAGGTGTGCTACTTCCACCTTAGGGCTTGTTTAGATACCCATGTATCCAGCTCAATCTTTATGTATTTGAGTGATTTATTGTGAATTTTAAACTGAATTCCACACCAAACCACTCCAACACATATGGATTGAGATAAATATATGAGTAGTCAAACAAAGCCTTATGGAAGAAATTAAACCAACTTGGCCACTCAGTTCACAACGTAGGTTTCATTAATTATTCTTTTATCTTTAAAACCACATGGACCAAATTAAACCAACTTATTTAGCCACTCTAACAGAAAGCAGTTGCAAGGTAATTAACTGTAGTCTGCCCTTCTCTGCTCTAGAGCTACGTATGGCTGAATACATTTTGATTTTTGAAGGAAAGATGGGCCTGAACATCTGCTTCATTTCACCTTTTGCTTTCTTCTTTGTTTTTCTATTTTCTAATTCAATGTGCAAAGCCTAATTTTCATTGTTGTTTCTTTTGTGAATATTGATAAATTACCTCAGTGATAATTTGTTTATTCATCAATCAAAAGTTTCACTACTGCATGCGAGGGCGGCCCCTAGAAATGGCCCAACTGCCCCTCCTGGGGTGTTTTTAAAATACCCCATTTGTAAGGTCGGTACCTTGATCGCCCTTAAAAATCGATTTGTAGAGCGGCTGGTGTTTTTAGCCGCCCCTAGAAATCTATTTGTAAGGGCAGCTAGTTATGTCAGCCGTCTCTAAAAAACAATTTATAAGGATGGTTGTAGAACCAGCCGCCCCCTACTGTTTCTATTTGTAAAGGCGGTTCAATCAAGAACTGCCCCTACAATCAGCCCCATTTGTAGGGGCGGCTCTAGTTACAGCCGCTCCTACTATACTATGTGCTATTTATAGGGTAGTTACAGCCGCTCAGCCGCTCCTACTGTGCCATTTGTAGAGACGGCTGGGCTGCTGGGCCCCGAGAACGCCCACGGGTGTCATCTATCCTTGAATAAATAGATTTATAGAGTTGTCTTAAGCCAAACTTTTAAACTTTAACTGAATTTATACGGTCAAGATTTATGATATCAAATTAGTATCATTAAATATCAATGAAATATATTTTTAATAGTATGCTCATTTTATGTCATCGATATTGTAACTCTTTCTTTAAAGTTCACGGATTCTATGAATTGATTTGTTTGAGGGCGAAGAGAGTAGTGTTGTATCAAGTCATTTAATACTCCCACCGCTCTGTCAAAATGCCATGATCATTTGCTTCGCTTGACTTGGTGCTAATGGGGTTTCCTGTTTCAAACTCGTTACCAGTAGGTGCTCAAGGAGAAAAGATGCAATCTGGAGGATATCGACGATGAGATGGAAAAAGAAGCAAACCATATCATCTTGCCCAAGTGTGGCGGGCTTCCCAGAGTGATAATTACCGTGGCAGGATACTTGGCCAGCAAACCAAGAGATACGCCAACAGGAGATGAGGCGTCTGAGTGACAACTTTATGCATGAGCTGTCGACCAACCCAGAGTTTGAGTCCTTGCTGGGCCTACATGCCTGGATGCTTGCCCTCGGCATCTCAAGAAATGCGTGCTGTATCTATCAATCTTTCCTGAAGACACCATCATTCGGCAGAGGCATTTGATCAGGCGATGGGTCGCTGAGGGCTACTCCAAGGGCACTGACAGCAATAGCACTGAGAAGTATGCAGAGAAGATTTTCGACGAGGTGGCCGCACTGAGCATCATGCAGCCAGTACGGGAGGCAACCAAGGTGATTGGATATCGAGTCAACGGCTTCTTCCGTGAGTACATCATCTCAAGACCTGAGGAAGAGACCATTTTCTTTCCGGTGCAAGTCTCTGCACTGGAGGGGAAAGGGCATGGCCGCTTGACCACAGAAGGCATAGGACAGCACCTAACCATCGGGAGCACATGGGACGGAGACCAGATTTTGTTCGACAGTTCGGACTTCTCACGGCTTCGGTCTTTGACAGTGTTTGATAGGTGGTTTTTTGCATTCTACGTGTCAGACAGGATGAGGGTGCTTCGGGTGCTGGATCTGGAGGATGCAGAGGGAGTATACGATTTTCCCTTCGAGCAGATTGGGAAGCTGCTATCTCGTCTCAAGTTCCTCTCCCTGAGAGGACAGAGAGGAATCAAGAAGGTGCCAGAATCCGTGGGTGACCTGGTGCAACTGCAGACTCTGGATATCGGAGGCACCAAGATAGCCACGTTGCCACCATTCATCACCAAGCTAACAAAGCTGCAGAACATTCGTGCAGGTACCACCGTTTCATGGACGGATGATGAAGTGGAGGAGCAATCAACGCCATCAAGTAGCAGGTCACGCACTCTGGCGTCCTGCTTGCCCAACAAGTTTCTTAGACGTGGTGGACCTGTTGGTGGCTCTCGCAGTTATGGTGTTGAGGTGCCAAGAGGGATGATTAAGGGAATGAAAGCCTTGCAAACGCTAGGTGCGGTCCATGTCAATACTGCAGATGGGGAGGCCATTCTGGAAGAGATCATTTTTAACCTTTCCCAATTGAGGAAACTTCAAGTCTCTAGCATCAACCAGACAAACGGATCGTTTTTATTCGGCTTATCTCTGAAGAATCATTTGGAATCCTTGTCACTGCAGTTTGAGAGGAACAACCCTTTCGTTCATTGGAAATACATCAACTTTCCCACAAGCCTACAGAGCCTAAAGATGATCGGCCATGTAGTAGAGCAGCTGCCACAGTACATCGAGTGTGCTGTTAACCTGGAGAAGCTGACTTTAGAGATGACTCATGCGCTGTTCACAGCAGAGGGCACACAGCGGCTCGGGGACCTACCGAGGCCTTGTTTAGTTCCATGCAAGTTTCACTGAAAGTTGCAAGTTTTTCCACTCTCTCTCCATCACATCAATTTCTACCCGTATATATGGAGCATTAAATGTTAGTGAAAAAAATAACTAATTACATAGTTTTGTTGTAAATCACGAGACGAAACTTTTAATCCTAGTTGGGCCATGATTGGACAATATTTACCAAATACAAACGAAATGCTACAGTTGCAACTTTTTCCAACACTTTTCATCTAAACAAGGCCCGAGTCTGCGTACTCTGCGGCTCCGCGTCAGCAACGATCAACAACATGGTGAGCTCTGCTTCCCCACTGCCCATTTCTGTAAACTCCAGGTCCTCGAGATTGCCTGCAAATCCAAGTTGCTTTTAAAGTTTGACTGGAGAAGCTTGAGTATCTCAAGTTCCACTGCCTTGAAGGTTCGGAGATGCAGTTTTCAGGGCTAGAGTACCCTGTTTCCCTCAAGCAAGCATGGCTGCTGGGTTTCTTGGACCACGCACTCAAGAAAAAGCAATCCGGGAGCAGCTTGACAAGCATCCCAAGATACCGGCTCTAAAGCTGCGGGAGGTTCAGGCCCGGTAGTCCTGGGAAATAGTGATCGACTGATTACACTCAATTACTTCCTGTTCCTGCACCGCACGTACGGCTGGTGCCGTTCATCGCCTTAATTATTCTCTCTTCTGCTGTCTTATAATCTGACAGTGAGCACCGACCGTTGTGTATATATTGATTATATTCCGGCCTGTATAATAAAGTCTTACACTGTATTGTTGAATGTGGACATGTATTCAGTTGGGATTGTATATTTTGTTCCCTTACACAATTACTATATATGTGGAAAAGGACTGTACAATACATTCTTACGCTGTACTGGTGTCGTGTATTCCATCGATTGCATTGTATTTACATGGTTTCAGCTAGCACCTGGAAATAAAATCAATTTATGAACCGCTATGTGAATTTTAAAAATTTATCCAAAGTTTGACGCCAAAATATAAACCAAGCTTCCTCGTGAACAGGAAAAAAAATAAGGCACTGTCTATATACCATGGGTATTTGGCTTCCTTTGCTTCAGCCTCAAAGCGGAAAAAAATTGCATGAAGACAGTATGCAGCCTGACTCCGTGCATACATAGCGTGGATGGCTGACGCGTGTCTCAGTTCTGTATCCAACGCAGTGCCTGGAGGTCGTCCGCCAGGGCCAAACTCGGCTCTGCATCACGTGGCTCCTTCGGCTCTCGAGGCCACGCCCACCCGCCGCGGCTCTGTTCTTTGGCTTCAAATCCCACCGCCGCCAGATAGAGGATCCCAGTGAACCGCCGCACCCTCACCGCCGTCCCATGCTCCTTCTGCCCCCGGCCTCCTACGTCGCGCGCGCGTACCACCCAGTCTCCCGGCCCGCCGCCACTTGTCCACCTCCTCGACCGCTATGGCTTCGTCGCCCCGGACTCCCTCACCCCGGTTGCCAGGATGCGATCGATCCGGCACTCAATCCAGCGGTGCCCAGCGGTCGAGTTGATTGGAAGATGAGATTATGCGCTGCCATGGAATGCTCAGACAGGCTCTCGGTGTGCAGGCATGGGTCGATGCACACACATCAGTTCATGTTCGATGGAATGCTTGACCCAGTGTGTAGGTAACTTATTCACTAAACCATCCATTCCATTACTAATGAAATCCTCCAGCTTCATTTTTATTATTAGTGCAGAATTATTTGACCATTTTTAGCAGGCCATAGTGCATGAAGGTAGCCATTTTCATTTGGATTTGGTGGGTCTGTTAGAGAATTTGGCTTAAAGAACACTGAGAAAGAACAGAGATAGGAACAGAAGGCTGTCTTCCTAGATTTTTTTGGGTGATTACTGTTTTTGGAGGTGACACTATGTGTGTTTTTGTACAGGTGGATCAAGGAAAGATGCTATTGTTCAGAACTAGAGAACAACAAGGAATAGAAGTATCTGCAAAGAAATTACAGAAACTGGAGAACCAAAGCAAACTGTTCTTTCGAGATGTCTAGTTTAGTATCCTGGAGAACCAAATTGTACATGTGTTGGACAAAGATTTAGACTGCAACTGTATTGCAGTTTTCTCATTTTAGCTTCTTGAGTTTTCATTTCTTTGTTAGCTGGGAACGTTTTAACCAGCATGTAAACTCATTGTACCGGTTACTTTTCACTTCTACTTAATGCAAAGGCAGAGCACCTGCTGTTTCATGATCAAAAAATTGTATGCATATACAATAGAGATGAGATTGTAAATTTGGTGTTCTGAAATAAATATGGATGTTTGATACTTCGTGTTTGTTGCCAATGTAGCAAATGGGTTAATTATGAGCATGTTTCGATGCCTGAATATATATTGCTGTGCAACTGGTGTTCCTTTGAGTACTGGGAATATAATAACCACAAATTTACAATCTAAGATTAGTTGTCCTTCTAATAATTTAAATAAGATTCAAAATGCAACATAGAAAATTACATATTCTCATGATTTTGCACTCCATCAAAATGTAATTTCTTAACAGCTGACTGCAATGCGGCATCTTGATTAACTAAGAGATTTGTGTATCCTCCTTGCATATATGGAGCAGGCATAGCCGCAAAATCTGGGATGAAATTGAAGTGTGGCATTGTAGCATTAGCATGCCCATCTTGCATCAATGGAGCGATCATGGTCGAAGATTGTGCAACACTAAGATCCTGTTTTACAGAATATGAAAGTCTCAATATGCCATGCATGTTAAGTAAATAAATTAACAAGCCAGTTTTGCATTAATGGAGCAATCATGTCTTATAGTTAATTGATTAAGATTAGCACCATCATCTCCAGTTTTCACATCTTTATTTGGATCTCCACCTACAATCAAATATGTATATATACACAAGATAAATAAAAATAAATAAATTAAATTTTCTGCAGGCAACTACAGTGGGCAGGATGGGTACCTTTTTTTTAGCACTTGTCTTCTTCTTCCCTGCCTTCTTTTCAACAACATTTTTTGAAGCGTGAATTCTTTGGGCCTTTTAACACCCGTGGAACTCTAAATGATATTGTATTGTTTACTATGTTATTGTCACAAACATTCACAGTTGGATTCTTCTTGCATCTTCCTTAGAGAAGTATCTGCTTCCATGTCTAACTTTTCTAAGGCACTCTGCAAATCATCAAGAAGTTCTTTTGACACTGAAGACTTCAAGGCAATAGATGTCGCCATTCGAGATAGAAGAGCAGCACGTGTTTCCACTTCCTTGTTTCTCAATATAAAATCTTCTTTTTGCATATTTTGTCCATCTATTCAATATATATTGTGATGGCAAAATGTAAACTCCATTTGTATTATGTACTCTGAGTGCATGCTTACACAGTAGACCTACAAGATATGGTTGACATGATTAGTTAATTGTAGCAGGAATTATATATCAAATTAAATTGTGTGTCATACCTATGCATTCAAACTTTCTGCAAGAACAAGCAACGGTGGAATCTGCGGTATTAAATACCACTATTGTGCCACGCTCAGAATTCATATATGTAACCATAAATGTTGTGGATGTCCCCTCATTTTTCACTAAGCTACAAGATAATGTCAATTGTTTTTAAATTCTTCTTCAAACTCTGAATACATCCTCCTTGTATATGATTCCGCTGCAATTCTCAACATAGGTAAATTTGGAATATAGGTAACTGGGATCTTTCCACGTGACCTAAAATCGTCATACAACTCATTTGCTCGAAGGCTAGATGCAACCTTCTCACATTCTATAAGAAGTTCTGAAAGACCGAGCTTCCTTCGAAATCTTTTCTTAAAGAAATTATTCATACCTTCGCTCCTTTGAGTTGAGTTCATATCAGTAGTAAAAGAATCACGGTAGACAGCAGCCCACTTCCCCCTAATTTCATACAAGTTTTTCATTCATGCATTATCCTCAAGTTTGTATTCCTTCAACAATTCATTCCACTTTTCAATGAAGTAAGCTTCTGATCTGTCCTCATAAACACACCTTTTAAAATTAGTAAGAAACTTGTTATCCGTGTCTTTTTTTCTTTGCGATAAACTTGTTATCTGAGTCTTCTTTTTCTATGATACACTTGTTACCTGAGTCTTCTTTTTTTTTGCGATACACTTGTTATCTGAGTCATGAATTACATGTGCAAGATGGTTTTTAGCTGCATTTAGACAAATATGCCACAAACAAAGATGATGGCTGGTATTTGGGAATACATACGCAATTGCTCCTGCCATGGCTGCATCTTGATCTGTGAAAATTGTGCTTGGATGCTTCCCTGACATTGCTTTTAGGAAGGTCTCAAAGAGCCAAACAAATGATTCAATAGTTTCATTATATAATACTGCAGCTCCAAAAATTATTGTCCGCTTGTGATGGTTGCAGCCAAGAATCGGAGCAAAAGGCATTTCAAACTTGTTAGTCTGAAAAGTGGTGTCAAATGATATAGCATCACCAAAGCATTTCTAATCTATGACAGATTGGCCATCTGCCCAAAAGAAATTTGCTATCCGATCATCTTTCTTATCTATCTGAGCAGCATAAAAAAATGTAGGATCCTCTAATTACTTATTGCTCAAGTATTCTATCAGTGTTTGTGTATCATTGTCTTCTAAGTACTTTCTACGCTCACAACCAATCTCATTATTGCTATCCATCTTAGAGAATGGCATTTTGTCTTCTCCTCCATAAAATTCTTTCATGAACTCATACACTTGGGCCGGTTTCATCCCTGCTTCACGTATCTGCCCAATTAGCTTTCTATCGGCCTCTATAACACGTCTTTGAGACCTCAACTTGCGTGACTTGTTTGGACTGGCAAGATAATGATTGTGATCTAGTATGACCTTTTGTACTTTCCAAATCCCCTCTCTACTAACAGTAAATTGAACACGAGCATCACATCCTATCCTTGTATTATCCTTGTGTGAAGACTCATTTTCTCGATGTCCTTGATTGCTACAAACTAAATATTTCAGACATATAGTTTTATCCACTCTACGCTTTGTAATACTCTTTCTAATACTAAACCCAACCTGACCAGCGTAGTTGTTGTACATGTCATATGCTTTAACCTCTAAATCGAAAGTCATCCCAACTTCAGGAGCAATCAATGTTTGTGCAACTTTATCTACCACCTGGTGTACAGTAAATTAAGAATAAAATTATCACAATATGAAACATCATGTTCTCCATTCCTTGTTTGCAAAAGTGCAGCATGTGTTGTGCCTATGTTTTATTACCTCATTAGCAGGTGCTTCGATGAACATATCATCCGTGGCAATAGACTTAGTGGTCTGTGCAATCTATCAAGGAAATAATCATAGATCAATACTAGGTGGAGAACACGTACATGATACACAAAGCTAATAGATTTAAAAATATAATTATACCTGTCCGACGCCGCCTTCATGATTAGCCACGATCGCGCAATCCTCTTGCGATCCTAGTTCTGATCCCATACTTGTCAATGCAGCTGTGTCATCACTGTGGTGCCCTTCTTCTACCATGACAGACATTGAATCCTCAAGATTCATCACGGCCGCGTCGACGGCGGTGTTCTCGCCGCTTCCTCCTGCCATGATGGCTAGCGGCGCTTGTGCCGTCGTCGCCATGCCTTCGCTGGCCGTGACCGCGCTAGGGCTAAGGCACAGTTCGCGGCGTGGTTCGTGCTTAATTTTGGATAGGAGGTTTAGCCGCAGGATATAAGTATCTAATTTGGCAGAGCTGTATTTGCAACCGAGCCTTGGCATTCCCCGAGCCGAGCTCACGAAGCCACGTGTCGTGGAAACAGAGCACAGGATAAACGTACACGTGGCAATGCGGACGACGATATCAATGAGATGGAAATAGAAGCAAACCATATCATCTTGCCCAAGTGTGGCGGCATTCCCAGTGATAATTACCATGGCAAGATCTTGGGCCAACAAACCAAGAGACATACGCCAACCGGAGATGAGGCATCGGCGACAACTTTATGCGGGGAGCTAGCGACCAACCCGAGTTTGATTCATTGCGGGGCCTACTTACCTAGATGCATTCCTACCTAGATGCTTGCCCTCGGCATCTCAAGAAATGCATGTTGTATCTACCAATCTTTCTTGAAGACACCATCATTGGGCGAGGCTTTTGGTCAGGCGATGGGTCGCCGTAGCACCGAGAAGCAACGGCGGAGCCAGGGGGCAGTAGGGGCCATGCCCCCCCCAACAATTCAAACTTTTTAATATATATAGAATTTAATAGTCGATATTTACACAAAAAGGTCAAGATAAATAAATTGTTCTGATGTATGTCTATTAATATCCTCTAGACAACAAAATTGAATAGAATATAATTACAATAAAATATTTTGATATATATACATTTGTTTGACTACCTAATTAGGACATATATCAAGAAATTTTTTGTTTTACTAGAATACTTATGTTTCATTATACTTTATATTTTACTAAACACATACTTGACTAGCAATAGCAATTCGTAGATCATCTCTATTTATTGTGTGAATCGTATTATAGAAGTAGACGCTTACATGCATGTATCACTTCTACAAAGAAATACATATCCTACTCCACTATGAGCATTTTCAGAATACTAAGACCATAGATTTTAACAATCATCAATTATCACATGCGCCACATTGTTGACAACAACAATAACCCTACCTAAGCACTTCTGAATATATTAAGGCAGTAGATATTAATATTCATGAGTCATCATACGTAATATCGATGGACACGGTCATGTACCATGAGAAAATTGCGAGCACGTAAATCATCAAATATCAAATACTGGAATAAATATAAGGAAATAGAGCTTAACCCCAAAGAAAAATCTAAACAATTAAGCTACACTCTCGGTTCTCATACGCTTACCGGCGCTAGGAAAAAAATATAAATCATAGAAATTTCCACAATAATCGAAACATCCGGCCTTTAACTTGGTAGACACTAATCACCATGGTTAATAAAAGCCATCGGATCTGTTACAATTTATAGAAAAAATTCACTACTGGAAACTAGAATAGTTCTATGTGTGCAAAAACCCACGGAAAAATGCGAATACCCACAGAAAAATATTTTTCTGACGGTGCACTCACGGAAAAATACCCACAGAATTATAATGACAGAAAAAACACGATTTTTCCGAGAGTTCACCGTCGAGAAAATATTTTTCTGTGAGTGACGACTCACGTAAAAAAATCATGTCGAGGCAGATTAAATTTAATTTTTTTTGTGTGCGTCGGTCCTCACGTAGAAAAAAGGTAAATCCTGACAGAAAAATCATTTTTCTGTTGGTGTTGCCCGCCAGAACTACAAAGGCGCACTCACAGGTAAAACTTTATTTTTTTCTGTCCGGGCTAGGTTACGCACACAAAAAGGTTTATTTTCCTGTGTGTAGTTAACAATCCACCGACAGAAAAATAAGATATTTACCCATATAGCAAATTAGATGCAAAATTTATTTAAAAATAATAGCAACATCATATTAAAATCTAGACTGTTCATATTCATCACATCATAGAACTAGCACACACAAAGATCCAAATGTTCAGCACATTCATTCATAGCATCCAGGGCTACATGTAGATGATGTCCAATTGGTTCGGCATCAATACACTCAAAAGCATTACCATCTCATCTCAGCAGTTCAAGTTTCACCAAGATGAATAAACTGGCAGGATGTTATAGCTAGAACTAAAGCTAACAGATTAGAGCCACCTACTAGTTAATGTGCAAAAGCACAGCTCTACAAAAGACGAAACCACCACCACATCCATGTTTTCCAACTAAACACAATCATCACATTATCGATGCATGATCTCCATTGTTCTCGGAACCTTGATTGTTGCCAACGTTTGCAGCATGAAGATCCTCATTGGTGTGGCCATCATCATTAGCATTGTGGGTAGATTCCCGAGACAAAGATGAGAAGAACCGATTTGCTGCATGTGAAGTTGTGAACAAAGTTACAACAATAAGTGGAATTGTCTCCCAACAATATAAACACTTTTATCAAAGCCTCTAAATTTGATGTGAAGTCATTTGAATGTGGTACCATAAATTAGACAAGGTTTAAAGTGTTTAGACTGCTGGTTTTCAAGGTGTGAAACATTACAAACCAACATAAGGCCACTTCCTCACTGCAATAGCCATGCAAATTCACTGTAGTAGCTATACTATCAACATGAGACCACTTCCTCACTGCTGCACTGTGTGCTGCCATTCTGAATAATACCCCACAAAATACTAGTTACTTTCTACTTCCTTTTCATCTTAAAGTCTCTAAGTGAGACCTGTCAGCTACAAAACATGTTGACAGTGGAATAAGGTCCAACTCACAAGTGCTTGCACATTAGACAATTGTCGTAATGCTTCTTCTGGTATAGCCCTTCCAGAGTCCCGATAAAGGTTCTACAAGCATATTGCAAGCACACATATTTTAGATTCAAAGCGTTGATAATTCATATATTCATATATAATAGTAGTAGATTATTTACAGGACTAGTGCACATACCAATACCAAGTCTACAAGAACTTTGTTTTGTTGTAGTGCGTTGTCCTTTTCACGATTCTCTTGTTCTAGCCTTCCATTTGCACGACGTAGCTGTTCCATTTCATGAGACATGTTTTGCATAGTCACTGAATTGGATGGACGCACACTTCTTTCCCTTCCTGCTGCCCTAACATCTGAAGACTTAACTGCACCATTTGCTATGGCAAGACGCCCATGCTTTCTTGGGCCACCACTAGACACATCATATAGCGCCTTCCCATTCAAGTATTGCTGTTGCTCAACCTCATGGTCATCCACTTCCATGTCTGCAGCGTCTCCATCCTCTTCGTTTGTACATTCTATCCTCTTAACAGCAGTAAGGTAGTCATCCTACAAATACCAGAACAAGAAAACATGTTCTATAGATGTGCAGATAACCAAAACAAAAAGTACTCTAGTATTCTGAAATTTCTAGACAGCAGCAAGATAGTCACTTAAATAAATCATAACTAGAGTTCTAGATCATGGAAAATTATGTTTTTAACACTTTGGAAGTAGTATACACACTAGAACTGCACAAGCAGAATTTTTCAGCACACTTCAATTTTCATAACAAGGCATCACATACATACCATGCGTTTTTGTGCTTTGCTGCTATTGATTGGACCACATCTACCATTGCTATCCAGGTTTTTGAAGCCAGATTTCATCGCAGCAAATGTATTGATAGGGGTTCCTTTCTGTGGTCCAAAGTTAGCTTCCTAAAAAATAGCAGATTTTCAAATGAGATATGAATATACAATAGGCTACTAAGTTCGTAAAGAAACATTAAAGAATATACATGTGCATACCAATACTTGTTGTGTCTCTGTGAATGGTCTAGATCCTCCTCGGTTTTGAGCAATATCTTCATTACTTGAGCGAGATGTTTGTCCTCTCTTACGTTTTACCTTGTACTCATCTGAGCACCAATAAGCACAAAGGAGGAGCCACACCTCGTCATTCAACCATGCAAGCTTTCCTTGCTTGTATTGCTCATACTCAAGCTCAATATGGCACGCTACTGCATCTTTCATTTCTATGTGTTTTATTTTACTGTAGTACTCCTTGACAGCATCAACACGGACTTGATATAGCATATCCTTCACCCTTTTCTTCAAACAACCATCTAGAACACAGTCCGCTTCTTGTTGATCTACTGTTGCAACTTGGAACAAACGCTGCATGTGTACAGAACCATAAACATAGGTTTCAGATGTATGGATTTCAGAAATTTCAAGTTTTAGATGTTGCTCAGAAAATTTAGATTGAACATATAGGTATCTTACCCAAAATTCAGAAACCACTTTTTCTCCCCTTGTCATTCCTATAGCACCAGGATTTTTATGAAAATAATCAGCCCAATCCAGAGCTGGGCGCTTGAATTCATCACCATTCTCATCCACCTCTACAATCACACCAGGATATTCTCTTCTAATTATGACCCCAAGCTGAGTAGTGTATTTGTAAGGTGGCGGGTAGCAAATATAGCTGAATTGCCTGTAAATAAATATTATATAGTAACAAGTTAGCACAAAAGCCTGCTAGGATATCCAATAAATTCTAGGGGTGCATAAGTCATAATCCAGTAAAAGCTGATCACGTGTGAAGCAAGAACATAATGCTTGCACTTGTCAATCTCTTTAATGTGGTAAAGCAATGTGCAAGAATATAGGTAGCTGCAAGCAGGTGCCATCTCTACTCCATCCATCTAGTGTACATATGTTGAACAGCAAGATATTGTCATACTTTCAGAAATTAGTAAAACAGAGTACTAATAGGCCAATAAGATCAGCGTGCACTCACTGGTCACCACTTGGTTTAAGAGCCACTTTAACACCACGTGGAGGTTGTTTAAATCTTGTTCGGGACCCAGGCTTCCTTCCTCTTTTTTTGGGTGCCTCTATTGGGGGAGCTTCAACAACTGGTGCCGTCTGTGACGCATCGCCTGCAGTTCCAGAGCATTCATTTGTTTGGGCTGAACTACTGTTGGCTACACGGCGTGTGTGCCGAATGGATTGGACCATGGCACCGCCTGCACTTTCAGAACCATCATTCCTTTCGGCTGCACGATAACTGGTTACACGTTTGTTGCGTGTACAGACCATCTGCAGTGATACAATATGTTAGATCCATCTTCAAATATGAAAGAACTAGAGAGAAAACATGATGGTTATTTAGTAAAACTGAAGCACACATGCAGACTGCTATATTAATAATACTGGACTGCTGGCTCTCTATTCACAAAAAACGATCGGAGAGAAAAAAAAATGAATTCAGATTTAGTAATACTGAAACACACATGCAAACTGTTATATTAATAATACTGGACTGCTGGCTGCATATTCAAAAACAGTTACATAGGATCTTATGCATAAGAAATAGCATAGCTAAAACATATATTCTGGACTGCATATTCAAAAATCGTTTGGATCATAAGTTTCTTCATCTTCTTCAATAATTGCTTCATCATCCACTTCTACTTCCTCCTCTTCTTCAATAGCTTCTTCATCATATTCCTCATCCACAACAACTCGGTTCTGTATTGCTTCCAAGTCTTTTGGGTCAGTAACCTCTTCTGATCCTGATGCAATTATGGAGTCCAAGGCATCACTCAAATCAATGACAAAGGTGCCATCCAGACCATCAGCTTGGTAGACATCCTGCACTACCCCTTCCATATTCATAGCTTCATTATTGCTTTCATTCATAGGCACACATCCATGTGGAGCAACATGGTAGACAACCCACCATGGAGACAGCTCCCTGTTCTTACACGGGTATGATAGATAGTACACTTGAGTGACCTGACTAGCCATCACAAATGGGTCAAAATTTGATAATCTTAGTGTATGATTGATCTCTACCAAGCCTAGATCTTCGGTACGCCTTAATCCATTGGGTGTTGGATCAAACCAGGAGCAATAAAACAACACCAACTCTAGTTTCATGCTGCCTTCCCACTCAATTTTAATTATATCTTCTATGATACCATAATACTCTAGAGCATTGTCTGATTCATCCAAAGAAGTTACACAAACACCACTATTGATAGTTGTTAGAACTTTTCCACTCTCATATTTCCTTGAACGGAATCTATAGCCATTGACATCATAACACCCATAGGATCTAACTCGGGGACAGTAACCATAGGACATTTGGAACAGAGCATTGTGAATGCTAGCTGATTTCAAGCTCTGAAAAAACATATATTATCCTCGGTAAGTTTTTCATCATAATTCACAATGTTGGAACAGAACAAAGGCTAAAGTGTATGAGAAAATTACTTGCTCTTTGAACCAGTCAAAAAAATTTGGACCAGATTGTATACCACGGCTATTTTTCCAACCATTTAACCTTAAATCACGACGTTGCTGGTCTGTGGGAGCTATACGGCTCTTCCATTGTTCATTATCAAAGTGTCTACATGAACAAAATTCTTATTATGTCTAGATCATAAAAATTATAGAACAGAACAGTAATGATGTTTTGTTTTGGCAGAACATACGTGAAGAAAGCATCCATCTCCGGCATGTTTGTCAATATGTATAGAAAAGCAACCTTGTACTCCTAGTTTGAAAGTTCACGAACACCTCTAGGGCTCATGCAACGACCCGGGCATTTAAAAATGTCAAGGTCGCATGAACCTTCAAATGAAGATGCACAATCATCATAGCGAGGCACCTTATTTCTAACAGATGGAGCATGGGGTCTAAAATATAGACTTAGTGTATTTGCAGCCTCTTCAACAAGAAATGCCTCAACAATGCTAGCCTCAACACGAGCCTTATTTCTTACTTTTTTCCTGAGTTTTTGGATACACCTACGAAGTGAGAGAAAGGTATTACAAATAGGTAACTTACAGTCAGTGACATAAATGAACTAGTTATTTGATTATTTCTAGATTTACCTCTCATATGGAAAGCACCAACGTGCTAGGACAGGGACCACCTAATCGTGCTTCATAAGGTAGATGTATGATGAGATGTTGCATAACATTGAAGAAACCAGGAGGAAATATCTTCTCCATTTTGCATAAAAGTACTACAACATTCTCTTCCAGAGAGCGGACAACATCTTTTCTAAGCTCTTTGGCACACAATTGCCGATAGAAGAAACTAAGCTCAGCCAAACAACGCCACACATTATCCGGCAAAATCCCACGAAACACTACGAGGGGAGCAACCTTTCCATAAAGATGTGATAATCATGACTTTTTAGTCCAAATATTTTCTTTTGAAGCAGATTCACGCCACGCTTCAGGTTGGATGCATATGCATCAGGGAACTGCAATTCTTTAAACCATTGTAGGATGGTTGGCTTAACATCTTTGTGAACGCTGAATGGACCTCTAGGCCTATCCCACCGGCCATTGCTCTTTTGCACCAAATTCATGGAAGGACGATTACATATAATAGCCAAATCGAGCCTAGCTTTCACATTATCTTTGGTCTTTTTAGCTATGTCAAAACATGTGTTCCATATGGCTTCACCCATATTCTTTTCATTATGCATCACATCAATATTGTGTGGAAGTAGCAACTTATGGAAATATGGAAGCTGCCTAAAACAAAGTACATGTGTCCAATTGTGCAATGTACCATAGCTTTCTGTATCACCAGCAAACTGGTTCACATGGGCTTGCACTTCCTCCCCTGTTAAGTACCTAGGTGCCTCATCAAACACCATGGTGTTCTTGCGAAAAGCATTAGCTTCTATTCTGAATGGATGATCTTCAGGCAAGAAACGCCTATGGGTATCAAACCAACAAGCCTTACGACCATTAGGGAGTCGAAATCCTCGACAACCACATCCATATGGGCATGACAACCGAGCATGGGTGCTCCAGCCGGAAAAGTCCCCATATGCCATAAAGTCATGTACTGACCAAAGGTAGATTCCTCTCATTGTAAACTCCTCCTTCAACGAAGCATCCCATGTTGTGACCCCCTTCCACAGTTCTTGAAATTCATCAACTAAGGGCTGCATTAAAACATTCATTTTTCTACCAGGATGCTCAGGCCCAGGAATAACAAGTGCAAGGAAAATATACTCAGACCTTAAGAGTGTGCCAGGAGGTAGGTTCAGTGGGGTCACAAAGACTGGCCAACATGAGTAAGGCGCAGCATTCACATCAAATGGTTGGAAACCATCTGTTGCTACTGCAAGGCGCACATTTCTTTTTTCATTTGCAAATTCTGGATAGTCCACATTAAATTGTTGCCAAGCTTCTCCATCACAAGGGTGCACCATCTTACCACATGTTGTGGGACTATATGATCTCATTAACTTAGCTGTCTCCCCATGTAGATATAGCCTTTGCAACCTATCTGTGATAGGAAGATAGCGCAAAACTTTGCGCGCAACCTTTGTTCGCCCCTCCACATATCTACTAGTATGACAAAAATCACATTTTTCTTTGTCCTTGTTATCTTTGTAGAATAGCATGCAGTTGTTATAGCAAACATCAATTTTGATATATTGCATACCAAGACCCTCTAATAATTTCCTAGATTGGTAGAAGTCATTAGGTAACTTGGAGTCAGGAGGAAGGAGTTCATGTACTATGCCTAGTATATCATTAAATTCTGCAATGGGCATATTGTACCGTGACTTCACAGCAAACAAGCGAGCTACAGCAGACAAGCGTGAGTGTGTGGTTCTATCATGCACCAATTCATCTGCACTAGCAACCATCCTATAGAAAGCTTTGGCATATGCTGTTGGTTCAGCATCCAATATAGGTGGATGGTGCCCAGCAAGGTCAACCAACATTTGATCCATCTGATCAACTTCATCAGTGCCTTCTCTACTACCCACACCATCTTCATCATGTGAAATCAGCCCCTCACCATGCTCAGTCCAAGTTTCATAGCCTTCCTTAAAACCATGCCTACACAAATGCACACTAGTACAAAAATCATTTTTGCCGGCACCTTCTTTTTTTTTCACAGGCGGTTCATAATATCATGACGGCAGTAGAAAAAACACGGTGGGCCCAAAAGGAGAGCCGCCTGTGTAAAACGGTTTACACAGGCGGCCCTCCTAACTTCGCCGTCTGTGTAAAGAGTACCATTTACACAGGCGGCTCACAATGTAAACCGCCTGTGTAAAGAACATTTACACAGGCGGTTGACATTGTAAACCGCCTGTGTAAATGGTCCTCTTTACACAGGCGGCAAAGTTATGAGGGCCGCCTGTGTAAAATGTTTTACACAGGCGGCTCTCCTTACCAACCGCCTGTGATAATTCAACTATAAATTCCCTTCTCCTACCTCTAGACAAGAACAAGCATTACTCCCGTGGGTGCTGCACGCTGGCGGACGACGAGCAAAGGAGATTCCAAGGGGGAGAGGTTTTCAACTTCATTTCTTTGGTGAGAAACTTCCAAAAGGTTAGTTAGTCCCCTTGAACCTATTTTTTTAGTGATTCATTGGTTCAATTTTTGTATTGGAGGTGCTCTAAATCTAGGGTTAGGGTTAGGGTTCATAGCTAGGGCAAGAGAGAGATAGTTTTAGCTAATTTTTTTTTTTATAATTCATAGTAAATTGTATCTTGCTCGGATTATAGAAAATAAATACTTTTAGAATTCCTGTGAGTAGATCTATGCAATAGAGTAACGATGTGCACTATTTGAAATATATTTTTTTATGTAGTTATAGTTTCTATTTTTTAGATGATTAACTTTTTATTAATCTGTATACTAAATTGTTGGAAATCATAAGAATGGAAATAGTACCTGTTTAATCGTTCTGTTTTATTCTCTCTGTATTTATAAACTATGAATTAATTTACTAAATAATTAATTACACTATTAACTAGGGTTAGTGACACCTTGTACTGTGGGTTTGTTAATTAAATAACTTATTTGTAATTAATGGTTTATTAATTAGTGAAAGGTATTCATTTATGCTTAGGGTTTATGACTTAATTGAGTAGTTAATGTTTTGTTAATTAAGGTTAGTTATTATTGCCTATACTTAAAGTTTGTAAATTAATTTAGTAGTTAATGGTTTGTTAATTAGGGTTAGTTCCAGTTTCATATACTTAGGGTTTGTAAATTAATTTAGATAGTAATTAAAAGTTTACTAATTAGGGTTAGTTAATATTTCATGTACTTAATATTTATTAAAAAATAGTTAGTAATGAATGGTTTGTTATGTAGGTTTAGTTATTATTTCATGTACCTTTAGGTTTTTTTGAAATAACATATTAGTAATTAATGGTTTATACTTTCATATATTTAGGGCTTGTGATTTTATTTAGTTAATAATTAATGGTTTATACTTTCACATAGTTCATATATTTAGGGATTTCTTAAATAATTACAGATACATATGGAGAGGTCGTTATGGATGTACAACTTATCAAGATTAGACCCATCATATGTAGTGGAGGTCCAAAAATTTATTGATGCCGTGAAGATACATGCTCGAGAGAACAAAGGCGAAGCACATATATTGTCCATGCCAGACTGTAAAAATATTGTGGTATTTGACAATGTGGAAGCAATCACTTCTCATCCGGTTTTGCGGAGGATTCATGGAGGACTACTTAATATGGACAAAACATGGTGAGGGCAGTTCTACACCTTATATGCGGACAACCCGACAACACCGCAAGTAACATCAATGTGGAGGGTCCAATGCCATATCTCAATGAATGTGATGATATGCCGCCTATCAATGAAACCCATCATGCTATGCCCGATGTCAATCAAACTCATAATGATACATCCGCTGTCAATGAATCTCAACATGCTAACACCGATGCCATTGAAGATGCCGATTTCTTAGAGGCAATAATGAGCCATTGTGCGGATCCATCAATATTCTTCATGAAGCGAATGGAAGCCTTGAAGAAGGCAGCAGAGGAGCCATTGTACGACGAGTCGAAAGGTTGTACCAAAGAGTGGTCGACACCGCGGCTGTTCTCCGATTTCGACCATTAAAGCTAGATATGGTTGGTCTGATGCTAGCTTCAATGAATTATTGTGTGTACTTGGAGACCTTCTCCCTAAAGAGAACAAAGTGCCTGCTAACACGTACTATGCAAAGAAGCTAGTCACCCCACTTACGATGGGTGTTGAGAAGATTCACGCATGTAGAAATCATTGTATTCTATATCGGGGTGATCAAGATAAAGACTTAGACAAATTGTCCAAACTGTGGTGCTAGTAGGTACAAGACGAATAAAGATTATCGAGAGGAAGATAATACAGCCTTTGTTTCTTCAGGGGAGAAAGCGAAAGAAGACCCAAACAAAGACTCCACAAGATAAACGTTCAAAGCCCACTAGCAATATAGAAGTGGACTATTATGCGTTGAGAAGAATTCCTGCATTGGTGATATGGTATCTCCCCCGTGGTTGATCGTTTGAGGTGTTTGTTTGCAAACCCGGATGATGCAGAACTTATGACCCGGCATGCATCCGATGAAAGAAAAGATGATGAAAAGTTACGACATCCAAAGATGCAAAGCAATGGCAAGAATTTGATCGAAATATCCGGACTTTGCCGAGGATCCATGAAATATAAGGTTTGCTCGAGTACGGATGGAATGAATCCATTTGCCCGAGGAGCAAAGACGCATAGCACATGGCCGGTGATCATGACAATATACAACCTTCCTCCATGGTTGTGTCAAAAAAAAAATATCTTTTGCTAACCATTCTCATTTACGGACCTACACAACCCGGTGTTGATATGGATGTATTTCTAGAGCCCTTAATGCAAGAGATGCAAATACTATGGGAAGTAGGTGTAGACATGATTGATGCGTTCATAAAGAGACATTCACACCGAGAGCAATTATTTTTGTCACAATTAATGATTACCCCGCTCTCTTCTCCTTATCAGGCCAGTTCAAGGGAAAGGTTGGTTGTGTAGAGTGCATAGATGGAACATGGCACGTGTCTCTTCCTCCATCTAACAAGATAGTGTACATGAGACATAGGAGATGGCTACCGGCAGGCCATAAGTATCGCTTACAAAAGATGAACAAGTACTTTGACAATATGGACGAATCAAAATCTATTGCTCCAACAGGTTATAGTAAAGGGCATAGAGTGTACAAGATAGTTGAGAATGTCAAGTTTGTTTTTGGAAAGAAGACCAAAGATGGGAAACCAAGAAAGGTTGTGAAGGCAAAAGAAGGGGACACATTCAAGAAGAAGTCTATTTTCTTTAAGTATTTATCGTACTGGAAAGATTTGGACGTACGACATGCGATCGATGGTATGCATGTTCAGAAGAATGTGTTTGACAGTGTAATTGGAACTTTGCTAGACATAAAGAGCAAAACAAAGGAAGGTCTCAATTCACGTTTGGATATGCAACATTTAAAGATCGAAAAAAGAACTTCACCCTGTACTCTAGAGAATGGGAAGTACCATCTACCGGCAAAGAAGCTATAACCCGAACAAAGAAGAGAAACATGCAATGTGTGTATGGTTGAAGAATTTAAAAGTTCCATCTGGTTTCTGCTCCAACATAAGGAGTCTTGTTTCAATGAAAGACCTTACACTCACCAATTACAACTCACATGATTGTCATGTAATACTGACCACTTTTCTTCCTATTGCCATTAGGGCTATAAATCCAGTGTTCTTAAAGATGGCAATCACACGGTTGTGCTACTTCTTCAATAAGATATCTGAGAAGGTAATTATCCGTGATGAGTTAGAGTCCCTACAGAAATTTGTTTGTAGAGACATTGTGCCGCTTGGAGATGTGCTTTCCCCCATCGTTCTTTGATATCATGGTGCACCTTGTTGTTCATTTGGTGCCTCAAATTGAGGCATTGGGTCCCATGTATTTTCATGAAATGTGGACGTATGAGCGTTTCATGTCAATATTGAATGGCTATATATCAAATCGAGCTCATCCGAAGGGTTCCATGATAGAGGCATACACTACAGAAGAGGCCATTGAGTCTGGAGGACCATTATGTAACAATCTCTTAAAAGACCAGGTATCAATTGGTTTGCCTCCGTTGCGACATGAGGGAAGACTTGGTGGACGAGGGAGGATGGGACGGAAATCATTTATCCCACCGGATTACAACATAATCCTAGAGGTACATTACAACATACTACAACAACTCATAATAATAGACCCATTCACCAAGCAACACATGGAAGAGCTTCGTGAGGACAATCCAGGATGCACAGATGATTGGGTACATAAGGAACACAAGCGTCACTTCACTACATGGCTAAAGAATTTGGACATGACAGGAGGAATCGAAACCATCAAGATTTTAGCATCTGGACCGTCAAGCCAGGTCACATCATGGCGAGCTATGACATTAGTGGCTTCTCATTTTCCACCAGCTTGTAGGGACACCAAGGGAATGGCACGTAATAGTGGCGTTCGATGTGAGGCTGTAGATGATGCAACTGGTGAAGAAACTACATACTTTGGGTTCATTGATGACATATGGGAGGTTGAATATGGTCCACGGCTGCAGATTCCAGTGTTTCGATGTCGATGGGTTCAAGATAAACATGTCACTGTGGATAACTATGGCCAGAGAGTCCTTGACCTAAGTAAAGTAGGTTACAAAGATGATCCGTGGATCCTTGCTAACCGTGCTTTGCATGTGTCTTCTATATGGAACAAATCCTCTCTAAGGATGAAAAGAAAAGTACCCAAAAGCCAAAGCATGTAGCTATCCCTGGAAAGCAACAAATTATAGGAGTTGAGTGTGTTAACCAGTTCAGCGAGATGTCTCTTTTTACAAACTTTGAAGAAAATATCAAAAAAGTTGAGAAAAGTATCCCGCAAACCTCTTTGCCCTGGGTGCGCCACGATGGACAAGGAAGGACTGTAGCACGATAGATTATTTTTTATGTAACTCATGTATCACTTGTCATTTGTACCCAATGCCACTCTTTCTTATTAAGCAAGATGTTTACATTTCCCCTTGTTATTTTTCTTTGGATTCTATATTATTTACTACCCTAATTAAAGTATAGGAAATAATCAGTAACCCTATTAAACAAACCTTTAATTAAAAACTTAATTAATTCATAAACCCTAGGTGTAGGAAATAATCACTAACCCTATTAAACAACCCTTCAATTGCTTACTAAATTAATGCACAAACATTAAGTACATGAAATAATAAATAATCCTCATTAATAATCTTTTATTTATTAACTTAATTAATCCACAAACCCTATTAAAGTATAGGAAATAATCAGTATAGGTAATAATAAACATAACATTAATGAATTAATTACATGAAATAATAAATAATCCTTAAGTACATGAAATAATAAATAATCCTCATTAATAAAGCCTAATTAAGTACATGAAATAATCACTAAACCTATTACAACATAACATTAATTACTACCTAAACTAATTCACAAACCCTAATTAGAGGGAATAAATAACCTGAATTCTTGTAGAAAATGAAAAAAAATTAGTACAGGCGGCTGATAATGAGGGCCGCCTGTACTAATATGTTAGTACAGGCGGCTGATAATGAGGGCCGCCTGTACTAATATATTAGTACAAAGGCGGCGGTCAAAGAGGACCGCCTGTACTAACCATTAGTACAGGCGGAGGTCAAAGAGGGCCGCCTGTAAAAACCTCCTCCAATATAAAGCCAGCGCGCGGGACGCGAAATTTTTCTAAGTCCCGGTGGCGCGTTTTTGAAACAAAGGACGCCGTCGCTGCTGAAATTCGCCGCCGCCGCCACCTCTCGCCGCGCCGCCGCCGCCGGGTCCTCCCCGCCGCCTCGCCGCGGCACCCCATCCGCGACCGCCGCCGCTCCGCTGCGCCCGAACGCCGCCACGCCGGGCTAGCCCGCTAGCGACCCGCCGCGCCGCCGAACTCCGCCGGCCGCGCAACGCCGCGCGACGGGTGGCCCGGGAGCGCCGCGGCGCCCGTGACCGCCGCCCGGACCCAGCGCCTTCTCCGCCCGGAAAGGCCGCCTCTTCTCCCCGCCACGTGGACGTGGTGAGCGCCGCCCGCCGCCGCCGGCTCTCCCTCGCCCCGAGCCAGCAGCCAGGTGGGCCTTGCTGGGCCCGTATTGGGCTCCGCCCCCAGGCCGGCTGGGCCGCTTTTTTTTTTTGTTAATTAATTATTAGTATTTTGGTTTAGGGTTTTTCCAACCATTAATTAGCAAATAATTATGTTAATTAGAGTTTATTATTAATAGTTACTAATGCTTTTGTTAGTGTTTTGTTAATAATACTTAGTCATATTATTTGTTAGGGTTTGTTAATAATTGTTTGCAATTTTGTTTGTTAGGGTTTGTTAATAATTGTTTGCAATATTTTTTTGTTGGGGTTTGTTAATAGTAAAAGCTAGTAATTTAGAGTATGTTAATTAGAGTTTATTATTAATAGTTACTAATGCTTTTGTTAGTGTTTTGTTAATAATACTTAGTCATATTATTTGTTAGGGTTTGTTAATAATTGTTTGCAATTTTGTTTGTTAGGGTTTGTTAATAATTGTTTGCAATATTTTTTGTTGGGGTTTGTTAATAATTGTTTGCAATATTTTTTGTTGGGGTTTGTTAATAGTAAAAGCTAGTAATTTAGAGTATGTTAATTAGAGTTTATTATTTATAGTTACTAATGCTTTTGTTAGTGTTTTGTTAATAATACTTAGTCATATTATTTGTTAGGGTTTGTTAATAATTGTTTGCAATTTTGTTTGTTAGGGTTTGTTAATAATTGTTTGCAATATTTTTTGTTGGGGTTTGTTAATAGTAAAAGCTAGTAATTTAGAGTATGTTAATTAGAGTTTATTATTAATAGTTACTAATGCTTTTGTTAGTGTTTTGTTAATAATACTTAGTCATATTATTTGTTAGGGTTTGTTAATAATTGTTTGCAATTTTGTTTGTTAGGGTTTGTTAATAATTGTTTGCAATATTTTTTGTTGGGGTTTGTTAATAATTGTTTGCAATATTTTTTGTTGGGGTTTGTTAATAGTAAAAGCTAGTAATTTAGAGTATGTTAATTAGAGTTTATTATTTATAGTTACTAATGCTTTTGTTAGTGTTTTGTTAATAATACTTAGTCATATTATTTGTTAGGGTTTGTTAATAATTGTTTGCAATTTTGTTTGTTAGGGTTTGTTAATAATTGTTTGCAATATTTTTTTTGTTGGGGTTTGTTAATAGTAAAAGCTAGTAATTTAGAGTATGTTAATTAGAGTTTATTATTAATAGTTACTAATGCTTTTGTTAGTGTTTTGTTAATAATACTTAGTCATATTATTTGTTAGGGTTTGTTAATAATTGTTTGCAATTTTGTTTGTTAGGGTTTGTTAATAATTGTTTGCAATTTTGTTTGTTAGGGTTTGTTAATAATTGTTTGCAATATTTTTTTTTGTTGGGGTTTGTTAATAGTAAAAGCTAGTAATTTAGAGTATGTTAATTAGAGTTTATTATTTATAGTTACTAATGCTTTTGTTAGTGTTTTGTTAATAATACTTAGTCATATTATTTATTAGGGTTTGTTAATAGTTGTTTGCAATATTTTTTGGTTAGGGTTTGTTAATAATAAAAGTTAGTAATTTAGAGTATGTTAATTGCAGATGAGTACTCCATCAAATGCTCAGCAGGCCGATGCCCAGATAGGTACACCGGGATCCGAGTCCTCCTCCGGATCCGAACCTTATAGGAGCCCGAGCGTATCACCACGTGAATCTCCTAGAGCTAAGAAGGCCCGTCTTGAGTTAGAACGTGACCCTAATTACGAGCCTGGAGATGAGCCAAATGATGATGAGGTATATATGCTCGTAGATTGTCTATATAAGATAATATTTCATGTGTATTTCATGTACCTAACAATTGAATTGACAGGAGGTGTTCTCTCAAGTTGTTGCGAAATGGAGGCGAGAGTCACAAGATGTTCATAAGGACACGGCGCCTCAAACGACCGGGACATCCTCCGAGCGAAGAAGTACAAAGAAAAAGAGTGATCGGGCACGAGGAGATAGAGGAAGGAATAAATTTCCAGAAGAAGTTTATAGGATTACAGATGTTAGCCCGAGCGGAGAGCCCTTAGCACCTCTAGAGGCGCTACCTAAATTTAGGGCCGCCATTGGATGGTTAGTAAAGGAAGAATTTGATATCTCCCAGGAGTGATTGGAGTATGGTGCCTGAAGGAAAGAGGAAGAATTGTTGGACTCGATTGTGCACTAAGTTCATTTTCCCGGAGGGAACAGAAGGTTTGGTCAAAGGTCATGTCATGAAGCAGTTAGCAATATCATTCCGGGGCTATAGGCACGATATGAATAAAAAGTGGCTGCAGAAGGGGCGGGACCCGACGAAGCGGTACCCTATCACAGCGGAACAGTGGGCACGTTTTAGTAAAATTAAAAACTCCGACGACTCCAAGGCTAAGAGCCAAGCCGCCTCGGAACTTGCGAAGAAGAACATTTACCACCACCACCTCGGCACTGGTGGCTACAAGACCAAGATTCCTAAATGGAGGGCAGAAGACGAAGCAAAGAGGAGAGAGGGCAAGTTGGCATTGACCGATATAGTGCCAGAACGAAGTGCGAATTGGCTTCGCGCTCGGAAGGCAAACACTGAGAGCGATGAGATCTCCTGTCCCGATGAGATCAAGCCAGTTGCCGAAAAGGTTTTGGAAGCAACAAACCTGAAAAAGACAGGTGCCTTCAAGTCACAGAGGGAGAGGGACAGCCTTTCCCATGCTCTAGGTAACAGAATTATATTTTCCATTTTGTTCGAAAGAAAATAGAAATCAACACCGACATGAAATATCATGTTGTAGGTAACCCCGAGCATCCAGGCCGTATGCGGGCGTCTCATCCAGAACCACCTGGAAAGAAGGGTTTGGCGAAGAGTGGAAAGGCATGTATAAGAAAAGAGAACGACATAAGGAGCGGTTGGCGGACTTTTTTGAGCAGCAGGCCGCCAAAAAATTTAGGGATTTAATGGAAGATTACGTTAAAAACCCCGATCCTCGAAGTCTTTGAAGCGGTTGGCGGGAGCAATGTTCCGCTCAACAGATGTCATCACAAGCTCCTTCATATATGCAGCATGTCCCAGCTCAACCCTTGGGTAGCCAGGAGATGGCCACACAATCTATGCCCTTTCCAAGCAGTATAGCGTCAACATCAAATCAAGACCATTACCCAGTTGACGATATTGATAAACCTTGGCCTTGCACATTGCTAATTGGATATGGCCTTAGGAATCAGCATACAAAGCAAGTGGCCACAGGCTTCGCTATCCCTAGACGTAGGTTCCATGGCGTCGAGATGCAAGATGCATACTGCAGGGTGGAAGTGTTGACGGTCGAGGCTGGATATGAAGACGACTTCATCGACATCCCGACCTCTGAGGGCATAGAGAAGCTTGGACAAGCAATCAAGAACTTCATACAATGGCCGAGACGGTACGTAAGGTTGATTGATCCACCAACGGCACCCTCTCCACCAGTGCATCAAGCATCCCAAGAGGCCGAAACAAGTCAACAGCCAGCATCGCCAATGCATTCTCCAGCATCCCCGCATATTTATGAGCCACTGTCGTCATCCCCAATACATGATTTGTCATTCTCGCTGGATGAGCTCGAGGGGCCAGCCAAGAACATGCCCGAGCAAAGCAAGACTCCCCACCAAGAAGGACACAACACAAGAGAAGGAGGTAGAGCAAACTCCCCCGCCACCACCAAAGCGTAATGAAGATGAGCAAACTCCCCCGCCACCACCAAAGCATAAGGAAGCGAGCAAACTCCCCCCACAAGCACCGGCCTCCAAGAAGGCAAAGAAATTTCCAATTCCAAAATTGGTTTCTCCCTATGAGCCAAAAAAGGGGAAAGCAAAGCAGTACGCTCTATTTCTGAAAGGGCTTGAAAGCGGCCGGACGGCACGACTCGTTGAGCTCGAACCGTCCGCAGAGTAAGGAAGCCGCCCGGCCAAGCAACCGAAGCCGTGCCACCAACAAAGGAAGCCCCAAGTGGCGATGTACATGTCGAACCGCCATCAAATGCACCGTTGACCCTTAAGGATATAAGAAAGCCAACGGTTGATGATTATGTCAATGTCCCCAGTGACTATGTGCCCGGAAGGCCTATGCTGCAGTGGACAGTGCTTCAAAAGGGTCCATGGACGATAAAAAGGTTTCATGACTGGTACATGAGAGCAGTGAATGCCGGACTGCATGCAGTTAGCGTTGACATACCACCCGACGTGTTTGCTACTGGGGGCGGAAAGAAGCGGGGCATTTGTTACCTTCGACGAAATGCACCCGCGCCGTTGAACTATAGGAAGCTTGACGTCCAACTCATTACAATCTGGTGCCTGTAAGTATCAGTCATGCACACAAATTGTTATTATTAATTATAGACTATGAGTATCACTCTAATATATGCGGATGTTGTATGTAGTTTGCAAGACCATGAGCAGAGATCATTAACACAAGGAACGATGGTCGGTTACCTGAGTCCAATCAGGTTACAAGAAAATATGCACAAATTTATACTTACAAATGAAGATAGAGCCAAGATAGAGAAGGACAAAACACCGGAAGAATTTGCACAAGCTGTAAAGAAATTACAACAAAAATACGAGGACGAGTATGCCCTCTATCTCGGAAGAGCAATGCTGAGATATAAGTACAGGGAATTCGTATTGGCACCCTACAACTTTGGGTAAGCGTGGCCTCAAATACGTACTTTACATTATCATGTTAACCCTAAGTACATGTGTCGCTCACTCGTTTATTCATGCAGTGACCATTGGATTGTTTTTTATATTTATCCATTCGAAGGGAAGGTGCTTGTCCTAGACTCATTACATTATCCTACCGAGTCGTATCAAACATTCCTGGTTCATTTAGAAAGGTGAGCCAACATGCATGCAACCACACATCCTTATATGAACTAGAGTTTGTAAATAACTTTAGAGTTTTATAATCCACATCTTTAGGGCATGGCGGTTCTATAAGAAGCAAAAAGGACCGGTCGACCCCGCCTGCAAAGATCCTAGGGTGCCATTGACGATACAACACAACTTTCCGGTAAGTTGTCACCCACATATCATCATATGATTATAAATAATTAATACACAAGGCATGACAATTTTAGAATCATCTGTTACTCATTAAATAGTGCCACAAGCAACCACCTGGGACGGTCTCATCGTGGATACTATGTGTGTGAGTTTATAAGGCAGCGGGGACGATACGTCAGGGACAAAAATATGGTAAAAAATATCTATATTTAAAGTTTTCTTTTTAAAGTTTCAAATGTTACGGCAGTACATGTGAAAATGATGCTTTTAAACTTTGTTTCCAGCCGAGAAAGAAAGGAAAGGACGAGCCCTTCACTCCGTCGACTATGGAAAATATAGTAGCAGACTTGTGCGGTTTTATTATGAGAGAAATAATTCCAAGTGACGGAGCATATTTTGATGAAGCCGGTGATCTAGCCAGTGAAAAGTTTAGAGCGCTGACAGACCTAGCAGGTCTAAACTTGAAACGAAATGATATGTAAATGACACTAATTTGTTAGAGGGATAACATGAAATGACGTGTATTATATGTAATTTTATGCTTGATGTTTGATTTCATGTGTACATATCTATAATATTTATGTGTGTTGTTTGTATGATGCAAATTTATGGTTCATGTTTACATATCTTAAATATATATATATATATATATATATATATATATATATATGACAAATATATATATAACAAATATAGTGTGGAGGCAAATATTAAAATTTGGAAAAAAAAATTAATTACACAGGCGGCCCACAGGGGGCAAAAAAACTGATTTACACAGGCGGCTCACTTTGTCGGCGCCTGTGTAAATAGAAATTTACACAAAGCGGCTGAAAAAAGTTAGCCGCCTGTGTAAATCAGTTTTTTCACAAGCGGCCCACAGCCCGCCCGCCTGTATCGGGGCAGATTAGTACTGACCTCTGGTACAGGCGGTGGGCTTGGCCGCCTGTGCAAATGCCTTTAGCACCGCCTGTACAAAGGTTTTCTGTACTAGTGGCATCTCTATAGTATATCTTATATGTCTAAAGTAGTTCCGGCATTGTGCACAAGGACACTTAATGGTATCATTTTCTGCTACACCAGGAATTGAAAATGCACTATCCAAGAATTCTGTAGTTCCATCAATCCATTCATTTGAGGGAGCTTTGCCACGTTGCCAACCATTATACATCCATGTTCTATTTGACATATTAACTAGTTCTGTTTCAAACATTAATATATTAGATATCAAGACAAAGGAAGCTCAAATATTTTTGGTGCAAGGAAAGACATTCCAAACTCAGACAAGTGGGCACACAAATTATAATGTAGAATAATGTTCTATTTGACATATTAACTAGTTCTGTTTCAAACATTAATATATTAGATATCACGACAAAGGAAGCTCAAATATTTTTGGTGCAAGGACAGACATTCCAAACTCAAACAAGTGGGCACACAAATTATAATGTAGAATAACAACAATATCATAGAACAAATAGAAAGAGTGAAGAAACTAAGAAAGAAGTGTACCTTGAGTCTGAATCGCAGGTACTCAACAACTCTTCACTGTCTCCAATAGGAACCTCCAGTCCTTGCTTAGCCCAAAATCTTTACTGCAATACATCAGGGACATGAGATTAGAATTTCTAGTAAAAAAATTCATGCTAATAGTGACGCCACTATGACTGATATGCTGCCTATAGGTACTGAACAGTTACATGCCATGAAAACATCAATAAGAATCATAGATACTCTAAATAGAGAAGGCAAACATGCTTTACGTATCCATACATTTTAGGGGAGGAACAGATAACCTGAAAGCTCGATTTAGTTTCGAAGCAGACAGCACCAGTGACCAAATCTTGAGGGAAGCAGACTTCAACTGAAATTCATACAAGTGGACACTCAGATAAACCAGCATCTCACAAAAAAAGAGAATCAGTAAGAGCAAAGTGAACCTTGACTGAAGCAATGGCCAGATCTGGAGGGGAGTAGAGTGTAATGGAAGAGCAGGGGTGGAGGAGATGGACAGGGAGAGGAGGGTCGTCGCGCCGAGACGAGCACCGGAGGGCCTGTGCCCCGGCACGGCCGGGCGGAGGGCCTTGGGACACGCCCTGAGCACCGGCGGCTAGCACGACGCCCGGAGCACCGGCGGCCGGCGCCGAGCGCCCAAATGCCGTCAGACCTAGGCCAGCGCACGGGAGGGAGCACGGCTGCCGGGCGGGCTAGGGACGGGATACGGCGCCCGAATCGGTGGCAGCGGCCGGCGGGGGAGCTAAGGGCGGTGCGGATCTAGTCGATGTAGACCTGGTGACGGCATCTAGCAAAAGCATCGGCGGCGCCGCTGCTACGGCGCGGCCAGCGGCGGAGCCGAGGCGGGGGCCGGGCGGAGGAGCAGCGCGCTGGCGCGTGAGTCCGTCCTCCGTCCGCCGGCGTGCGTGTGTGTGCGCTTGGGTGTTGGGTCGAGTGCGTGTGTGTGTGCTGTTGGGGTGGAGTCCGTGAGTGTGTATTGGGGAAGCGGCCAGCAGGTTAGGGTTAGGATTTTTTTTGTTTTTTATTATTTTATTCTTTTCTCTTGTGAACGCGCGAATGCCAAAACACAGGGCGCGAACGCCAAAACGAGAGCGCGAACGCCAAATCCTTGTGCTCGGTTTAATTTTTTCTGTGCGTGTACATTTTAATCTGTGTGTTTTTTGAAAACCGACAGAACAACAATAGTTTTTCCGTGAGTTGTTGCAATTTTTTTCTGTGTGTTTCTAAGAAACCGACAGAATAATAGTATTTTTTCTGTGGGTACAATTACGCACAGAAAAAAATTGTGCTGTTTTTCTGTGGGTTATCGTATTTTTCTGTAGGTATTTCCTGAACCCACAGGCTAATTAGCAATTTTTTTCTGTGTTTTTTGTAAAAACCACACAGAAAAAATTAAACACACACAGAACTATTCGAGTTTCCAGTAGTGATTACCCACCTGCCATTATCAAAAATATATAAAGTAACCCCCAAATTTTGTTTTTAAATTACCCATACTGCCATTATGAAGAATAATTCAAGAGAACCCCTAAATTTATATACAAATTCTCCAAGAAATCTATCATTATGAAAAGTAAATCAAGATAACCTTTAGATTTATATCTAAATTACCCAGTTTGCTACCATGATAAATAAATTAAATAAACCCCGCATTGTAGCTAAATTGCTGACCTTTTGCTATTATAAATAATAATGTAAAACAATCATCTAACTTTGTATTTAGATTCTCGATCTATCATTGTAAAAGATAATTTTAAATATACGGTATTAATTTTATATATTACCCACCTTTATAATTATAAAAGTTAATGCAAAATAGCGTCCCCTAAATTTACATCCAATCTATTTGCGTGTGTTGTTATAAAACAGGATATAAACTATTGCCTTTACATTTATATCTACAAGCCGTTTTAAAAAGATTAACAAAAATATCGCTTAAATCTACAGGTACACACTAATGTATTCTATTAAAAAATAAATCGATATCCATAGACATATATATTTATAAATTTATAAATCTTAAAGTTATAGTCATAAAATAACCATATGCTATGTTTCATCGAGTATATCAAGTAATTATATATATGATAGGATAAATATTTTTAATTTCTTATGAATAATAGAAATGTTTAATTCACAAACTATATAGTAATAGCATGACATCGACAATTCACTTTAAACTATACTAGTGTTACATGATAATTAATTTCATAGTTTGTTATTTTAAATAATTTTATATATTTTAAGTGAAATATTATATCATTTCACTATTGATAGTATAATTGTTATATCAAATTTAACAAGTGTAATGCTAGAGTACAATCTAAGCTTCAACTTAAATAATATCTGAACCAATACTACTAAGCCTTAAACTCCTTTTAGTTAAAAAATAAATTTTAAATAAAATATAAAAATATTAGAGTTTCTACTTAGGTCAACTAAAAATCAAGTCAACTAAAACTCAAAAGTTAACTATGATTAATGAAGTCATATAATGGGAAGCAACTAGGGTTTATATATGTTAATATTAGGTTTTCATCTAAAAACATATTAAGATTACAAAAAATACTAGAAAGTTTGACTAGATATTCCTAATGGAGCCTCCATATTAGTTCTTACGAGATATGATAAGATAAAATATAGAACCTAAAAAGTTCTCACAAAAATCAAAACATTTAATCATCAATTCTGCTTAACCTAATCATCATTAATAATTTTCTTCAAGACTGCCAATAATTACAATAACTATTAGATCTATTCTAATTCTGAAATAATTACCTAACTCATATATACTATTATATTTTAGCAACAAAAAATATTTCCTTAAAAACTCATATATACACTACAAATTATTTAAATCATATTAGTAGTCATGAAATATAGTAATTTGGGTTGCTTCCTTAGATATATTGATACGTTTTAACTAAATATTTGACACATTTATATTTGTAGTATAACCAGACTGCATATATATTTTCTTGATAAAAAATTCAATTATCTTCAAAGTATGGGAGATACCACTGCTAGGTATGTATGCTTCTCTAATCTTTTAAAATCATTTTAGCTTAAAAAGTAGAATGTTATATGACTTAACTATTAAAAATTCTTAGAGATTACACTGCTATACACATTGGAGACTCAAGCTCTATCACTTACCTCAAGTGTCATGATGCAAGATTCAAATGATTGTTTATGCTATTTAGTAAATATGTTCTATGACCTAAAGTGCTTATTTTAAAAAGTATAAATATGAGAGTTAATAAAGATACATTAAGTACAAGAGTTTTAACTTGACATTAAAAAATACAACAGTTAATAAGAAATTTTAGAAAATCATAATTTAGATTTAAGACTTCATAAGATATGTAATGGGGCAATGACCGCTATAGTTAATTGCAAGGTTTAAATCTAATATAAAGTAAAAATACAAATGAATGAAAGACATATAAATCAATGTCTTACAAAAAAGTAATTAGTAAGTTTGTGATAATTGGTATAAACTATGAAGTATCTATTACATCTATTTTATAGAAAATAAACATAAAGAAAATATACAATTTAGTATAAAAATTATTTATTGTTAGATATATTAATTAAACAGTATATCTCTTACAATTTAGCCTGTGCGAAGCACGGGTTGATGAACTAGTATGCATAATTCCTAGCTCCGCCAATGCCGAGAAGTATGCAGAGAAGATTTTTGACGAGGTCGCCACACTAAGCATCAGGCAGCCAGTACTGCATTCAACCAAGGCAGCCGCCTGACCACAGAGAAGGCATAGGACAACACCTAGTAATCGGGAGCACATGGGACAAAGACCGGATTTTGTTTCAGAGTTTGGACTTGTCACGACTTCGGTCTTTGACAGTGTTTCATATGTGGTTTTGGTCATTCTACGTGTCGGACAGGATGAGGGTGCTTCGGGTGCTAGATCTGGAGAATGCATGGAGAGTAGACGATGGTGGCTTCGAGGTGATTGGGAAGCTGCCACCTCGTCTCAAGTTCCTCTCCCTGAGAGGACAGAGATGAATCTCGAAGGTGCCAGAATTCGTGGGTGACCTGGTGCAGCCGCAAACACTGGATATCAGGGACACCAAGATTGCCACGCTGCCACTATTCATCACCAAGCTAACAAAGTTGCAGTACATTCATGCAGGTACCCCCTTTGTATGGTGGCTTGATGATGCGGAGGAGGAATCAACGCAACCAAGTAGCAGGCCACGCACTCTGGCGTGCTTGCCCAACAAATTCCTCAGACGTGGTGACCTGTTGGTGGCTCTCGCAGTTATGGTGTGGAGGTGGCAAGAGGGATTTGGAGATTGAAATCCTTGCAAACGTTGGGAGCGGTCCATGTCAATACTGCAGATGGGGATGCCGTTCTGGAAAAGATCAATTTTAACCTCTCCCAGTTGAGAAAACTCCAAGTCTCAGGCATCAGCAGCAAAAATAGATGACGGTCTCTTTACCACTTTGACAACTTGACTCATTTGGAATCCTTGTCACTGCAGTTCAAGCGGAAAAACCATTTCGGCATCCTATCCACATTCCCACAAGCCTACGGAGCCTAAAGATGTTGGGCAATGTACGGCAGCTGCTAGAGTGCATCGAGGATGCTGATAACCTCGAGAAGCTGACTTTAGAGATGACTCATGTGTTGACAGCAAAGGTTATACAGCAGCTCGGGCGCCTACCAAGTTTACATACTCTGCGGCTCCGCGTCAGCAAGGATCAACAACATGGTGAGCTCCGATTCCCCACTGCCCTTTTCAGGAAACTCCAGTTCCTCGAGATTGCCTACAAATCCAAGTTACATGTATGGTTCGACTAGGGAGCCATGGAGAAGCTTGAGCATCTCAAGTTCCACTGCCTTCAGAGGCGGGGCCAGCAGGGGCCGTGCTCCCCACACCCCCCCCCCCCCAAAAACAGTAAAATTTTTTATACCATGGGAAAAATTAAAATTTTCATCAAAAATTCAAGAAAAATTCGATTTTTAATCAAAAATTCAATAGAAATCCATTTTTTATAAAAAAGTCAATGATACATCATAAAAAAATTTCTCCTTTCACATATTTACAATGTATCAACTATTACTCGGCCCCTCTTATTTTTGAACGCTGGTTCCGCCACCGACTGCCTTGAAGGTTCGGAGATGCAGTTTTCAGGGCTAGAGCGGCCAGTTTGCCTCAAGCAAGTATGGTTTCTGCATGCCATAGACGACACACTCAAGATAGCAATCCAGCAGCAGCTTGACAAGCATCCCAAGATACCAGCTCCCAAGCTGGAGGTTCAGCCACGGTCTTCCTAGGCGTCCGGGTGCTGGAGGTTCTCCTTAATTATTCTTTTTTTGCTTCTCCTCATCTTTCTTCTTCTGTCTTGAAAGAACACCGACCGTTGTGTATATATTGCTGTATAATGAACGCTCCCGTACGTGTTGAATGTGGACAAGTATGTATTCAGTTGGGATTGTACAATTTGTTCTCTTAACAAATTACTAGGTGTGTTACTGTCTGTATATGGTGGAAAACGTCTGTGTTAGCTGACAGTGGGCCAAGATCCAAACCAAACCTGCACCAATCCAAAGCATGTATATGTGAAAGTCAAATTCAAATCAAATTAGATCGTGACTTTAATCATCCACACCAAACCAAACCACTTATATGCTCAACCTATTAAAATACATTTCTAACCCACCAATTTACTGACATCTCATGCTATTGTTTTATATTTAGCCATAAGCAAAAGCAAAAAATAAATAGATCGAATAAAAACTCATTGTTAACTCTATTATTGATAGTCAAACCAAATCAGCACACTTTAATAGGGCCCAAACCAAACCAGCCCAACAGCCTTCTTAGTCTATTTCACTTCAAACTAATACAACCCAAAAGCAAAACCAAACCAAAAAACCGGACTTAACTCAAACTATTGTCAGGTGAGTAGCTTATTACTGTACTGTTGCCGTGTATTTGTCAGCTTGGTACATGATGTTTCTTCACCAATTGCAGAGAATGTTCAGAGCTGCAAGCAGCATCTTAGTTTGCACCTGTAATGATATATATATATATTTTTTTAAAAAGAGTAGAGGTGAATAGAAACCTCGATTAAATTTTGATGTCCTCCGGCCGGCCTTTGTGTCCCGCGCGCATTTGCTCTTGAAATCCCTGCCTTGAACTCGAAGCCGGCAATAGATAGAGCCCAGATCATCAGCATCAAACAACACAGGAAGCTGTTTGTTTGCCCGTCTATAAAATTTTGCATTCGCGTTCCATCTCTAAGGTCTCCCACTAGTACACAAAGTATTTGTCTTGACGGTAGGAATTTTTTTTCACCGGGCGGTTTTAGCTTAGAGACGCCTCTCGAAAATAGGCAAGCGGGCCCCACTTAAGAACCGCCCGGTGGAAAAGGGCTAGCACTGGCGGTTCCTTAAGTAAACCGCCCGATGTAAATGGCCCCATTTTCATCGGCGGTTGACTTAAGGAACCGCCAAAGTGATAATGAACATTTTCACCGGGCGGTTTCCTTTATGTAAACCGCCAAAGTGAAAATGAGCATCATTTTCACAAAGGCGGTTTCCTTATGTCAACCGCCTGTGGTGATCTTCTCCTATATATACCCCCCTTCTTCCTCCCCACCACACAGTCCAACAGAACTGCAGCTCGAAAAGTTCTTCCATGGAGAAGCTTTGGAGGTCCGTTTTCACTAAATACAAGGGGAGAGGTTTTGCTCTTGATTTCTTCGGAGGAGGTGACTAAAAAAAGGTTAGTTTATGTGTTTCTTGCCTCATTTTCTCCATTCTTGCTCAATCCCACCCAATTTTGAGATCTAGGGTTTCACCCCATGTGAGAGAGAGAAGAGTAGCTAGGTTTTTATTTTTTCTCAATAATTCTAGTCACTATTTTTCTAGGGTTCCCTTTATTTTAATAATTAGTTATGTGAAGTTTAATTAGCTATTAGTGATATTTTTTGTGGTGATCCTTTAATTATGGTTTCATTAAAATTTAGTTTCTTATTTAATTATTAGTTTATGTGTTATATTGATGCTTGTAATTAGTTTTTGTTTAATTATGTAGTTATATTATGTTTAATATAATTTATAGTTTTGTTTTTTTTAAATCTAGTAGTGGTGAGGCTTTGATTAGGGTTTTATTATATAGTCTTCCTTTAGTTTTGTATGGTTCCATCTAATAAATTAATTTTTTAAATTATTATGTTTAGTTCATGTAGTTATGTTTACTCTTATTTAATTATTAGTTTATGTGTATATTGATGCTTGAAATGATGGTTTCATTTACTATGTTTAGTTTATTTAGTTGTGTTTAGTTTTATTTAAGTACTAGTTTATTTGCCATATTGATGTTTGAAAATTAGTTTCTCTTTAATTGTTAAGTTTTGTTTTGTTAAATTAAGCAAAGGTTACACTTTTGATTAGGGTTTCATTATGTAGTCCTTCTTATTTTTTAGGATTTCATATAATAAAATGATGCTTTAATTTACTATGTTTAGTTCATTTAGTTCATATTGATGTTCATTTAGTGGTTAGTCTTCTTTTTATTTGTCATATTGATGTTTAATTATTAAGCTTTGTCTTGTTAAATTATTTACTATTGCTTTATATATTTTTTAAGAGGCGAATTTTTTTTAACTAGTTGTTTTAACTGTATGTGATTTAGCCCAGACGTGTGTTATTTAAGAAATATATAAGGGAGGAGTTATTTTCATCTATAATCCATTGAAGGCGTTTTGTTGATCATCGTAAGGTTTGTTAATAATTATCACAGAATATTAATATCTTCTTTTTAGTGATTACATTATTTAAATCTGTTAAACTCTATAACAGGTAACAATGGACGAGCATTCGGATGTATAACTTAGACAGTAGATCCATCCTACGTACTTGAGGTCCGTAGGTTTATCGATGTTTGTCAAAAATCATGCTTTCGAACACGAACGAAGCACATATGTTGTCCTTTGCGCCGATTGCAGAAAATCTTGTTGTTTTTGAAGACACAAGTGCAATCATGGCTCATCTGGTCTGCCGAGGATTTATGAATGATTACTTGATTTGGACAAAGCATGGAGAGGGTAGCTCACGCAACGTATATAGTCAAGACCCCGTGAATCTAGGTGGCAATGGTCCGGATATGCTTGTTGACGATGTATGCCGGTTCGGACACGAGACGTAACACCATTGTCCCTAAGAGAGCGAACATGTTGTGCCCGATGTTCATGATGATGCAAATGTTGGAGGAACCGATGGCAACCGGAATCGGTGGAGGATGAAGACGCAGAATTGATGGCTGCACTATTGCGTCGTCATACGGATCCATCAATGTTTTTCATGAAAGGGATGGAGGCCTTAGAGCAAAAAGTGCCAGCAGAGCCCTTGTAATGATGAGAGTAAGGGTTGCACCAAAGAGTTCACGACACTACGGTCTGTGCTTAAGTTGTTGATGTTGAAGACTAGGTACGGATGGTCCGATGTCAGCTTCGATGCATTATTGAGTACTCTTAGAGATATGCTTCCAAAGGAGAACAAAGTCCCTGCTAACACTTGCTATGCAAAGAAGTTAATCAGTCCGCTTACTATGGGTGTCCGAAAATCCACGCATGCGAGAAACCCACTGTATCTTATATCGAGGTGATTACAAAGACTTGGACAAATGTCCAAATTGTAGTGCAAGTCGGTACAAGACGAAAAAAGACTATCTACAAGAGGAGAATGCAACTTCTGTTTCCAAAGGAAAGAAGAGAAAGAAGACCCAACAGAGTTCAAAACTCTCCAACAAAGAAAATGAAGAAGAAGACTATTATGCCCAGAGAAAGGTTCCAAATTTTGGTGATGTGGTATCTTCCTCAGAAGTTGATCGTCTCATGTGTTTGTTTGCAAACCCCGATGATGCAGAGCTTATGACCTGGCATGCTTCCGAGAAGCACAAAGTAGACGGAAAGCTTCGACATCCTGCCGATGGGAAGCAATGGCAAAAATTCAATGCTTGACCACCCGCACTTTGCTAAGGAGACAAGAAATATTCGGTTCGCACTATGTACCGACGGAATGAATCCCTTCGCCGAAAGGAGCAAAGCACGCATAGCACATGGCCGGTGCTCCTCACTATCTACAACCTCCCTCCACACTTGTTGCGAAGCGTAAATACCTTTTGCTAACCATTCTTATTTACGGACCTACACAACCTGGTGTTGATATCGATGTATTCTTGGAGCCATTAATGGAGGAAATGAGAATATTGTGGGATACAGGAGTCACCATGTTGGGCCTAATACGAGGAAAGAGTCATTCACACTAAGAGCAATTATTTTTGTTACGATCAACGATTACCCAGCTCTCTTTGTATTGTCGGGACAATTCAAGGGTAAGGTCGGTTGTGTAGTATGCTTGGATGAAACCTTTTACGTGTCCCTCGGTGCCTCCAACAAGATAGTATACATGAGACATAGGCGTTTCTTATCGAAAGGACACAGTACCGCTTGCGAAAAGATGGATAGATACTTTGACAATCACGACGAAACAAGGTCCACTTTGCTCCATCGGGTAATAGTAAAGGTCAAAGAGTGTACGAGATAGTTAAGAACATCAAGTTTGTATTTGGCAAGAAGACAAAAGATAGAAAAGTAAGAAAAAATGTGAAGCCAACTCCTGGGGGCTACATTCAAGAAGATGTCAATTTTCTTCAAATATTTGCCCTATTGGAAAGAGTTTGATATACGACCGCGGTCGATGGTATGCACATCCGGAAGAATGTGTTTGAAAGCATAATTGGTACCTTGCTAGACATCAAGGGTAAGACAAAGGAAGGATTGAGTTCACGTCGGGACCTGGTCAATTTGAAGATAAAACCAGAACTTCATCCCGTGTTGCTAGATAATGGAAAGTACCACCTCCCCGCAGCAAGCTACAACCCGACTACGAGATGAGAAACATGCGATGTGTGTTTGGTTGAAGAAATTGAAAGTTCCAAATGGATTTTGCTCTAACATTAAGAGCATTGTGTCAATGAAGGATCTTACACTCACCAACTACAACTCGCATGATTGCCATGTGATGTTGACAACCTTTCTCCCTATTGCCATCGAGCTATTAGCCCGGTGTTCTTAAAGATGGCAATCACACGGTTATGCTACTTTTTAACGAGATATCACGAAGGTAATTGACCGAGAGCGGTTGGAGTCTCTTCAGAATTCGCAGTTGAGACAATTGTCACGGCTTGAGATGTGTTTCCCACCATCTTTCTTTGATATAATGGTACACCTTGTCGTGCATTTGGTGCCACAAATACAGGCATTGGGTCCCATGTACTTGCATGAGATGTGGACATATGAACGTTTTATGTCAATACTCAATGGTTATGTATCCACTCGTGCTCGTCCTGAGGCATCCATGATAGAGGGATACACTACCGAAGAGGCCATTGATTCCGGAGGTCCATTCTGTAATAATTTCCTAAGAGACCAGATTGCAATAGGTTTGCCTCCGTCCCGACATGAGGGTAGACTGCATGGGTGTGGGAGGATGGGCCGAAAATCATTCATCCCATTAGACCATAATGTAGTCCTCGAGGCGCATCATAGCATCATGCATCAGCTCTCGATAATGGAGCCTCGATCGACAACACATAGAAGAGCTAAGCGATCATAACCCCGGGCAAACAGGAGGATTGGCTATCAAAGGAACACAAGCGTCGATTCACTTCATGGCTAATGGAGCAGAAAGATTCCAAATGGAGAAACAATTGAGCAACAAACAATCAAGAGGTTGGCAGCTGGACCATCTAGGCAGGTCACATCATGGCAGACCTATGACATTAGTGGCTTCACGTTTTGTACCACTTCTAGAGACAAAAAGAGCATGGCGCAAAACAGTGGTGTTCGTTGCGAGGCCATAGATGATTCAAATGAAAACGCTACATACTATGGCTTCATTGAGGAGATATGGGAACTAGACTATGATTCATTTAAGACGCCCGTGTTTCGATGCCAATGGGTTGATGACAAACATGTTACAGTGGACAACTATGGCCTCAGAGTTCTTGATATAAGTAAAGTAGGCTACAAAGATGATCCCTGGATCCTTGCTATCCGTGCTTGCCTGGTCTTTTATGCCGAACAGATCCTTTCTAAGGAAGAGAAGAAAAAAAGTAACGACAAGACCAAGCATGTAGTTCTTCCCGAAAAGCAACAAGGTTTAGGAGTTGATGGTGTAATTGACCTAGATGGCTTCAACCATTTCGGGCACATGTCTCTCTTTGAAGATCATCCTTTGAAGATAAAGAATATTGAGCGTACCATCCCAAAAAATTCATTGCCATGGGTGCGCCACGATAGGGAAGGCAGAACAGTAGCTGGCTAGCTAGATTTTATATTAGTTACATATCAGTCAATGTCATGTGTAACAATTTATCAGTTGTAATTTGTACTCATTAATTAGTCTATCTTGATATTGCTCTTTAACTTATTTAAGTCTTTTTCTTTCTACTACTTCAAGTCCTTTTCTTTCTAATTTTTTAGTCTTTTTTTTGTACTTCTATAAGTCCTTTTCTTTCTAGTTGTTTAAGTCCTTTTCTTTCTACTTCTTTAAGTCCTTTTCGTTCTACTCTCTTGATATTTACCTTACATAAAAGAAATAACCTAAAAGAATTAACCTACAAGAAATAGCCTACAAATAACCTACAAGAAATACCATAAAACAAATAATCTAATACAACTACAAGAAATAATCTAAAAGTAATATATAAAAAAACATTAAACCTACAAACAAATATACTACAAATTAACCTAAAAGAAATATAATAAAACAATTAACCTACAACAAAAAACATTAAAGAAATATACTACAAGAAATAACCTAAAAAGAAATAATTATTTAAGGTCTACAAACAAGTAACCAACAAACAAATAAATATAAGAAATAAAATAAAAAAAATAACCAGAATAAATAAGTATAAGAAATAACCATAAAATAAATAGTCTAAAAAAATAACCTAAAGAATTAACCTAAAAGAAATAAGATAAGTTAAACTTAATGCCATACAGGGAAAGAAATAGTGGGAAAAAAAAATTTCCACAGGCGGTGGACCTAGCCAACCGCCGGTGGAAATACATTTCCACCGGGCGGTTCACTAGGGCGACCGCTTTGTGGAAATCCATTTCTGAGGCGGTTGTCTTAGACAACCGCCCGGTGTAAATGTTTCTCTTGGCGGTTGTCTAGGACAACCGTGCTGCCAAATGCCTCCCCTTTTTAAACCGCCCACCGGACTTGAAATTTTCACAAGTCGGTGGGCGCGATTTTTTCAAATGCGCCGTCGCCGCCCGATTCAGGCGCCGCCGCGAACCACCCTCCCTCTTCTCCCGCTGCGCCGGCGAGGTCCACACCCTCTTCCCCGTGCGCTGCTGGAATCTGAGGCCCGCCACGCCGAGCTCCACCCCGCCACCGAGGTCCAGCCCGCCACCGCGAGCTCCGCCCGCCGGAATCCGGGGCCCGACTCCGGCGCCGCCACCGAGCACCACCACTCCGCCCCCCACCCTCCTCGCGCCGTCTACTCCCGAGCGCCGCCACCGAGCTCCGCCCCTCCACGCGCCGTCTACTCCGAGCGCCGCCACCGAACTCCGCCCCCCACGCCTCCACGCGCGTCCGCCGCCCCCGCCGGTCGCCGTCGAGCAAGGTGAGAGGAGATGTGTCGCCCCTTCGGCTGTGTTGGTCTCACGACGGCGGCGGCGGCCCGACGGCGGCGGCGGCGGCGGCGGCGGCGGGCGGTGGCGGCGGCGGCGCGGCCTGCCTGCCGCGAGGGGGCCGGCGCCCTAGCGGCGCCAAATGGGCCTCTGTTGGGCCCAAAGGCCCAACAGTGGCCTTTTTTTATTTTTCGTACATAAAAATATCCAAAATAATAACAAATGTTAATAATAATCAAAAATAAATTGCTATAAATTATTTTTGTAGCATAAACAAATGTGTAATATTATTTTGAGATAATGTGCAATACTCTTGTGTGTAATATTATTTTGAGATAATGTGCAATATTCTTGTGTGTAATAATCAAACATAAATTGCTATAAATTACTAAGTAAATGTGTACATAAACAAATAATATGCAATATTCTTGTGTGTAATATTATTTTGAGATATTAATATTATAAAATTTAGCAAATGTTTATATAAAAATTAATTGCAATACAATATGGAATATTAATCCAAATATTATTCTTTTGTAAATGTTTAAACAAAGAAATGGAATATTATTCTTAGCATTTTCAAAGATCTTATGCAAATTATATCCTCGCTCATGGTAGCTTGTAAATTATATCCTCGCTCATGATTGCTTAACCCTAATATCCTCACTCTTGTGTTCTATTAATTGACAGTCACCGTCACACTCCCAGCGAATCATCGTGCCACCATCTTGTCATCGCTCCCCACCGCCCTAGACTCAGTGACTCCTCCACGTTTTATCACACAGGTACATATCTCCTAAAGACTTAGTGTTCGTGACTTGTAGTTAGTAACTTAAACACTTTGTGTTATTGACTTAGTGACTTAGTGTTATTTAATGACCTAGTGACAAGCATGTTAATGGCCTAGTGCTTATAACTTATTGGTAATTTAATGACCTAGTGTTAGTGACTTAGTGTTAGTGACCTAGTGTTAGTGACTTAGTGTTATTTCTTAGTGTTAGGTCTTAATGACTTAGTGTTAGGTCTTAGTGACTTAGTGTTAGGTCTTAATGACTTAGTGTTATTTCGTAATGAGTTAGTGTTATTTCATAATAATTTAGTGTTATTTCCTAATGACTTAGTGTTAGTGACTTAGTGTTATTTCTTAGTGTTAGTGACCTAGTGTTAGGTCTTAATGATTTAGTCTTTGGGCCCTTTGTTGGGCCCTCCAATGGGTCTAGCAAAGGCCTTTTTTTTTTTTTTTTTTATGTATTAATTAGTAATACTATTAAGTAATACTAAAAGTAATAATTATAGTAATTAGTAATATTAGTAAATATTTGAAGTTATTACCTAATCGCATAGTGTTAATGACTTAGTTATATTTTCTAAGTGTTATTACCTAATGGCATAGTGTTAATGACTTAGTTTCATATTTAATTTGAAGTTATTGAGAAGATGACGTCTCCATCATCTAAAGACCATCGAGGCAGAACAGCGTCTGCGAGTCACCCACTAAGACGCACACACCCCCGGAGGCACGGTGAGTCTCACGGCATTATGAAGCCTTGTCCTTTTTATAACGTAGAACCCTATCAAAGTAACTAACATAGTTATTGCCATGCATAGAACTGTAAATCCTGTGGAAGAAGAAGAGCAGCGTGTTGAGTCACCCGAAGCGGAAGAAGGACAAGAAGAAGATTTCTATGGTGACATGTTGGAAGAAGAGGAAGATGACGGCAACCGAAGTGATCCATGCCCTAGCATAGATAGACAACGCGAGAAAAGTGTTGACCCAGATTATAATCCGTATGATGAGGTATATATACTTAGTACATGAAAACTAATACTTTCCTTCATAGTATTATACTCATAATGATCCTTACACTCTTGAATTCCTTCGGCCAGGAGGTTTTGTCTCAAATGCGGGAAATTCTTGGGGAAGAAGAAGACGTGCCTCAAGACGAGGCACCGAAAACTTGGCGAGACAACCACCTCCAAATCAAGAAAAAAGAAAACAAAGTGACCGGAAACGTGGTGACCGAGGAACAAACAAGTGGCCAGAGAAGACATACATAGTTCCTAGCGTTGGCCCAAAAGGAGAGCCTCTAGTGTCTACTGAGGTGGCTGCCAAGATACGGAATGCGATTGGTTTTCTGGTGAGGGATAAATTGGACATCACTATCAGTAGGTGGAAGGATGTGGATGCGGCTAAAAGGAAAGAGTTGTGGGACAAATTTATAGAAAGGTTTGTTTATCCTACGGGGACGGATGAGAAACTTGCGAAGGGGTATTTTTTTTTCAAGCGGTTGCAATATCATTCCGTGGCTGGCGATCCGAGATGAATACCAAGTTTCTCAAGCATGGGAACGACCCAACGGGCAAGTATAAGATCACACAAGCGCGATGGGGAGATATTCAAGGCGCGGAAGAACGACCCAGTTTGCAAAGCCAAGAGTGAAGCGCTTCAAAGCACTAGCAAGGAAGAACAAATACCACCATCACCTTGGCACCGGTGGTTACAAGAAACAAATTCGAAATGGCGGGCGAGAGGAGGAGGAGCTAAAAAACAAGGGGTTCTGTGCTATCGAGAGCAAGTTGGCGAGAGGTCGGCAAATTGGCTCAGAGGTAGAGGAACAAAACAAAACTTTTCCGGTTATAACTGGTCCGTTAGAAATCACAGCCCCAGCTGATAAGATGTTGGAGCTAGCAGTGGATGTCAAAGAAGGGAAGCTCAAGCCACGAAGGGAGAGAGACATCCTGAGTATTGGACTGGGTAACCCTGAGCATCCTGGCCGTGTACGAGGCGTCTCCTCGAAGATGGGATGGAAAGAAGGATTTGGTGAGGAGTGGGTGGGCATATATAAGAAACGCGATCAATATAAGGAAGACATGCAGCATTTCTTTGAGGAAAAGGCTAAGGAACAGTTCAGAAACATGATGTCGACTTTCTAACAAATCCTAATCCAAAGCCGGTGCGAAGTTAGCTAGTGCGAAGTACTGCTCAGCAGATGAGCACACAAGGCCCACAGATGCAGCTCGTTCCAGCACAACCCTTGCCTGGAGCTCAGGAGATGAGTCATAGAATGCCCGCTCAATCTGCTCCCTTTCCAAGTAGTGTGGGGTCTACGGGAAACACACACCGCTATCCTGTGGATGACATCAGTGGGCCGACACCTTGCAAAATGCTCATACGATATGGTATGAAGCATCAACGTACAAGGGAGATAGCCACAGGCTTTGCGATCCCCGGACGTGACTACCACGGTAAACCTATACCAGAAGAGTACTGCAGGGTAGAAGTGCAGACGGTCGTCCCAGGCTACGAGGATGACATGCTAGAAATTTCTGGTCCCGAGGGTATTGAGACACTCGGACAGGCCATTAATAATTTCATCCTGTGGCCTCGAAGAGACGTCCAGTTGACCCAGCCACCATCTTCCACAGAAGCCCTGCCACAAACTCAGGAGTCAGCACCTGATCCCGACCGTCAACAGGATCCACCACCATCACCCCCTGCTGCCGATGCACCACCATCACCCCCTGCTGCCGATGCACCACCATCACCCCATGCTGCCGATCCTTCAAGAACCCCACCGTCAACATCGAAACCAGCAGGATCTCCACCACAAACAAGTACACCAGTCCGTGAGCCTGCTTCGTCCCCACCACCTCAAGACATGGAAGCATCGCCTTGGACACCACCGCCACCAAAGAAGACCCAAGAAAAAACCACCAAGAAGAGAAAATTTTCTATTCCTAAATTGGTTTCCCCATACGAGCCGAAGAAGAAAACAGCTGGCACTGCCAAGTTTTTAGAAGGGATTGCGCTTTCTCGCAAGTCAAGTACCGTGGACTTAGCCGAGCAAGAGAAGGCAGTAGAAGAAGCAAAGATCCGAGCACTAAAGATAGTGAGGCCATCATGGGATGACTACCAAAACGTCCCCTCGATAAATACGTCCCCGGCAGGCCTCTACTTAGTTGGGAGCGACTCCAAAAGCTTCCCATTGGTATAAAAAGACTTCATGATCGGTACATGCGAGCGGCTCGAGTCGGAATCAACGCAATCCAAGTAAACATACCACCAGCTTTGCTTTCATAAGTGAACGAGACACGGCTTTCGTTGATTTTGAGGACATCTGGTTGATGTTCAACCTTAAGCGGCTCGACGTTCAGCTCGTCACGCTATTTGCATTGTAAGTGTACCTCTCGTACTAACATGAACTTCCGTTTATTTTTATTGACTTCTATCTTGTGCCTTGCAGAATGCAATATGATCAAGACGAGTTCGTGTACGGTCCCGGACTAAGCAAGAATGAATTCAAACGGATTTGGGTACCTAAGCCCCAAAAAATATGCGAGAATGAGCACATCTTCCGAATTGGTGATGGCAACGACAAATTGAAGGGGTTATCAAAGAAAGACAAAGCAAAGAGAATCAAAGATCCGGAGAAGGATCATGAGACACATTACGCCACCTACATAGGCAATGCATTGCTCCAAAGAAACATAGGGAATGCGTAGTTGCCCCTTATAACTTTGGGTAAGTATGAGTTCATATACATACATCTCGCCTTAAGTATCGGTTTATATAAATGCATAACAACTTCGGTTTCGATCGTGCGCAAATACCACCGGATATGCTTCTTTATTTATCCTAGGGACGGAAGGGTGCTGGTCTTTGACTCCGCCGACTACCCACCTCAAAGATATGCGAAATTTCAAAGCATCCTAGAACGGTAAGCCGATAAAATATAGCATGCATCTTTTAATCGATGAGAGTTTAAGATTACCGCTAACCGATTCTTTTTGAGATCATAGATGTTGGAGATTCTATAAACTAAGAGGTGGAGTGTTTGACCAGTCCATGGCGGGGGGAGGAAATAAGATTTTTTCACAAATGGCCGGTACGTAGAGTTATGAATCAATATCATGCATGTTACATATATAAGATATTATTACAAGTAAATAACTCTATGCAATTTATATAGTGCCACAAGCAACCAATCGGTTCCCCGCAGACTGTGGATTCTACACGTGCGAAGTTCATGAGAACGGCCGGACGGTACATCGGGAACCCCGATAAGGTACCACTAATAGTGACGTTTGTATTTATATCGTTAACAATGCAAAATTACTTAGACACATGGAAATATATATATAATGCTTACAAACTTCTTTTTTCAGGCGTATCAAGAAGCGGAGTCCTAAACCTTCGACGACAACACTGCAGACGGAATAATTGAGGATCTCTGCTCATTTATCATGAGAGAAATTATTCCTACAGAGGGAAAATATTTTCATCCGAAAGCCCCTTAGCGAGGCCGAGTTCGAGCGCTAAGGGACATTAGCGCTCTGAAATTAAGTCGAAATGATTATTAGATTTCTCACCAATAAAAATTTTATTATCATATGGTGGCCACAAAACAATTTTGATGTAAACAATATATGATGTAATTAAATTGTTCATGATGTATATATGTATATAAGTATTGTATAGTATAATTACTTTTTGTTGATGTATCACATAATTAAATAGCCCGTCGTATTGATTGTAGTACGAGAGAAAGATGAGGGGGGAGAGGAGGGAGGGAGGAAGGGAAAGAGGAGGACAGAGAGGAGGGAGAGAGAGAGAGACAGGAGAGGGCGCCAATTCAAATCAAAAAAATGAAAATTCAAATGAATGTTGGCGGGAAAACATTACCACTGGCGGTTCACCTAGTGAAACCGCCAGTGAAAACAGAATTTACACTGGCGGTTCCTTATGTGAACCGCCAGTGGTAATGGCATTTTCACTGGCGGTTGCTTATGTCAACCGCCAGTGGAAATGCATTTCCACAGGCGGTTTTCAAGCAACCGCCAGTGAAAATGCGACATTTTCACTGGCCTCTTGCACAGGCGGCGGGCCAAAACGCCAGTGGCGAGGCCTCTAGAACCGCCTGTACAAATACTTTGTGTACTAGTGTCCTAATCCTGAAAAGGGTTTTTGTCAGCCTCATATATGATGTCAGGTTCTGGTATTCGCGCTGGTCGACTGAGCTCTGCTTCCGACGCCGCATCGTCATACTCATTCATACTTTACTGTGTATGTAAAGGGCCGAGTTAAGATTTTGTCGTCCCTGTTTGATGACGGATTGTTCGAGCCCGTCTGTTTGTTTGCCTTTGGGTTTGCTGAAACTCGCATGAGAAGAGAGCCCAGCTGATCAGGTGCCCGAGGAGGGGCAGCCCCGGCGGCAAAGGCGGTAGGCGGTGGTCTTCTAGCTGTTGCTGCTTCTTTTCAGATTGCAATGCGTTGTATGAGAAGCGTATCACGAGCAAGAGGAAGAGAGGGAGGAGAAGAAGAAACCATGCTAATGGAGCCGTCAGCTCGTGCATCAACTGCAGAGCTAGGTTTTCCATGGCAATGGATATGGATGGATGGTACGTAGTTTCAGTTTGTGGAGTACGTAAGAAACATTAGAACGGCTTACCTCTCCTAGGATGCGCAACTGCTTTATATAGAGGCCCGGCAAGCCTGTTACATTTTTTTTTTGATAAAGGAAGCTTTTATTAAATCCTCAGTAGCAATACATCGAGTGGATCCAAAGCCACAGAGGGTAACGGCTTACCTCTCCTAGGATGCGCAACTGCTTTATATAGAGGCCCAGCAAGCCTGTCACAATCATAGGCTCACAGAAGTGACAATTGCATTATTAGAAACTGAGCACATTCCTGTTACATAGTCTGCACGCTTGTTCAGATCTTAATGACTACATATTTACGAAGAGACTCCTGGTCGGTTACGTGTACTTTAATATGCTCCTGAATTAGAACTTACACAAGTTGTGATTGTTTCTAAATTCTTGAAGCGTCCATATTGTCTGAGCTTTTGTAAAGCCATCTGCGCTTGATGATCAAAAGATATAATTCTAATGTCTAGTAATTTCTGGGGGCAATGCTATGGTACCCTCTTTACTTGTTAGGAGGAAATATCTTAAATACATCTAAACCGTTGATTTTTTATTTTTTAAAAATTAATTAATGAATTAATCAACCTGACTCCGGAGTATGGCCCTTTCTCATCTTCAGAGGACTTCAAGCATCGGTTGAAAATTGCAGAAGGCTATTCATTCAAGAAGTGCTTCTACTGTTACGTACTTAGAGCAAAAAGAAAATCCCTCCGTCTTCTTGTAACTTCTTTCATTTTCTTGCTTCTTTTGTTTGTCTCTTTAACTTCCTTTATACTTTCTTTTATTAATATATATTAACTTTTTTTTGGGAACAATATATATTAACCGTTGGGGCTCCTTTTACTAGCTGGGTACCGAGTTGTGGAGGCAGTCTGCCAAAAAAAAGATGCATAGCAGGGGTCAAGATACTCTTAACTTTGTAAGGTCGGAGAGCAGGGGTGACCCTGTGCCGGAGAAATGAATGTGAGAGAGGTCGAGACGTCTCAAATCCTTCAGAGACCAAGAAGTCAATCTGGGACGGTCTGTCTGGTTAGGCCCCTCGTCCCCTAGAGGAAATTGACACTAAGGTCAATGCAAGGTACTCCAAATACTGGAGAGAGAAAGCAATGAAGGACTTATACTCTCTCCGTCCCTAAATGTCTATCTTTCTCACTTCCCGAGAAACGGCTGCTGGCAATTATATATTAAGAAATATTAATATTTATGGTACATATCATTAAAAAATATTTTAATCTAGTTTTTGAATAAATTTATTTGGAGATACAAATGTTGCACGTATTTTCTATAAATTGAGTCAAATTTGTGGCACGAAAACTAACGACGACGGTTAATTAAGGACAGAGGGAGTATGCGGCAGTGGAGATCAACATTGATTACATGCTAACCACCTGTCTGCTACAGTTGACACCTGTTGAGTTGCAGCAATCATTCATGTCCTAGCCGCCGTGGCCCATGAGTCGCACGCAAATAATGCAGCTGTGTATCCTGTCGTGGATGTGCTTGTGTGACTAGGAGGAAGCCGGAGGTGGCCGCAATGATAGAACGGTATTCATTCAACCATTCAAGAAGTGCTCCTATTTTCTACATGAAGGGAGTTTATTCTATCTAGCAAATGAAAAAGTCCGGTCCCTACATCAGATGATTATATGGCTGATAATCTTACTATTACTAATTAGAGGCCTCAATGGAGCCTCTATGTTAATTCTCACTAGATGCGATAGAAAAAAATAAATGCTATAAATTTCCACATTAATCAGAAACATCTAGCCATTAAATCTATAGGCTCTAACGATTTATAACCGTTAGATATATTTTTTTTTTTTCAAGAAAATTATCCATCTATGCCATTATTTTAGTTAAAAAAATAATTTCATTAATTTAGAATCCACGTAACTCCAATGTTTGAGGATGGTGATGGATATGTCAAATCTAACAACAAGAAATCCAAAGAAACTACTGCAAGATGTTTGGAGGTTAGTGAGATATTTCTATAATTATGAAGTAATTTTCAATGAAGGATGCTCACAGCAAAAGTAATTGATAAGGGATATGTGGCTTTGGTGTACATAGGGTAATGATCAAACTTTCTCAACTAAACTTGAGCCAAAGTTTGGCATATGATCTTTTCTTTAGAGGAAGACACATACAAGTTTTATAATGCATATGCCGGGAAAGTCGGGTTTAGTGTCAAGAAGAGCCACACTAAACATAGAGCAAATGGCACGTTATCTTCGAAGTATTTTGTTTGCAGTAATGAAGGTCACAAGAACACTAATCGAGAATGTCAACCAAAGAAAGAGTGTGCTTCCACAAGGACATATTGCAATGCTCATGTCCAATTCTATGTTTCATGAGAAGGGATTTGGACGATGCAGAGAGCCATACTCGCTCACAATCATAGCTTTGTAAGCCCTAACAAGACACACATGCTTAGATCACAGCAGCGTACGACAAAAGTGGATGAGCATATCATTAGCAAAATGCAGCAAGCTGGTGTTAGGCCAACTGAAATATATGATTTTTTCCAGCGGTGGTCAGGTGGAGCTGTGAATGTGCATTTTTTAAAAATGGATTGCAACAACTTTATTGGCCGTGAGCATAAAAGGTACTTAGAGCCCAAGATGCACAAAACCTATTGGAATATTTAGAGAACAAACAAGTTTAAGATCCTTCTTTCTATTATGTTGTGCAGTTAGACAGAGAGGATGGCCGATTATGTAATTTTTTTTGGGCAGATGGTCAGGCCATTGCAGATTATGCTTGCTTTGGGGATGTCATGTGCATTGACACTACAACAATGGTGACATGCAATATGATGATGCCATATTTGGAGAGTTTACAAATCACTTACTTCAAGCTCATCATGAAGTGCCTACTTCTCATCGCTCGAATTTGATAAATGAGATCATGATGACGCATGTGGTAACATTCATGCACTTTAGAACTCAATTGTAAGCAAGGAGTCAACAAGGTGTTTCCTTGTTCATTGGTCCTATGTACTGTTACATGGCTAAACCACTTTAGAATATGTCCTTGTCCTATCTGCCAGAAAGTTAAATTTAGATGAAAATATATAATTGTGTTGTTGTCAAGATGTCACTTTCCAATACTGTTTTAATAAGTATGAGCTATTTTAGGATGGATTTTGGTATTTACGTATAAGATTTCTAGTTTGAAAGACCACTTGTAAGACTTCTAGTGTAATTATTTTCTGCATATTCTTTTCACAATCCAGATTTATGTAAATCAATCATAGGAACTATCACAAAACAGTGTAATCATTTTCAGCAAAAACAACCTTGCATACAGGTTTCAACTGCGCCAAGATACATTGTGCATACATGATTCCTCAAAAAAAAAAAAAAAAAAAAAAAAAATTATGCATACATCTTATGCCATTTGTACGGCAACTCTTACAAAGTAATTTTACAACAAAACCATTGTCTAAGCTACACTGAAAATTTTGTACACTAATACTTGGGTCCTTTGCATCTTCTGTGAGACATCCATCAACAGAAGTCCTGCACATATGTTCGCACTTTAGCAAATTCGTGGCTTTAGTAGCTTGAAGAGGAACCTGCATGAAACTGAATCTCCTCCGACGGCAACAGGAGTGTGATGTAGGTAGCATCGCCATCGATCATTGATATAGAACCAATTCAGAGAGCTAATTCTCCAAATGGCACAGACACAACTTATCGCTGATTAATCCCCAGTACATCAAAGGACCAAGCCAATACCAATGTTGTATTCCTAGAAGTTCTGAATCTTCTCCAGCATCTGAAGTTCCAAATAATGAAATGAATCGTAAGTTGCAGATGCAAGCCAAAGAATTAATTGGGAATTGAAGAATGGGCTATGAGACCTACCTTGCACTACCGAATCCGGCTCTTTGCCGAGTGCCGCATGGTTTGCCGAGTGTTTTTCTCGGGCACTCGGCAAAAGAAGCCTTTGCCGAGTGTCAAAAAAATACACTCGGCAAAGAGGCTCTTTGTCGAGTGTCAAAAAATACACTCGGCAAAAGAGCTCTTTGCCGAGTGTCTTTTTTTGGCACTTTCGGCAAAGAAAATTTAAAAAGCACATTTTGGAGCAGTAAATTAATTCAAATAAAAAAAATTTCAACTACAAAGTTGTATAACTTTTTAAGATCTACAACTTTTATTTTGATCATTTCTTCATTTGATAAAGTAAAAATAAATTTGTTCACAAATCTTACATCTCTCTCTTGTAATTTATGAAACTACAAGAGAGAGATATAAGATTTGTGAATAATGTTAGAATCACCATGTCGGAAGAACAAATGATCAAACAACTAAAATAAACTTTATAGATTTTGAGAAGATATGAAACTTTGTAGTTGACGATTTTTTCATTTGAATTTATCTTGTTATGCAAAAACTCGAAGTCAGATTTGAAAATTTTAAAATATAAATTTTTCAAATGACCTCGGATGGAAAAATGACTCAAATAAAATTTGTAGATCCCAAAAAGTTATGAAACTTTGTAGTTGGCAACTTTTTTATTTGAATTTATCTTGACAAGCAAAATTGCGTCTACATTTAAAAAATTTAAAATTCGAATTTTTTAAATGACCTCGGATGAAAAAATGACAAAATAAACTTTGTAGATCTCAAAAAGTTATAAAACTTTATAGTTGACAATTTTTTTTTATTTGAATTCATCTTGTCATACAAAATTGCGTCTGAATCCGCTCAAATTTGAAATTCAAATTTTGTAAACGACCTCGGACGGTGCCACTCCCTAAATGAAAATTGTAGATCTCAAAAAATTGTGAAACTTTGTAGTTGACGACTTTTTAATTTGAAATCGTTTAGGACCTCAAACAAGCAATTTACTCTCGATTTAGTATAATATATGAGGAACTAATACGGAATCTAGACACAAGTGACAGTGTGGTGCAGTGGTAAGGCAGTAGACGCGCGAGAGAGGTTGCGGGTTCGAATCCCGCCGGCCGCAAAGTATTGAAAAATCGTGAAAAAAAGACCATGGCTGGGAGCAAGTGGTCGCTGCTCGGTGGCGGCCTCTCCCAAAAAAAAAATTTTTTTGCTATTTTTTGGGTTATTTTTGACTTTTATCTTTGCCGAGTGTATGTCTTTGCCGAGTGTTTTTTGGCACTCGGCAAAGCCTTTGCCGAGTGCCCGAAAAAAGACACTCGGTAAAGTGGCCTTTGCCGGCACTTTTTTTGCCGAGTGCCTTTTGCCGAGTGTAAACACTCGGCAAAGGCTTTGCCGAGTGTTTTTCGGCCTTTGCCGAGTGTTTTTGACACTCGGCAAATCCTTGAAATCCGGTAGTGTTGCCAGTTTTCTTGAAACAAATTCTCCATTTGTAACTGAACTGTTGTGCATAGAACATTAACTTGCTCCTCTCAGCTTCTCTCTAGTAAGAGGCAGTCTTCGCAACAAGCTGAAAACATCCATCTTTGATGCCTAACAGGTGCGCTGGCAGGCAGAGCGCATTGGCTTTTTACCTACACCTGAAAAATGGCAATGAGTCTTTTGTATACAAGGGCCATATTTTCAGCAGTAACAATGTGCTGCAGCATGGGTAAAAATAAAGTGTCCATCTAGAGTTGCAAGAATATCTGAATTAGTGAATTTTTAGGACATGGGATATTAGAGAAACCATCAAGAAAAGCTAACTTCATAGTTCTGGATTCGAATGAATATATGGTCTTGCCCAGTGTAATATAAAGTCTATTTTTAGTGTGATTAATTTGGCGTATGTTCATTTGTAATCTGTGTAAGTTTAATTTTTGTATATCTTGCAAAAAGGCAGAGCAATCTATGTTGAAGTGTGGCAGAACACATTCCATCCAGCTCTGAATGTTTTCACAAGTAGTTGGAAACAACTTCTGCTAGCTAGCACACTTGGATAGTTGTACTGCATGATTGGGAAATATAAATGACAGTAGCAGTGGTAAATTTGCACACTCAAGTGATTGTGCAATGCATAATGTGATCCTAGAAATTAATTAAGGCACTGGAAATTGGGATTTAAAGCCCGAAATAACAACAATCAAATGAAGTATTTAACACTTTTCCCAATTTCACAGGGACTGCTTAGTAAGCTGAACATTGGCACACCGGGGTTAGGCGAGGAGCAAGCAGCAGCAAGCAAACCAGCTCACCTGTGGATCGGTTACATGGATTCAGAAGTCCCTCCGAGGCTCGCTCAGCGCTCGGATCTCGCTGCCATGGCGCAGGAGAGGGACGCCTGCGGTGGTGGCAGAGGGAAGTGAGCCTCTGTGCTGTTGGCGCATTTGGCAGCTCGATGCAGATGCCGATGTGGAGGCGGAGGCGGAGCTGGATGAGGGAGAGAGTTGCGCAGAGCCACAGACTGTGCGCCGCCACCGCCTTCTTGCCGGAGGCGCCGCCACACGGGCGTGATGCGCAGGGCCTGGTCATAGCGCGTGGAGGGGAGGGCCACCGGCTGTGGTCGGCTGGTGGCGGTGTCGGCGCCATCCGTGTTCGACAGCAGCCCCGAGCTCGCGGCGGTGTCGGTGCAGCCGCGTTCAGCAGCAGCCCAGGTGTCTTACGATGGAAGCCAATGCCTGTCCATGGCCTGTCGATGCTAACGGCGTCTACAATTGGGACAATAATGGAACGGAGAGTGAAACTGTGGCTGCTCGCTTTAAGATTGGTGTAAGCCACGTGCCAAGTAAAAGAGGAAGGTCTCTCTGATGAAGGAAATAAAGGGCAGGTCTCTCATAATTTGCCTCCGTATATAAGTTGCCTGCAACAAAAATGTCACTACTAGTACTAACGGTATTCATTTTTAAATTTGTTTAGCCAATGCAATAGGTTCTTAGAAAGAGTGGATCCTATCCGGTAACATGGGCGGAAGAAGAAAAGCAATACGTGCAGTAGTAGAGGCAGGAGGCCTTATCTTGCCCAACTGCGGAGGGATTCCCAGAGTGATAATTACCGTGGCAAGATACTTGGATAGCAAACCAAAAGATGAGTTCGAATTCGACCAGGAGATGAGGCATCTGAGTGACAACTTTATGCAGGAGCAGGCTACCAACCCGGAGTTTGATTCGTTGCGGGGAGTGCTTGTCTGGATGCATTCCTACCTCCATGCTTGCCCTCGGCATCTCAAGAAATACATGCCGTATCTATAAATCTTTCCTTGTGACAAAATCATTCGATGGCGGTGTTTGATCAGGCGATGGATTGCCAAGGGTTACTTCACGGGCACTGACAACATTAGCATGGAGAAGTATGCAGAGAAAGTCTTTTACGAGGTTGCGGCACTGACCATCATGCAGCATGCAGTAAGGGAGACAACCAATAAGGTGACTGGGTACCGAGTCAACGGTTTGTTCCGTGAGTACATCATGTCACGGCCAGTGGAAGAGACCATTTTTCTTTCCAGTGGAAATCTCTGCACTAAGCTAAGGAAGCTACAGTACATTCATGCAGGTACCACCATTGCATGGTCGTGGTCATCAAGTAGCAGAGGGTCACGCATCCTGGCGTCCGGCTTGCCCAAGAAGAAGTTCCGCAGATGTGGTAGACCTGTTGTTGCTTCTCGCGGTGGTGGTGTCGTGGTGCCAAGAGGGATTAGGAAACTGAAAGCTTTGCACACGCTGGGTGTTGTCAGTATACACTGCACAAGGGGACGACATTCTGGATGAGATCGTTTCCCTTTCCCAGCTGAAGAAACTCCAAATCTCTGGCATAAGCCGGAAACACGGACCATTGTCTTTTTTCTTCTGATTAGACGGCAAGAGCCATTTGGAATCCTTGTCACTGCAGTTCGAGAGGAAGAACCATTTCATTCATTGGGAAGACATCGACATCCCCAGAAGCCTACTGAGCCTAAACATTTACGGCCATGTAGAGCAGCTGCCTTGGTGCATCAAGGATTGTGACAATCTCGTGAAGCTGGGTTTACAGATGGCCAATATACTGTTCACAGCAGAGGTGATAGAGCTTCTGGGGCGCTTAACAAGTCTGCGTAGTCTGCGCCTTCACGTCAGCAAGGATCAAGAACACGGTGAGCTCCGATTTCCCTCTAACTGTTTCAAGAATCTCCATGTCCTCGAGATTGCCTGCAAATCCATGTTGGATGTGAGGATTGACGAGGGAGCCATGGAGAAGCTTGAGCAGCTGATGGTCCACTGCCTCCAAGGTTCAGAGATGCGGGTTTCTGGGCTAGAGCACCCGGTTTCCCTCAACCAAGTTGCTGCTGGACTGCTTCGGAGCACTCCTTCAACAACGCACTCAAGGAAGCAGTCAAGCAGCAACTTAACAGGAATCCCAAGATACCACCAGCTCCGAAGCCGGAGGTTCATCCCAGGCGTCGAGATCGTCTAAGCTCGCCATCGTCTCAGTCCAGCAGCAAGGATCAGCATCATGCTGGGCTGGTGTGGTGTCTCCTCCCCCTTAATTATGCTTCTCTTTTTTTTCTAATACCACCGATTGTTGAATATACAGTATTCCTGTATAATAATATGTTGAATGTAGAACGGTATTCAGTTGGGATTGTATATTTTGTTCTCTCATCCAATTACTACACTAGGTGTATTACTGTCAGTATTGATGGTCACGTACTATTTGTCAGCAAGAGGTACATGGTGTTTCTCTTCTTCAGTAACTACAGACTCCAACAAGGTACATGATGTTTCTCTTCTTCAGCTTAGCACCTGGAAATGAAAGCAATTTATCAACCGCTCTGTGGATGTTGCTTAAAAATTAATCCAAAGTTAGAAGCAGCAAATCCAGACAGATTGAAGACAAAGTAAGCCATGCGTCCTCGTGAACACAGGGGTAAAAAGAAAAAAAAAATCAGCCGTGTTAAGTAAGCACAATGCCCAGAACTGCACGCAGCACCTTAGCCTGCTTCTTGAAGGAAATGCCGTCTGGGTTCAATTCTGCATTCACGTATGTTCTCTGAACTCTCGTAATCCTGACAAGGGTTTTTGTCAGCCTTGTAGTGTAGATTTTTTTTTTTTTTTTTAAGAAGTTGCCTTGTAGTGTAGATGCACATAGCGGTCGATCGCGTTGCTTCCTATGCCGCCACGTATTGGGCCGGATTAAGATTTCATCGACCCTTTCTTTCGTATGAGAGCCCAGCGGAGCCTGTTTCCTCTGAGTTTGGCCTTGCTGTGAGTGTATTGGGCCTGCTTCCGAATGCTGCAGCGTCATATGTGGAGAGGATATATGTTGGAAAAAGTTTACTTTTTTCTTCTTTAACTTTTGCAAAAATCTGTTTTTTCTTCCTCAACCCCAAAATCAGATAAACTACCTCCCTTAACTTTTTAAACAATTCTAAAGAAGTTTTGAAGGTGGTTTTATCTTTTTCTTTTTTATTTATTTCAGCTGAATCTTTAAAAAATCATAGTAAATCACAAAAAAATCCTAAAATAGAAAAAACCAAATTTATTGGACTTCACATGAGTAGATCAATACAGTAAATATATAATATGGTATGCTTTAGTACAAAGTTTTTGTTGCAGATTTAGATCTATGTTTTTCTCTAATTAATTAGAATAATTCACAACTGTAGTTTCTATGGTCCAATTATAGTGAAATTTTTTATGGTCGTCTAATTATTATATATTTGAACAGTAGTAAAAATTTCATACTCATTGGATTATGTATAACTTAGTTATAGATTTATTTATATTTAACAAGAATAAACCCTAGATAAATCTATAACTAAGCTATACAGTTCTAGAACTGCAATTCCAAGCAGAAAGATGAGAACAGATCATGCTTGTTTAAGCTAGGCTTAAATTGCTTCAGTCTAGATATTTGGGTGCAGCTAGGAAGAGGCAAGAAATTGCAACTTAGGTTGTGTTGGCTTAGTATCACTAGGGACTTTTCTTTTTTGACGAATGGAGCTATTGTGCATATTGATGTTTTCAGTCTCTTGAATTAGTTAACATGAAACATGTGATGCTAATAAATTGGAGTCGGAGATCCAATGAGCTAAAGATATTGTTTTGGAATTTTTGCTTCTTTAATATTAGGTACATGTATAGATATAGATCCAAAATTGGTGTAGCTTTTCAATGCAATGTACAATTAATGTTCCTCTTCACCGTGAAAATTTCTAAAATATAGCCTCATCTTTTTTTACAGATAGAACTACTCATGAGTCTTCTGGCAGTGAAGAGACTCATTTGGATGGAGATGAATTTGTGATTCATGTACTAGGTTGTTTGGATATTGTTAGATGGTACCTGAATCAAACTTTTGCATGAATTGGACTCTTATTCTGATGCAGGTCTTCTCACATTGCTTTGTTATATTACGTGCATCTTGAGGTTTTTCTTGAATTTTAAAATTTCTCAAAACAAGTTTTCAAAATACATTGTGTTGTCAAAACAACCTCAAGCAGCAGCAGACACGTATTGTCATATTGTCATTTTTTCTCCAAACAACACATCTAACCATTTCTAACCATTATTTCTAACCATTTCTAACCATTACCTTTATGGCTGTATACCAAATTTTCACCTCAGAAGGCCATGTCGCCGGTTTCTCCTGCCCGCACGATGCCGCACCAATGCGATCCAGAGGCCTGCCTGCCGACCTTTCCAGCACGTCCAGCCACACGTAAATAGAAAACTTGCCTCTTTCACGAAAAAAAGGCCTCGCCCTGCCTCCCACAAACCCCGCCTTCAAAAAAAAAAGAGGAAAAAACACGGCCTCGAAGCTTCCGACGACCGCCTCCAGCGCCGCCGCCGCATCCACGACCGCCAACTTGGCCTGCCCTCCGCGCAGTGGCCACCCCGGCTGGACCTCCGCGCACCATTATTATTATTTAGCTTTATGGCTGTATACCAAATTTTCACCTCAGAAGGCCACGTCGCCGGTTTCTCCTGCCCGCACGATGCCGCACCAATGCGATCTAGAGGCCTGCCTGCCGGCCTTTCCAGCACGTCCGGCCACACGTAAATAGAAAACTTGCCTCTTTCGCGAAAAAAGGCCTCGCCCTGCCTCCCACAAACCCCGCCTTCAAAAAAAAAAGGGGAAAAAAAACACGGCCTCGAAGCTTCCGACGACCGCCTCCAACGCCGCCGCCCGCGTCCCACGACCGCCACCTTGGCCTGCCCTCGGCGCAGTGGCCACCCGGCTGGACCTCCAGCGCCACACGGTGCGCCGCGGCACCTCCCCCCCCTCACGCAACCTTGCAGCACCCACGCCCACGCATCCACCCTGTCCCTCGCCGCGGCAGCTGCACCAGCGCCGTCCTCTAGGAGCCTCAATCGGAGGTATGCTCTGCCTTCTCTGTTTTTATTTTGTCATTTTTTGGAAAAGAAATGCAGATGTGCATCCAATTTATATTCAATACCAATTATAAACTCTCGATTTCCAATATGAATTGCATATTTCCTCTTCTATGCTTTGTGCAAGGGAATTGATGAATCTCAGGTTACAATTAATTAGGCCTGCTCTCCATGTTTTTCGCTGGTAGGTTATTTTGTTCTTGCCCATTTGCCATGCATGTATGCTAAGATCTGCAATCATTTTCTCTTATATAATATGGAATATATAGTTGAGGTTATTGTAAGAATATCCCTTTCCTGGAATTGTCTGCCACTCGCAGGATATGTGGTTCCATTCTGACCTTTGCAGCAAAGATGGGGAGCAAACCAAATCATACATGTCCTGAGTAAATAAAAATACCAGAAATGTGAAATATGTTACCTGATTGTTTCCGTAAATATTACTCTCCCATTTACAAGGATAACCTTCCTCTGCACAGTTTCTCATGCCTATTTACTGAGTGTATTTGCACTCTCCTGTTTTGCAGTTTCACTATGGTCAGTGCTGCTAACATCCATTAACTAGTAGGGGAAACTGTACTGAATCATCTAACAGAGAAGGATATGAACTGCCATCAAGACCAATATTATAGTCCGCTCATTTGCATTGAATCTGATCGCCTTCGTCATCTCATTGTAAGTACCATTTATCTTTATCCATGAATTAAAATAGAACTACTGAAATCATGCAAACTCCTTGAGATGTAAGGCAACACCTAATGGATACATGACAGAACTATATATGGAAGTGATGGAAACTCCATGAGGCTTTGACATAAAAGAACTATCAAAGTGAAGGAAACTCCATGAGAATCACAGCAATATTGGTTCACATCGGTAAGACATTTGTTTCAATTTCAATATCAACACCCCAGCTAATTTTGGTACTATTCTGACAGTTTCAGTGGATGGCTGTTATCCCAACTAATCATAATTTGATGGTCCATATTATCCCAACTAATCATAATTTGATGGTCCATAAGCTCCTTGCTACTAATATTTTCAAATTAATAGCCAACCAGTGATAATGCTACAGGTTCCCCAATTCAGCTCTGTAATTTTTTTTGCATGCACCTTCTTCTTTTTACTATTAATTGTTTCTTGCTCACAATACTAAAAAAATTAAATTTTGGAACTCGATTAAAAGGACATGTACACGGATATATGATGCAAATTACGTTTACCCTACTGCATTGCAGGTGGCTTCATTGGCTGCTAATCAATGTCTATAAGCTCCTTCATAATTTGAGTTAGGACAAACCAAATGTGACACTTAAAGAAAAAGCAAAGGGAGTAGTAACGTTTCAAATTAATAGCCAACCAGTCATAATGCTGTTAATAGCCACCCAGTCATAATGCTACAAATCCTGCAGAGTAAGTCAGCCCCTCCATCTTTACCAGCAATCAGGGTAATTCTATCTAACTTTCTCGTTCTCTGATATGCTTTCATCTGTTGATCGAAAGGGATGCTGGCTGCTCTTATTACTTTACGTCATTTCTAAGGAAATGCATCCTGCAGAGTAAGTCAACTGTTCCATCATCAGAGTTCTAAAACACAAAGATTTGGGTTAGCTAAAACCTAAGGTATTTGCCACTGCTCAGACGGAGCTGCCCCATCTCTGTCACGTTTTCAGTCTTATTCATGCAGCTGTAGATGTATAAACTATTAGATCTGAACATCATTTACAAAGCCTAGAGGTTCCTTCGCCTGCACCAATTCTACCAGATAAGAATACTCTGCTGCCACATCCTCATTTAGCAGGTCCTGTTCATGCTGCTGCGGGGATGCCTCTCATACTGTTTAGGTTCACTCCAATCCTATTATCGTGCTAAGATACTAAATAAATATTTCATTCTTTTCAAGAAGATGATGTTTTACAAAAACAAATTCAGATTTCCCTGGTAATAAGCAGGTTTGATACCCTACAGGCTACAAGTTACCAACAAACCACATTTAATGCTTTCCCTTTTTCCATCTTTGGTCCCTTTTTCCATCTTTGGTCAGGCGCCCCTTTGCTTGACAATGTATGCATACTTTACATGCTAATATTTTTTCATCAAGTGACACCTTTGTCGCTTTATGCTGCCAACAAATATTTATTGATTACGTTCTATAATCTTCTTTGCTACATACTCAGGAAATAATGTAACTTCAGTTTCCTGTGATTTTTCTGCAGTCTTAGTCCACGATTCAGTTAACTATTATCACCAGTTGCTATTCCTGCCCCTTCCCGCGCAAAGCGCGGGGGATCCGGCTAGTATATGCTGAGAGCTAGAGGACTGGGCTGGTTGCCATCCTCACCTGTGAAACTTTGTTCGTGCTGGAGCTGCACTGCATGAATGCAGCGCATGATAATCTCGCACGTCGCACCCATGGGAAGGTTTCCAAATAGCAGCAGGGGAATATCCCCTCCTGTGGAATCTCCCCTGCAGACGGAGATTCATAACACAAGTTGGCAGCGGGGCGGGTCTGGACCCGAGACCCGCGGGTTTTAGACCCGACGGGGCCAGGGGCGGGTCTAGTTTTTCGCCCCTGCTGGTTAGCGGGTTCGGGGACCCGAAACCTGGCGGGGGCGGGGGCGGGTTTAAATTTTCCCCCCCGCCGCAGGGACCCGAATGCAACAAAGCACCCGCAACCCTCTCCTCTTCCCACCCGTCGCACCCGTACCCCCAACTCTCCACCTCTCTCCCGCACCTGCTCCCTCTCCACTTCCCAGCTCCCACTCGGCGACTCCCGTATGGCACCGCCCGGCGCCCACCCATGGCGCCGCGGCACCGGCGCACCGCATCACCGCCATCCGCCACGCCCGCTGGCCCTCCGCTCTGCCGCAGCGCCGTACCGGCCCTCCACGCCGCCCGCTCGCCCAGATCTCCGCCCGCGCCCGCCCGTTGATCCGCCGCCCGGGCCCTCCCGCTCCGTCGATCCGTCCCGATCCCTGCGTCGTCTGCGGGACCGACCCTCGCTCCGTTGATCCACCGCCGCCCTGCGCCGATCCGCCATCCGCGCTGACCCTCCGCTGTGCCGTCCAACGCAGCCTGCGCCCGATCCAGCGACACCCGACCCTCCGCTGCGCCCGATCCGCCAAGCGCCCGGCCCTCCGCTCCATCGATCCGCCGCGCCATGCCCTGCTGCTGCATCGGCATCGAGCTAAGCGCCATCGGGGTTCGGGAACCCGGCGGTTCGGGGCCCTGATGCGGGTTCGGGGGCGGGGGCCAGCCCGGAGAAGTGCAAGGGGGCCGATCTTCACCCGTATTAGGGTTCGGGGCGGTCGGGTTTCCTTCTCCGGTCTCGGAGTGCGGGTCCACGGAGGCTCCACCCACCCTGAACCCGCCCCGTTGCCATCTTGATTCGTAACTTTTTGAGATCTACAATTTTCATGTTGGTCATTTATCCATCCGAGGTTATTTGAAAAGTCAAATTTCAAATTCAAGAAAGTCAAACATAATTTTTTGACAAGATGATTTCAAATAAAAAATTGTCAACTACAAAGTTTCATAACTTTCAGATCTATATAAATTTTGTTTTAGCCGTTTGTCCATCGAGGTCGTTTAAAAAAAGCTCATTTCAAAAATTCAAATTTCAAATTTGAGACATTCAAACATAGTTTTACATGAGAAAATAAATTCTGTCAATTACAAAGTTCTATAAATTTTTAAGATCTATAACTTTTATTTTAGTTATTTTTTCATGTGACTTCGCTTTATCAACTCAAAATTACTTCAAACAACATATTGAAAGAATAGATGGTTTCAGCCAAAAAATTCTTAAATAACTGTTGGTACTTCTAACGTCGTTACTAATTAACGAGATTAGAAACACATGGTACTGAATTAACTTGTCATTAGCAACCAGCCACTTATCTAGCACTAACATTCCTAAGCATAAATTAGGTTGTCATCCCTAGTTATATATGCTAAGGATAAATACAGGTTATATATATAAATTATTCTATGTGACTAGGCAGAAATATAAATATAAACTAAGAACAATTCTGCAAGCGGACAGACAATTATACCATTGTAGCATTCTACCTAGAGTACTACCAGGTTATCGATTTATATTTATACCACTGGAAAGGACTGTATAAACTCTAATCTATTATATTGATAACAACTATATACAATGAATAAGCGATATTACCAACGTCATTTACTCTACTCATAACAGACAGAGGTCACAAGATAGATATAGATAAGTACAGGTGAGAAGTATAATCAAGTATCATAAATAATGGATAAACATCAGAGCACTTTCTAGTCATAATAATAGCTAGTCAATAGATAAACCAAGGAATTAATATCTCAGGTAATTCTATAGCTACATCAATGAAGAACTCTAACTAGTGCAAGTATATCTGGCAATTATTGTTAGATTAGTCCTATATCATGATCACATGTAAAGGGCATCATCTAGGAAGGATAAAACAGAGTCATCACCCAACTTCGCGACCGTGCCTGCTTGTCTACATATAGAGGGGTGGACTACAGAGGAATCAACGCAGCTGTCACCTACGTGAACTACCACACGACCTAGCACATCAGGGTGCACTCGCAGATAAACAGAATATCTAAACACCATGTCTACATATTGTTCATCATCTATCCAACGATCGTTTGGATAAACGCTATACGAGCAATTACATGAATTCAATAAGATCAAACCAACTATACTAGACATATAATTAAAGTAGACAATGACTATTGCAATTAAAAACATATGAACTATTAAGAATAATGTTTCTCTAATCATAATGAAGAATACAATAAGAGAGAAAGAACTAGAACTATACCGTACTCCACGCTCCAGATAGACGCCAGAGGCTCAAGATCCCGATGAAGAACTAGAACTCCTCTACTTCTAATCCAAGTAGACTAAAACTATGAACTAGAAGGCTCTTGATGAACTAGAAGGCTTCTTGATGCTTAAAGACTTGAGGCCTTGATGAATAATAGGATTGTTTTTAGGGAGGGAGTCTGTCCCTTTATTTATAGCCCGGTAGGATGAATGTGTGCCCCAGGATCAAATCGACCTAACCAAGGGCCAGGATGCATCATGGGAGGTGGTGGACGAAGCTTCCAGAAGACGGCGGCCAGAAACCCTAGGGGGCGCCGCCCGGCGCAGGGTTGGGGCCGACCAGCCCCACCTGGCAGCGTCTGCGGGTCCCATTATTTCGGGTGTCATCTAGATCCTTCCCACGTCCTGATAGCGATCGTTGCCTTCGCGGATAAGTTCCAAGATAATTATGCATGTTGACGGTCATTAAACACCAAATATAATCATCAACTATTGCATGAAATAATATAAAATGGATTACAAAGCATAGTTGTAGTTTTTTATTCTAACGAGTTCCACGAGTTTTGGTGTTCTCACTTGTGTTGCAGGAGTATGCAATTTTTTATTAAATAAAAGTATCTCAAATAAGTAATTGGACTGCACCATTGCGACGGGCTCGTCGAGATGATTGAAAACAGATATATCATTTGCTATATTTGGAGCCTAGAATCAAGAGATATCAACTCCAGATCGAAACATGCGCCATTGGCCCGGGCTTGGGCCCAGCCCGGGCCGGCCGGCCTCCCCCTACGGCCTCTCACACCCATCTTCTGGAAGCTTCTTCCACCGCCTCCAAGAATGCATCTTGACCGTACCTTAAGTCGGTTTGATCAAAGGGCTCACGTTTCTCCCACTGGGCTATAAATACAGGGCCAGATCCCCCTCCCTGGGGGCACCACATTATTATGGAGATGTAGAGGTATCCCTCGAATGGATGACCTCTCACCTCTAGAGAATTAGGGCTAGACTTTTCAATGTAGTAGATTAGTTCTAGTTGAGAGTTAGGGAGAGCGGAGCTACGCTCAAGATCTGGCGAAGTCTTCAGAGTTTTGGTATGTCTTTGTATTTATTCTTGTAAGACTTATGCTTTAATATATTTTATCTTCTCTATTTACTTATATGCATTACATTTGATTGGTTAGTATAGTTGTTATACTTCAGCATAGGATCTCCGCCTGTATTAGGTGCTCTAGTTATTAATTGTGACTAGGGTAGTAATCTTTAGTGTAGACGTGGTGTCTAGGCTAGGGTTTACCTGAGGTTGCGCTCAATCCCATGGTTAGTTGTGGTAGCCCTAGAGGTGACAGCTCTGTCCGGTCTTCGTATTCCACCACGTTCGGGTTGATGTTTCGTAGAGCTTTTGGCAGCCTTCCCCAACTACCTTCTTGCCAGTCTTATTCGAGAGTTGGAAAGGTACTGCTGCTCTAAAGTGCTATTGTGTGATTGCTATATCTACTATGAATCGTTATTGTAGAACTGTGGCAGAACCTTCTAAATTATATGGCCCACAAGCACCTGACATTGTCCCTAAGACCTCCGTCGGCTATGCTTGTACACCACATAACTTAAAATGTTCCGTCGGGTGGATCCCCGATAAACCACGATCACTCCAGGATCGATACTTACAGAGACATCACAGTATTACAACAGTTTTCATAAACAAATACCAGAGTAGCGGAAGACTTACAATAACTTAATTTACAAAACTTTTACAAAACTTATACAAACCAAAGTGTTATCATTACAAACCAGCGGAAGTATCATTATATAACTCTATTACAATCACTCAACAAAAGTGCCCTGCCCAGAGGCCACTCAATTCACTCCTCATCAGTTACTTCTTCGATAACCGTCATGCAACAAGGGCCGTAGCACTCTTGCCCATGCGGTTCACCTGTAACAGGGGTTGAACAAACCCTGAGTACAAAAAGTACTCCGCAAGACTTACCCGACCAAAAAGTGGGGAGAAGACTCAGGAATGCTGGCTAATAGGAATCAAGGTGAGGTTTTAGCAAGATCAAAAGACACCCTTTTGCGAAAAGAGACTAAGCCAATCCTTACTTTAACAATCACTTATCAAACATATGCCGAATTCAAAACTCTCATACTCAGACTTTCATTATTACTACGATGCCGGGACTCGGATCACGGCTCCCATATCGTGGAGCACACGACGATTCGAATCGCTTTATATACCCAGCTGGGGCTTCCTAGCCACACGATGTATGCGAGGACTCAACATCTTACATACATCAACTCAACGCTTAGATTTCTCCATACTAGCACGGGTGCACAGTACACCACCTCACTACGGCCGCTCGGTCACTTCGGCGGTGCGCATCGTAGAATGGGTACACGCTACTATCCGTTCTAGTAACGAATAGTCCAAGTGGAGCTTACCGCCATTAGCATGCGACTAGTACTATCCAATAACCTCATGATCCCAGGGCCAAACAACGGACGGTCCTTAACCGACACAAGTGGACGACACTACATCAGGGCAATAGCCCCTCCTAATGCAAGTCACTCCACCGACGTCTCGAGTTACTCATCATCATGTTCTTGTTGTATATCATTGACCCCGTCGGAACAAGGATAAACAACAAGCAACATCAGGTTTTCATAAATTCCCTTCAGGGAGTATTGTTATCACCTTTTGCAAACAATTTTATCAAAACCTACACTAGTAGCAAGGCTAAGCGCAACTAAGCATTTTGAAATCAAAACAGGTGTACAGGGTAATGTAACAAGGTACAGTAAATGCATCAAAGTAGGATAGCACACAACTCCTACACCTAATGCAATATATCATCACATGAAATCATAAAACTTTTGAAATACAAAGGCGGGTTTGAATGCATCCGGGGCTTGCCTTGGGGCTCGACGAAGTGTGGCTCAATTACCCAATCACCAGGATCAGATCCAACCTCTTCAGAAACCGGAGACGGCTCGACTTCCTCCTCAGACCCGACAGCTACACGATAAAGATGCATGATTACAATGCAGTAAACAAGAGAGCATGCGATAATGATGCAACGATTGTTAATCGATCTTGAGTACAACTTTCCTTCACGACAACCTCGCACTAAGAAGGTATAACTAGCGTTGACGACGACGGACTAGCGATACGCAATCAACATAAAATGCCGAAGGTCATTAGGGTTAATGACCTAGGGTCATCACTCAATCCCAAAATCAAGCAACCCTAATGGTGATTAGAGTGATTACTAATTTATTGACCATTTTCACAGTTGTTGAAAGCCACTAATTAACTTGCTTAAATGGGGATTAATTAAACCCTAATTAGCTAAAGGATTAATTAATTAAGCATTAAACAATTAAGGTTTTAATTAAGCATAATACAAAACATAATCAAAACTTAACCAAACTTCATAATTAAGATCATTACCAACTAATTAGCACACAAAACAAATTTCATAATTTTTGGACTTATATTTTAATTATTAAAAATCATGGAAGTTGCATTTATTAATTTAAAGGGCAAATTAAAGCACAATTAAATTTTATTGGAAAACCATGGTTAGCATTTTTCCTGGACAGAGAATATCACAGAGAACACACACATATTTTTGTTACAATTTTATCTGCCCAAATAAAATTACATCAAAAAAGGTGAAAACTAGTTTCAGAAAAATCAAAAAAGAAAAAGGAAAAACATTTTCTCCCTCTCCCCGGGCTCACAGGCGGCCCAAACGGCCCGCACGGCCCGCCTGCCTTCCTGCGCTTGGCGCTTGCCCCGCCTCCCTCTCTCTCTCACGCTGACAGGCCGACCCCGCCTGTCAGCTCTTTCCTCCTCCCTCTTCTCTCCGACGTGCGCAGTGGCGGCGACGAAGACCGACGGCGCCACGGCCACGACTGCCCTTCCCCGGCGACAACAACTACCTCAACCGACTCCACAGCTCCTGGCGAACCTATCAAGCTATTAGATGACCTCAACGGCTCACCGGAGCGGGTGCAACGGCCCGCCGAGACGGGCGACGGCAAGCCGAGCTCGCGGGAGCGATGGTGTTCCTACCGAACCACGGCAAGACTGACGCAACCAACACCCTGGACATACTCAGAGGCTCACCCAGACTTCAAAACAACGTAGCGGCAGTCGGGAAGATGGTCGGAGCAAGATCAACGGCGGTGACAGCGGCTACGGCGGCGTGCACCGAGGGAGGTGGTGGTGTTCCGTGCGTCGGGGGATATGCTTTGCAAAAAACCGACGAGCCGACCATGATCGAGAGGTTAGGTGAAGTCGTAGAGGCAATCGGTGAGGGTGGAGATGCTCGAGCTGCGCCGACCAAGATGGAGATCACGGCGGCGGCCTTTCACCGGCCGTGGAGAAGACGACGGTGGTTAGGGCAAAGTCGACGACGACAAGCGCCGCTATTTGGTGAAATGATTGCGAACGGTTATGGAGCAGAGGCAAAGGCAATTGGACAGCGATGCTGTGTGGTGCTCGAATTGGACAGAGGAATGGCGGCGGTCGACGATGAGCCGGGAGAAGAAAAAGGAGGCGTCGACGGCCGGGTGCACGGTTTTTTATAGTCTAGGGGAGTGCTCGACAGTGGGCGGGGTCTTCGCGAAGCCGGCGAGCTGGTTGGCGGCGCGAAAAGCGGAACGCTACAGAACGGCCACGGCGGCCCGTCGGCCGCCGGCCGGCATGGGCACCGAGCAGTGGCATGCACCCCCCCATGCACTTGCATCACTGTAGACAAGTGCCACCTCATTTTTCCATTTTGCAAATTACTTTTTGAAATTTGTATTGTACACAAAAATATCCCAAAATACAGTTGGCTCAAAAATTTGTGCTCTACAACTTTTATTAAAGGAGTTTGGTCAGATTCAAACTGGTTTTTGAATTTGAACTTCAAATTTGAAAAGAGGGTAAAACCCTACCTGTTGGGAATTCAAAATTACTTTTAAATTTTGAATAAAAGATGAAAATCTCCAAAAATAAAAGTTGTTTCATTTCTCAAGATCTACAACTTTCATTTAGGAAGTTTTTCATGAAACCAAATAATTTTTGAATTAGAGTTTAAAACTCAAAAGGGGACAAATTCTAATTCAAATAACTTTTGAAATTACTTCAAATTTTATTCAAAAACTTGAAAAACTTTCTATACCAAAGTTGTAGAGCTCAAAGAGATGCACAAACTGTATTTTTTTGGAGTTTCCCCAAATTTTGAATATTTTGAGGTGAAATTGAAAAGGGGTAGTTTCACTTTGAATTTCAAGCTTTTGAAGGAGATTTTCAAATTGAATTCTTGGGCAAATAATTAGTGATGTTGTGGCACTTTTCAAACTCAACCAATGGCACTCTTTCAAAGTACAAACTTCATACTTTGAAATGGTGCCAATGGTTAGCAACTTTTATTTAGAAAATTGATTATGGTTAGCTCACCAAAATTGAAAGTGAAATTCAAATTCCTATACCTAGCCATCAAGCTAGGGTTTAGGATTTTGAACTCCAATTTCAAATTTGGTTCTTCCTTGCACCTCACTTGACTTGTAAAACATGTTTGGGGTGGGAGTTAGGGTTAGCCAAACACTTGCAAACATCAAGGTTCATTTTAGTTGATTGTTTTTATCGATAAAAAGTAAACATGTGAGTGAAGTTTAAATTATCAACACATACACATGTGATATAAAAGAACTCAAACAACACCCTAGAATCATAAACTCATTTTAATTGTTTGAATTAGGGTTTTCTAATGATGAATGCTTATGCAATGATGATGATGACATGATAGGTTTTGGTTAACGTAACACCGGGGTGTTACATTATATTCAACAAAAGGAATCTCGTCCCCGAGATTCAAAGCTTAGGTCTAAGTAATGGAAAAGGAAATGTGTCAAGCAAGCACATCTTACATGGTTTCATAAGGGAGATAGAAAGGTTCATATTACAAGTCTCATGTTTTTCGGAAAGTCACAATTCTGCAACTAATTGTGACTTAGGAGAAGGAAGGAAGAAACTCCGGAAATGCTCATTCAAAAATTCCTCGGACTCCCAAGTTGCTTCATCCTCGAGTGTTGATCCCACTTGAATTTTATAAAATCTTCTTATGTGCCTGCGGGTGACCCGATCCTTTCGATCAAGAATTTTGACTGGATACTCCACACACTTCAGATCAGGTTCAACGCGAGATCTTCAATGTCAGTGACTTTGTCCGGGTACTTGCAAACACTTTTTCAGTTGGGACACATGAAACACATTGTGCACAAGCGACAACTGCTCAGGTAGATTCAAATGATATGCTACCTTCCCACATCTTTCCGTAATCTGAACGGACCAATATATCGGGGTGCCGGTTTACCTTTTACCCCAAAAACGGTCGACACCTTTACTTGGTGACACTTTCGGATATACATAGTCTCCAATTTCAAACGTCAACGGTCTTCGCCGCTTATCGGCATAACTTTTCTCGTGCGGGTGAGAGCTATTCTCAAGTTTTCTTGAATCTGTTTTTACTTTAGCTTCAGTTTCTTTAACTAAATCAACACCGAAGAACCACCTTTCGCCGTGCTCGGACCCGCTTGAGTGGAGTACGACATCGGCGGCCATACAAAGCTTCAAATGGTGCCATTTTGATACTCTCTTGATAACTGTTGTTGTAAGCAAACTCAGCCAATGGCAGACATTGTTCCCAATCTGAGGAGTATGTCAACACACAGGATCGTAACATATCTTCAAGAATCTGGTTCAATCTTTCAGTCTGACCATCAGTCTGCGGATGATAAGCAGTACTGTGTAATAAATTGGTGCCCATAGTCTCATGAAACCTCTGCCAAAATTGAGCCATAAATTGAGTACCTCTGTCGGGTGACTATACTTTTTGGAATCCCGTGCGCACACATTACTTTGGTCTATATATAATTGAGCATACTGAGGTGCTCTATATTTCTTCTTTACTGGAATAAAATGAGCAGACTTGGTCAACCGATCAACAATAACCCAGATTGAATTATAACCCTTGGCTGTTCTAGGCAGACCAACGATAAAGTCCATACTAATATCTTCCCACTTCCAAGCTGGAATGGGTAAGGGTTGAAGTTCTCCAAATGCTTTCAAATGCACGCTTTTGACTTTTTGGCGTGTATCACATCAGTGCAACATATCGAGCTATCTCGATTTTCATTTTAGTCCACCGTAATCTCTCGCCTCGGGTCATGGTACATCTTATTGCTACCTAGGTGAATCGAGAATCGGTTAAATGAGCTTCGTCAAGAATCAACCGTCGGAGCTCGGGGACCTTTGGAACAACTAGACGATTTTTGAACCATAATACATTGTTGTCATCAAGGCGAAAGCAAGATGCTTGCCCTGATCTGACTTTCTCTCTAATGTGCTTGAGACCTTTGCTTTCTCGTTGAGCTGCAATAATTTTCTCTTGAATAGAAGAATGTACTATGATATCATTCAGACTACCCTGAGGGATCATATCAATATTCAATCTTTCTAACTCTTGACACAAACTCAGATTCACTGGTGTGATAGTAAGACAATTGCATTGACTCTTTCGACTGAGAGCATCGGCAACTACATTGGCTTTACCAGGATGATAGTGCACTTCAAGATCATAATCTTTAATTAATTCTAGCCATCTTCTTTGCCTCATATTCAGCTCGGACTGAGTAAAGATATACTTTAAACTTTTGTGATCACTATAAATGTGACATTTATTGCCCAACAAATAGTGCCTCCATATTTTTAGAGCATGCACAACTGCGGCTAACTCAAGATCATGAGTTGGATAATGCTCTTCATGTCGCTTTAACTGCCTTGAAGCATAAGCAATAACCCTGCCTTCTTGCATCAACACACATCCGATGCCGATGCCAGATGCATCACCACATCGAATGGCTTTTCAATATCTGGCTGAGCTAGGATTGGAGCAGTAGTCAAAAGATCTTTCAACTTATGAAATGCTTGCTCACATTCAGATGACCACCGGAATTTAGTTTGGTTCTTTAGAAGTTCGGTGATTGGCTTGGCTATTTTGGAGAAGTCAGGAATGAAATGACGGTAGTACCCCGCCATTCCAAGGAAACTACGAACTTGGTGGACACTGATGGGTGGCTTCCAATTAAGAATATCTTGGACTTTGCTAGGGTCAACTGCAACACCCTCGGCAGATAAAACATGACCAAGAAAGTTGACTTCACTAAGCCAAAACTCACATTTGCTAAGTTTGGCATAAAGCTGATGTTCTCGGAGACGAGACAAAACAATACGGAGATGCTCCGCATGCTCTTCTTTGTTTTTGGAATATATAAGAATATCGTCGATGAAAACCACAACGGTTTATCGAGCTCGGGCATAAACACCGAGTTCATCAGATACATGAAATGGGCTGGAGCATTTGTGAGTCCGAAGGACATAACAAGATATTCGTATAGGCCGTATCTGGTGGTGAAGGCGGTTTTGGGAATATCTTCAGGCCTGATTCGGATTTGATGGTAACCAGACCTAAGATCAATCTTGGAGAACACCTTGGCTCCCGCAAGTTGATCGAAGAGAAGATCTATACGGGGAAGAGCGTATTTATTTTTGATGGTCACCTCATTGAGTGGACGATAGTCCACACACGTTCTCAGAGTGTGATCTTTCTTTTTCACAAAGATGGCAGGACAACCCCACGGGGATGAACTAGGTCTGATAAAACCTTTGTCCAACAATTCAGTCAACTGAGTATTCGGCTAACTCTTTTGGGGGCATCCTATAAGCTCTTCGGGATACCGTGCAAGTGCAGGCTTTAATTCAATCACAAACTCCACGTCTCTTTCTGGTGGTAACCCGGGCAAATCCTCGTGAAACACATCCGGGAACTCACAAACCACAGGGATATTTTTGATGTCTTGCACTGAGGTGGCATTAACTGTCTGAACTGCCCTCTTGGGAATCGGAAATTGGATATGGAGTGGGGATTGGTTATCAGGTAGCAACAGTTTAACATTTCTATTCAGGGTATCTATCACAAATACCATAATGGCGTAACTAATTCATTCCAAGGATCACATCTATATTTTGATCCTTCAAGACTATCGATCCGTGGGATAGAGATACCCACCAAGAGATATAGGAATTTGATAAACCATTTCCCCGTGTGCATATACGCCCTCCCGGTGATTGCACCAAAAACTCATCTTTAATTTCTTTTATGGGGATTTCATGCTTGGTAACAAATGTGCGGTTGATAAATGTATGCGATGCACCAGAATCAAATAATGTAATTGCAGGGTGACTGGCAACAGGGAACATACCCATTAAAACTGGCTCTCCTTCCAGAAGCGTTTCCAGGCTGGACTTGATATACACGTCCAGTCTTCCTCCCGACACTGACCTTCGGGCACGCCAAGGACCACCCTTGCCCCGACCACCCGTGTTTGTTGGCTGCCAGACCCTTGCTGAAAATTGGAGGTATTTCTTTTGGGGTATGGACAGTTTCGGTAAAGATGTCCGGTTTGGTTGCAATTAAAGCACGGACCGAAACCGGTGGGGGCATTTTGGGAAGTGGGTGGGGTCGGGTTTCGAACACCTTGGGTGCTCGGCCGCTTTGGGGATAGGTTGCGCAGCCAGGGACGAACGTACGCCTGTTGCCTTTGGACTTGCTTCTTCTGGGGGTGGGTAACGATAGGGTTGGTGGCTTTGCCGGTGCCGGGGATATTGAAATGGTTGACGGTTATGTTGATTGGGATGGAAGATAACCCTCGACGTTTTTTGGATTCCACCGATGGTCTAGGAAAGGTACGTCTCTCCTCACTCTTCTGTTTTTGCAAAGATCTCTCGTAGGATATGGCAATATCCACTGACTCATAGAAAGTGGCTTTAGGGTTTGCAGTGAGGTGGGTTTCGATGTCATTTCTCAAACCCCTAACAAAACACATCTTCTTTTTGCCGTCAAGATCCACATGTTCGGGTGCATATTGGGATAGTTGGATCGAATGCATTCACATATTGCACCACGGTTTGACCACCCCTCGCTTTAATGCTAGAAACTCTTCCAAATTTTAGCTTGCATTACCCCGTCTGGAATAAAATGTTGACGGAATGCATCTTTAAACATAGCCCGTAATTTGCTTTCGGGTCGGCCGGTCGTCGTGGTAAGAAAATTTGCCCACCACGCAGATGCAGGGGCCTCTCACCGTTGGGTGGCAAACTTGGGTTTCAACAAATCTGACAACCCTCTAGTAGGTCAAACTTAAGATCTATGATACGAAGCCAATCATTAGCTTCTAAGGGTTCCTCAGCCCTGGTGAATACTGGCGGACGAGTCTCAGTGAAGTCCGCATATGTGATTTCGTCGTGATTACGACGACCATGATGTTCATGTGGTGCATCACGATTTTGCTGACTTATCTTCCGTAGCATACGGGCATTCTCGATGGTGGCATGGACTAAAGCTGCCACAAATATCATCCAAAGATGGGGGGTGCCGGGTGGTGGCTGGGGGCCTCACCCCTTTCTTGCGAAGAACCAAAGACGAGGATGATCGACATCTGTTATAAACAAGATTATATTTATTCACAAGCGCTTTTATTAAACTTTAAAACAAAGAGTACAAACTAGTCACACATGGGTTCACTTATTCATATTACAAGTCCGCTCGTAGGCCGGACATTCCCAGGTTGACTATTTTACACATATTTCTCTCTCAGGACACTCAGATGTCAGACCCATGGTCCGCATCAGACTCATTGCCCGCAACGGACTCGTCGACCTCGGACTCCTCTGTCGGTGCCGAGTGTACTTCCAGGGACTCCACGGCACCCAAGTCATCCGCGGCCACCTGTTGCTGGTACAGAGGATCATGGAGATTATACTGATGATGGACTTCTTCATGGAGTGCTGCATTGTAAGCTTGGAGGTCGTCTATCTGAGCCTGCAGCTCCTCAATATAATCGTACCCATCATTCCTCTGATGCATCGCGCCGTCCAGCTCATGCTGAAGACGAGCGATGGTTTGCTGGAGCTTGGTGATGACTCGAAGATCCGATCGCTCCCGCCTCACCGGCCCTCTAGCTCGGACTTCACTTCATCCCTTTCAAAGAATTGCTATGCTACGCTCCTTGGTGGCGATAGCTAGCTCGGCCAGACAACTCGGCTATCTTCTCGCTTCTTGGTCTTCTTCTTGGGCTTTGGCTCGCTTGGCCCGCCTCGGATCATGACGACGACGGTGCCGCCTAGTGACGTGGCACACCCTTAGAACCTGTCATCTTTCGAGCAGTCTGCTTGGTACGGGCCATCCTGTAGAAAGTAAAGATAGATTCTATAAGATTGAGAGCCTTAAAAGTCAGCAAGAATAGGATTGATTTTACTTAGCCCAACCACTTTTTAAACGGGGATATGATTTTAAACATGTGAATTAAGCATGATGCATGATCGAGCCTACGGATCAAGTAAAAAGTTTTAAACTAACATAAGTATACTTTTAATAATATAGGACAAAAGAAAAAAACACATGATACTCCGCTTAAGACTTCTGTTAAACAGCACCTAGAAAGGCTACTAGAAAGAATTAAGACGGAGCAGAAGCAATTTGGACTAAACCCAGTTAACTTTTGGATCCAAAACATTTGAAGTTTTTGAAAGGTAACGCTGTGAGTATCTTAGTAAGTACCGCTCTGATACCCTCTGTGGCAGAACCTTCTAAATTATATGGCCCACAAGCACCTGACATTGTCCCTAAGACCTCTGTCGGCTATGCTTGTACACCACATAACTTAAAATGTTCCGTCGGGTGGATCCCCGATAAACCACGATCACTCCAGGATCGATACTTACAGAGACATCACAGTATTACAACAGTTTTCATATACAAATACCAGAGTAGCGGAAGATTTACAATAACTTAATTTACAAAACTTTTACAAAACTTATACAAACCAAAGTGTTATCATTACAAACCAAATGGAAGTATCATTATATAACTTTATTACAATCACTCAACAAAAGTGCCCCGCCTGAGAGGCCACTCAATTCACTCCTCATCGGTTACTTCTTCGATAACCGTCATGCAACAAGGGGCCGTAGCACTCTTGCCCATGCGGTTCACCTGCAATAGGGGTTGAACAAACCCTGAGTACAAAAAGTACTCCGCAAGACTTACCCGACCAAAAAGTGGGGAGAAGACTCAGGAATGCTGGCTAATAGGAATCAAGGTGAGGCTTTAGCAAGATCAAAAGACACCCTTTTGCGAAAAGAGGCTAAGTCAATCCTTACTTTAACAATCACTTATCAAACATATGCTGAATTCAAAACTCTCATACTCGGACTTTCATTATTACTACGATGCCGGGACTCGGATCACGGCTCCCATATCGTGGAGCACACGGCGATTCGATTCGCTTTATATATACCCAAATTGGGGGCTTCCTAGCCACACGATGTATGCATGACTCAACATCTTACATACATCAACTCAACGCTTAGATTTCTCCATACTAGCACGGGTGCACAAGACACCACCTCACTACGGCCGCTCGGTCACTTCGGGCGGTGCGCATCGTAGAATGGGTACACGCTACTATCCGTTCTAGTAACGAATAGTCCAAGTGGAGCTTACCGCCATTAGCATGGGACTAGTACTATCCAATAACCTCATGATCCCGTGGCCAAACAACGGACGGTCCTTAACCGACACAAGTGGATCGACACTACATCGGGGCAATAGCCCCCGATGCAAGTCACTCCACCGACGCCTCGAGTTACTCATCATCATGTTCTTGTTGTATATCATTGACCCCGTCGGAACAAGGATAAACAACAAGCAACATCGTTTTTCATAAATTCCCTTCGGGGAGTATTGTTATCACCTTTTGCAAACAATTTTATCAAAACCTACACTAGTAGCAAGGCTAAGCGCAACTAAGCATTTCAAAATCAAAACAGTGTACGAGGGGTAATGTAACAAGGTACAAGAAAATGCATCAAAGTAGGATAGCACACAACTCCTACACCTAATGCAATATATCATCACATGAAATCATAAAACTTTCGAAATACAAAGGCGGGTTTGAATGCATCCGGGGCTTGCCTTGGGGCTCGACGAAGTGTGGCTCAATTACCCAATCACCAGGATCAGATCCAACCTCTTCGGAAACCGGAGACGGCTCGACTTCCTCCTCAGACCCGACAGCTACACGATAAAGATGCATGATTACAATGCAAAGAAACAAGAGAGCATGCGATAATGATGCAACGATTGTTAATCGATCTTGAGTACAACTTTCCTTCACGACAACCTCGCACTAAGAAGGTATAACTAGCGTCGACGACGATGGACTAGCGATACGCAATCAACATAAAATGCCGAAGGTCATTAGGGTTAATGACCTAGGGTCATCACTCAATCCCAAAATCAAGCAACCCTAATGGTGATTAGAGTGATTACTAATTTATTGACCATTTTCACAGTTGTTGAAAGCCACTAATTAACTTGCTTAAATGGGGATTAATTAAACCCCTAATTAGCTAAAGGATTAATTAATTAAGCATTAAACAATTAAGGTTTTAATTAAGCATAATACAAAACATAATCAAAACTTAACCAAACTTCATAATTAAGATCATTACCAACTAATTAGCACACAAAACAAATTTCACAATTTTTGGACTTATATTTTAATTATTAAAAATCATGGAATTTGCATTTATTAATTTAAAGGGCAAATTAAAGCACAATTAAATTTTATTGGAAAACCATGGTTAGCATTTTTCCTGGACAGAGAATATCACAGAGAACACACACATATTTTTGTTACAATTTTATCTGCCCAAATAAAATTACATCAAAAAGGTGAAAACTAGTTTCAGAAAAATCAAAAAGAAAAAGGAAAAACATTTTCTCCCTCTCCCCGGGCTCACTTATGGCGGCCCAAACGGCCCGCACGGCCCCCGGCTTTCAGCAGCGCCCCCGCGCTCCCTCTCTCTCTCTCTCACGCCGACAGGCCGACCCGCCTGTCGGCTCTTTCCTCCTTCCTCTTCTCTCCCGACGTGCGCAGTGGGCGGCGACGAAGACCGACGGCCCACGGCCACGACCCTTCCCCGGCGACAACAACTACCTCAACCGACTCCACAGCTCTGGCGAACCTATCAAGCTATTAGATGACCTCAACGGCTCACCGAGCGGGTGCAACGGCGGCCGAGGCGGGCGATGGCGCTCGGAGCTCGTCGGAGCGATGGTGTTCCGGCCGAACCACGGCAAGACTGACGCAACCAACACCCTGGACATACTCAGAGGCTCACCTAGACTTCAAAACAACGTAGCGGCAGTCGGGAAGATGGTCGGAGCAAGATCAACGGCGGTGACAGCGGCTACGGCGGCGTGCACCGAGGGAGGTGGTGGTGTTCCGGCGCGTCGGGGGATACGCTGCAAAAACCGACGAGCCGACCATGATCAGAGAGGTTAGGTGAAGCTGTAGAGGCAATCGGTGAGGGTGGAGATGCTCGGAGCTGCGCTGACCAAGATGGAGATCACGGCGGCGGCCTTTCACCGGCCGTGGAGAAGACGACGGTGGTTAGGGCAAAGCTGACGACGACAAGCGCTGCTATTTGGTGAAATAGTTGGGCAACGGTTGCGGAGCAGGAGGCAACGGCAATTGGATAGCGATGCTGTGTGGTGCTCGAATTGGACGGAGGAATGGCGGCGGTCGACGGTGAGCCGGGAAGAAGAAAGGAGGCGTCGACGGCCGGTGCACGGTTTTTATAGTCTAGGGGAGTGCTCGGCAGTGGGCGGGTCTTCGCGGCCGGGCGAGCTGGTTGGCGGCGCGGGAAAAGCGGGAACGCGCGAGAACGCCACGGCGGCCGTCGGCCGGGCCGGGCCGGCATGGGCACCGAGCAAATGGCATGCACCCCCCCCTGCACTATCAGAGACAAGTGCCACCTCATTTTTCCATTTTGCAAATTACTTTTGAAATTTGTACTGTACACAAAAATATCCCAAAATACAGTTGGCTCAAAAATTTGTGCTCTACAACTTTTATTAAAGGAGTTTGGTCAGATTCAAACTGGTTTTTGAATTTGAACTTCAAATTTGAAAAGAGGGTAAAACCCTACTGTTGGGAATTCAAAATTACTTTTAAATTTTGAATAAAAGATGAAAATCTCCAAAAATAAAAGTTGTTTCATTTCTCAAGATCTACAACTTTCATTTAGGAAGTTTTTCATGAAACCAAATAATTTTTGAATTAGAGTTTAAAACTCAAAAGGGGACAAATTCTAATTCAAATAACTTTTGAAATTACTTCAAATTTTATTCAAAAACTTGAAAAACTTTCTATACCAAAGTTGTAGAGCTCAAAGAGATGCACAAAATGTATTTTTTTTTGGAGTTTCCCCAAATTTTGAATATTTTGAGGTGAAATTGAAAAGGGGTAGTTTCACTTTGAATTTCAAGCTTTTAAAGGAGATTTTCAAATTGAATTCTTGGGCAAATAATTAGTGATGTTGTGGCACTTTTCAAACTCAACCAATGGCACTCTTTCAAAGTACAAACTTCATACTTTGAAATGGTGCCAATGGTTAGCAACTTTTATTTAGAAAATTGATTATGGTTAGCTCACCAAAATTGAAAGTGAAATTCAAATTCTATACTTAGCCATCAAGCTAGGGTTTAGGATTTTGAACTCCAATTTCAAATTTGGTTCTTCCTTGCACCTCACTTGACTTGTAAAACATGTTTGGGGTGGGAGTTAGGGTTAGCCAAACACTTGCAAACATCAAGGTTCATTTTAGTTGATTGTTTTTATCGATAAAAGTAAACATGTGAGTGAAGTTTAAATTATCAACACATACACATGTGATATAAAAGAACTCAAACAACACCCTAGAATCATAAACTCATTTTAATTGTTTGAATTAGGGTTTTCTAATGATGAATGCTTATGCAATGATGATGATGACATGGCAGGTTTTTGGTTAACGTAACACCGGGGTGTTTACAAGAACCCTAGTAATAGAGAAGTATTTAGGAACCTTGAACTCTCCCGTTGTCCTCTCACTTTAGCTATCTACTCTCTTATCATAGAATTCTCCCCGTGTGTCTGTGTCATATATGCATAAATCCTATCATCTATCATTTACCCCTACTATAGTCTAGTTGGTGTACTAGGTTAGTAGATATATGATGGTGAACTATCAATGTCTTTATCCATTGTTTCCCAAAGGTAAAATATAAATAACGATACCGGAATACTCCCTGTAAAATGCTACAATGGTTTTCTGTGGCGCTTATGAATCCTTCATATTTTAATTGTGCATAAGAAATACCAACAATGCACTCTAATCCCTCTTTTACGATTTTCTAGAATAATTCCTGGAAAATACAGAATATGCAAAACTCGTGAAAATTGTCAGTTAAAACTGTAGACTAGTGTGTATTCGTATATCTTTTTCTGTATAAAGTTCTAATAAAAGTTGACATTATTCACTGTCAACAACCCCCAAGCTTACCTTTTGCCAGTCCCTTGGCAAACAAACTAAGCCTAATTACTAGTATATTTAGATCAGAAGTTGCTACTATATTTTTATACTTCTCAAGTACACATGCTTTCAAATAGAGATTCTCTCTGAATTAGACAGTACCTGCTCTATCCTTCAAACTTACCCAATTTACCTTTAACTATAGGGCTTTACAGCTCTTGCTTAAGTCTTGAGCAATTGAAAGATAGAACAATCAAGTCAAGCACTATGTCTTAAATTCTTCGTAGTACCAATATTCCAGAGTTTTTATAGGTTTTCAAAATAAAATCCAGAGCTTAATTATATGACAACATCAAGTGTCTCAGTGTATATGGTATTTATGGATCTCTCTTAAGGCATTAATGATGTTATGCCTCCCTATAGCTAAGGATATAGTGGAGCTCATAGGAGTGGCAATAACAAGGATAGGCATACTTGCAATACATATGTTGTAATATCAAACAATAGATCCATAGAGAATCGAGGCATACAATCAAGCCAAGATGTGCATGTGTATGGAATATGAAGTATAGGTGTATATATGGTATTTGTTGGCTAATCTTAATTCTACTTTTGCTCTTTAAAGATAACTCTTTTCCTTGAAACTTAGAACTTTTCGCGGGAAAAACATGGGCTACCTTTATTTCTATTTTTTTAATCAAGGAGGCGAACATCTAGTACCCATTGTTTTAATTGCTGGGATATTTGTCTATCTTTTACTCCTCTCTTTTTTTATATATATTTTTGCATAGCCACATGTATCCTTTGAATAAATAAATGATTGGAGAGATAACAATAAAAACTTAGAGCATTTATAACAGGAGTTATCCTATAGGTATATTTTTGGTGTTTACTCCCGGTGTAGGAGAAAATATTTCTATGATGAACATTGATAAAAGTGAAAATGGTTGAGATTAGTCCCAGGGTAGGAATAATGCATATGTAGATTGGAGTGTGTTAGTGATTTTGGTTTTAAAAGCATGACAAGACTCTCACAAGGTATACAACAGAGGTTGATCGAACTCAATGCAAAGCAAGCAGCATAAATGTGCAAAGGTTTCCTATCTCTAAAGATATTATTTCTGGCTCTGGTAGGAATTCACACTTTGTCATACAAGAGCTCATCATGTAGATTTTAAATTTTCAAAATAAATCTCCAGAACTTAATAGTGCTAGGAATAAGATAAATAGCAGCCCAGCCTTCATGAATCATATCAATCAGCTACCTAGATTAGCTCAAGCCTATGCCTCCACAAGTTGCAGATTTAGAGTAAATTCTCAAATTAAAACAGCAATGTCTAAAACTCGGGAGAATCTGAGGTTGACAACTAGGCATTTGAAAAGAATGACAATAGAGCAACTATTCATCATCTCCAAGACAAATTTTAATGTTCATTAAATTTTTAATTGGCTCTAGTCTGGACTGTCTCTAAACATACTCTAATATATATATAGCTAAGTATTTATTTGGTTTAAATGGTTATACATCTTTTTATTTTTTTGATTTAATGGAATCACAAAAGACTCTATGACTTGTGGACCTTCATGTGCCCACATATTTTTGGTATTTTATGGCTATATAAAACAGACTCGATAATTGCCTAGGTATAGTTACCTGATAACTAAGGGATGCTCCTTCCCCAAGCTAGATATTTATAATACTTGGTGTTGATGACCTTTAGAGTGAGCTAACCAAAGCAGCCGGTCCCGATGGGTGTCACTGATAGACTCTCTCTCCTTGTCATAATGTTGTTCCTGCATAATCATACTCCAACAAGAAAACCAAAACTTGAGGCCTGAATTTAATAAAGGGTTAGTGGTCAGCCAATGAGTAATTGATTATTCTTATGTGCTAATCTTTTTCATTAACAGATTTTAGCAGAATTTCATGTTTCTATCTCTTTTTGAATTTTCTAATTTTATAACACAGGAAATAAATATGAATGCTATTTTTATTTTTATTTATATGCCACTACAGTAAATATTCCTATAGGGTTACCATAAGTTTATTCATATGGGGCTTCCGTATTTATGATGTAGTAAATAAAGCAGTAAATATTTTTGTTGTTTATATTTAATATGCAAAAAAAATGAATGTGCTACTAAATGTGTTGAAGTAAAATTACTAATGGATGCTAACTTAATTAGATAACTACCATTCTAACCTTATGGCTAGGGTACGGAATTTAAAGGCTACCGACAGGACTTAGATAAAAGAGAATACTTACTCAGTAGGTTCATCGTCTGAAGTTACCTCAGTCAATTCTCCATCTTGCGGTGGTGTAGTAGGTACTTCTTCTTTCTCCTTCCATCTTATTTCTGTCTTTTATGCTTCTCCCTTTTCTAGCTCCAGCTCTTCAGCTTTATTTTCCTTCTCCCACTTTTCTAGTTGTGCTCGGATCTCTTCTTCTTCTGTCTTGCCAATCTGGTCCATCCTTTCAGCCTTTCTGCTTCCCACACTCACTCCAGCATGGTGCTTGTACGGCCTCCTCTTGCTCCTTGTAGCAGTTTTCATACTTCACAATCTTGTCATGAAATTCTTCCCATCTACAGTGAGGCTGGACAGCCTGACAGCGGGCTTGACGTCTTCTCCTGTTGCGTTGCTTCCTGTTCTGCTCAGGGTTAACAAGTGTTCTAAATTGACAGCGTACCTTTCCAGTGGGTAGATTGAAGTGGATATGTCCAGATCCAATATAGATAAAGACGTTGGCTGTGTAGAGAAATGGTCTTTCCAGAAGGATAGGGGATTCATTATCTCCCTGTATGTCAAGAATTAGAAAGTCTGCGGGTATATATTTGTCTTGTATTCTTACCATGACGTCCTTAACCATGCCTTCAGGGAATCTTAGTGATTGGTCCACCACCTGCAACTGAATATATGTTGGGCATAGAGGTAAATTATTAAATAAATCATCATATACCTTTTTAGGCATTACATTACAGCCTGATCCAGTCTCACAGATGGTGTCGGCGAAAGTGGTGTCTCTGATTGTGCATCCAATGATCGGTATACCTGGATCACGTCTCTTTGTTGGGAATGGTTGGGGTAGCATATGATCATTTTCTGTATTAAGAGCAGTAATTAGTTGAGCGGTTCCTTCAGGTACATACTAGAGCTTGTTCTTCCTCCATCTTCTATTGTTCTTCTTGTGCCTTGCTAGCTGTGGTTGTTCTTCTTGTTGATAGAATTGCTTCGGGGGTGCAGGAGCCTTCAAGATGCGGTTCTTGAACGTGAATCTCTCTTTCTTGTCCGTGATAGATAGGATAATCTTGGCATGTTCCGCATAGATGATAGCTTTAGTTATGCACAGGAATGGTCTGCTCAAAATGATGGGTGCCTTCTCATCTACTTCTGTCTCCATAACCACGAAATCAACTGGGACATATGATTGTCCCACTCTGATGACAGCTTCTTCTAGCACTCCCTCGGGGTAGCAAATGGACTGATCTGTAAGCTGCAAACGCATATTTGTGTACAATAAAGGATCACCTAATATTTTATCATAAATTACCTTGGGCATAATATTGACACTTGCACTAAAATCGCAGATAGCCCTGGAAAGTTGTGACATCCTATAGAGATAGGAATGACAGGCTTTCCACGGTCTCCCATTTTCTCAGATAGTGAGTGGTCAATCCACTGTACATCTGCAGGCTCAATATGGTATTGGGTCGTATTGTGAATATCAATAAGATTAGCAGTTTCTAAATCTTTTGGCTGGCCTAGAATCTTACCTTTCTCAGATGGAGGGACAGCAGCAGCTAATTAAGCTAATTGTGACTGTAATATTTTATTAAAGCTGTGTTGATTCTTAATAGCGGAAGCAAAGGTATCCATCCTACTATTAATGTTTTCTAATGCTTTATCATTAAAGGCTGCCTTTCTAGACATTTAATCTAATAATTTAGATTGACCAGCAACTAAATCTCTTAAAGGTGGAAGATTGTAATTATTGTAATTATTATTATCTTAGTTGTTACCTTGGTAATTACCTTATCGAGGTTGCTGATTCCATCCTTGCTTTGGCTGGTTCCATCCTTGACCTTGTTGAGGACGATAGTAGGTATTATTGTTGATGAAGTTTACATTCTCTTGTAGTGTAGGATAGTTGATAGCTGAATGCCCGTAGTCTCCACATTGTTCACATGTCATACGGGAATCATCAATATGCATGACTTCCTTCTTTTCTATATCCAGCTTCTTTATGATGAGGTCTAGCTTGGCAGTGGCCATATCAGTTTCCTTGAGATGATGGATGCCTCCTCCTCTCTTGCGAGGTTGAGTACGTTCTTCATTACAGCTCGGATTTAAGGCCATCTTCTCAACAAGTACTTTAGCATCTGAGAGCTTAAGTGATAGGAAAGCTCCTCTAGCTGCGGCATCTATGGACTCACGGGTGCTAGAGATAAGTCCATAGTAGAAGGTCTGCATTAATAGCCACTCCTCTATCCCATGATGAGGACAGTCTTTAATGTAATCTTGAAATCTTTCCCATGCTTCAGTGAATGATTCATCATGTTGCTGTTGAAAGCTTAAAATTTTTTCACGCAGAGCATTCGTCTTGCCTGTAGGAAAGTACTTTGCCAGAAAAGCAGTTGAGCACTAGTCCCATGCTTCAGTGGATGATTTATGTTTGTTGGTGTAGAACCACTGCTTAGCTTTCTCTAAGAGTGAAAATAGAAAAAGATGGAGTAAAATAGCATCTCTTGGTACTTCTCTGATCGTGAAGGTGCTGCAGATCTCTAGAAAATATTGTAAGTGTGCACTTGCATCTTCATGAGCTTTTCTACAGAATTGACTAGCTTGAACCGTGGTGATAAGAGCAGGGTTGAGCTCGAATCCATTCTCCCCAGTGTTGACTGCTGGTTCAGTCCGGATGCTTGCTGTTGTTGGGGCAAAAAACTCACACAGTATCTTCTCAGCCATGTCTTCAAACGTAGGAGCTAAATCTTCTCTTATTTGTTCTTCAGCGATGGGTGTTCTTGATGGTGACTCAAATTTGTCCCTTACTTCTACAAACTTCTTCTTTCTAAGGAGTTTCTCTGGATCGTCGGTGAAGTTCTTTAGAAGAGAAAAACCATTCATTCATCACCCTGCATAAGATAAGCAAATGGTAAAAAACAAGGGTCTACCTGTTTGAGTTAGAGATCGGTCGGTAATACAATCTTATCTATCAATATCTCCTAAGTTTAATGTGCCTTCCTCGGCAACGGCGCTAAAAATACTTGTTGGTACTTCTAACGTCGTTACTAATTAACGAGATTAGAAACACATGGTACTGAATTAACTTGTCATTAGCAACTAGCCACTTATCTAGCACCAACATTCCTAAACTTGAATTAGGTTATCATCCCTAGTTATATATGCTAAGGATAAATACAGGTTTTATATATATAAACTATTCTATGTGACTAGGCAGAAATATAAATATAAACTAAGAACAATTCTGTAAGCGGACAGATAATTATATCATTGTAGCATTTTACCTAGAGTACTACCAGATTGTCGATTTATATTTATACCACTAGAAAGGACTATATAAACTCTAATCTATTATATTGATAACAACTATATACAATAAATAAGCGATATTACCAACGTCATTTACTCTACTCATAACAGGCAGAGGTCATAAGATAAATATAGATAAGTACAGGTGATAAGTATAATCAAGCATCATAAATAATGGATAAACATCATAGCACTTTCTAGTCATAATAATAGCTAGCCAATAGATAAACTAAGGAATTAATATCTCAGGTAATTTTATAACTACATCAATGAATAACTCTAACTAGTGCAATTACATCCAGCAATCATTATTAGATTAGTCCTATATCATGATCACATGTAAAGGGCATCATCTAGAAAGGATGTGAAACAGTCATCACCTAACTTCGCGACCGTGCCTGCTTGCCTACATACGGGGGTGTGGGACTACGTGAGGAATCAACGCAAATTGTCACCTACGTGAACTACCACACGACCCGGCACATCAGGGTGCACTCGTAGATATACAGAATATCTAAACACCATGTCTATATATTGTTCATCATCTACCCAACGATCATTTGGATAAACGCTATACGAGCAATTACATGAATTCAATACGATCAAACCAACTATACTAGACATATAATTAAAGTTGATAATGACTATTGCAATTAAGAACATATAAACTATTAAGAATAATATTTTCCTAATCATAATGAAGAATACAATAAGAGAGAAAGAACTAGAATTATACCGAACTCCACGCTCCAGACAGACGCCAGAGGCTCAAGATCCCGGTGAAGAACTAGAACTCCCCTACTTCTAATCTAACTAGACTAAGAACTATGAACTAGAAGGCTCTTGATGAATTAGAAGGCTTCTTGATGCTTGAAGACTTAAGGCCTTGATGAATAATAGGATTGTTTGCAGGGAGGGGTCTGCCCTTTATTTATAGCCCTAAGGGATAAACGTGCGCCCGCAGATCAAACCGACTTAACCAAGGGCCAGATGCATCATGGGAGGCGGTGGAGGAAGCTTCCCAAAGACGGCGGCCGAAAACCCTAGGGGCATCGCCCGGCGCAGGGTTGGAGCCAGCCGGCCCCACCTAGCAGCATCTGCGGGGCCCGTTGCTTTGGGTGTCCTCTAGATCCTTCACACGTCCTGATAGCGATCGTTGCCTTCACAGATAAGTTCCGTAATAGTTATGCACTCTAATCCCTCTTTTACGCTTTTCTGAAATAATCCCTGAAAAATACAGAATATGCAAAACTCATTGAAATTGTCGGTTAAAACACTAGACTAGTGTGTATTCCTATATCCTTTTATGTATAAAGTTCTAATAAAAGTTGACATTATTCACCATCAACAATAACAAAGTTGTGGAACACATCAATATCTAAAACTTTTATTTTGATTATTTCGTCATCTGACAAAATAATAGTAACATTGTTCACAAATCTTACATATCTCTCACATAGTTCCCTAACATATAAGAGAGAGACGTAAAATTTATAAACAACGTTACTATCATTCTATTGGGTGAGAAAATGCGTAAAATAAAGTTATAGATCGTGATGAGTTCTACAACTTTTATGTTTATGTTTTTTTAGTTTAAATTATTTATTGCTTCAAAATATTGTTTTAAGTTGTTATTTTTTGAAATTCCATTTTTCAATTGATAAACTAAAGTCGCATGAAAAGATGATACAAAAATAGATGTAACAACACATTAAATTGATAGAGAATGATTTTAGAAAATTTTAGGAAAAAAATCATCGATTTGGAGTTAGTATGAGGAAGAAAGACCAGTTACAAGTTTTAGTCAAAAATTAAAAAGAGAAATAAGAGTTTTTCAGAACACATTAAATTTTAAACCTAAAGTTCAAACTGAAGTTTAGAACATAAAATGATTTCAAATTAAAAAGTTGTGAACAATAAAGTTGTATAACTTTTCGAGATCTACAACTTTCGTTCGGGTCATCTTCCTATCCGAGGTCGTTTTTAAAAATTCAAATTTTAGTGGTTCATTTTTAATATTCGGCATCTTGTGAAACACATTAGTGGCAGTTTGTGGCTAGAACCGCCACCGATGATCCTATATCGCTGGCAGTTTGAGCTAGGAACCGCCCGGTGAAACATCACTAGCGGTTTGAGCCAACAATCGCCACTCGATGACCCAATATCGATGGCGGTTTGAGCTAGGAACCGCCAAAGGTGATGCTTCACCGGGAGTTTGAGCCATCAATCACCATCATTGCCTACCTTCACTGGCGGTTTGAGGCGTTCCCCAATCATTGTTTAGTTTTGAAGCTTCAAACCGCCAGTGAAGAGTCATCAGTAGCAGTTGGATAGAAACCGCCGGTGATAGACCGACAATAAATGTCAATTCTGTAGTAGTGGTAAATATCATAAATATACATAACAAATGTATGACTTTATAGTATTTTACATGTATATTTAGTATTCATAATAAAAATCATATTATTATCATGAAACGTAGGTGAAAAGAGAAATTTTTTAGGCTGTATATTTGAATTTTGGGATGTATAATTAAATTTTAGGATGTATAAATGAATTTTTTTCTATGATAATTTTTTCATTGTTTATGGTGGGGTGGGGGCCAGGGCCCCTGCTGGCCCCCTGGCTCCGCCAGTGCATACTCTCTCCGTGCCAAAAGCTTGTCGCTTTCATCTTTGGAGAAACAACTGCCAATATTTTTGCAAATAATAGTATCATAATTAATATTAAAGATCTTTAAATATAGTTTTTTAACAAATTTATTTAGAAATATAATTTTTTTACTTATTTTTTATAAATCAAGTCAAACTTATATCACATACACCTAAAGCGACAAGCTTTCTAGGACAGAGGAAGTAGCCAGGAAGGAAGGCAAATGTTGTCATCATTTGGCAGGTCACTGCACACCGTGAACACGACTTGTGCTGTGTCTGCAACCGTGCTCTCCAGCTGATCCTCTCCTGGATCGTATTCCCATCCCCTAAATGTAATTAATTCTCGTATATCATTGGAGCATAGATGTGGCGCTGCTTGAGAAATGTATGCTGGTGAGTCATTAATAAACTTACATAAACTATTATTGCACAGTAAATTCTACTCCCTCTGTTCAAATTATAAATTGTTTTGACTTTTTGGGTATATCCATTTTGCTAGGTGTCAGGCACGCAGTGGGGGAGGGTGGATGGGCACGGCGAGGAATGACGAGGCAGTGGTGGCCGGGGCGGCGGCGCCGCCTCTAGGGTTGGGGGTGGCGTGGGCGGCGGCGTGCGGCGTGGCGCAGGGGCGGCGGTGATGCGTCTTGGAGGGAAGAGAGAGAGAGAGAGAGAGAGAGAGAGAGAGAGAGCGAGCGAGCGAGAGAGAGAGAGAGAGAGCACGAGCGTGGGAGAGATTGGAATAAAGGACTTTTTTGTCGAATACTTTTCTTAATTGATCCGTTTATAATCTTCTAATATTTATACTCCCGACTGGACTTTTCTTGAAAGGAAAGGCGGAACATCCTTATTGAACACGGATTCTTCCTTTCATCTAATAATTTATTTATTCCTAAAATATTGAATATTAAAGATAGTGCGAGAGGAAGGCAGCGGAGGCCACGGGCGGCGCCCCACGTGCCTAGGGCAGACTGTGGGGCCCATGGCACATGGGGATGATCCTCTTTCGGATCTCTTTTGGCCCGTTAATGCCGCCAGTGCTCACCGTCTTCATTGGGCGTATGACACTAGGTATCTAGTATAGTATAACAATATGTCTAGATACATAGCAAAATAGATGAATAAAAAAATCAAAGTTATTTATAATTTGGAATTCTTTATTTTGTTCAAAAGAGCTAAAGACCAATTTTTTCACCTGTTGCGAGGTACTCCGATTTGTCAGCAAGCAGGTAGAGGAATTTTTCTTCTACATACGATTGAAAATTGGAAGACACGAGTGATTGGTGTTCAGTCACCGGAAATGAGTGCCGTCCTGATTAGAGCTAGCTGAGCCGCCCCACATGCATGACAGCCAAATGGGTGAACATCATATTCGTCGTCTCATCTGATGACTGAGTCACGGACTGACGGACATACGAGTGGGACCCCTGGACTTGGTAATCAGTCCAAGAAAACACAGTGAGATAGATGGAGACAACAGCGAACAGAGCAATCATGGAGTGTCGTGGCCAGACCGAATTCGTTTATAGGTGTTTTTATCCGTCCATATTTAAGTCCGGACATTCAACATCCGATACCGAACCCGTATCCGAATATTCAAATAGCATATTTATGATGTCGAGATCCAATCGTATCCTATCCGGCATGGTTGATACTATCCATATTCGAATCCGAATCCGAATAGAAATATGAAAACAAATATGGTATTAGCGATATCCGTCCGTATCTGATCCGTTTTCATCCATAGTCGTGGCTATGCTGCATGCACATGCCTCAAGTCAAGTCACGGCGGAAAAGGTGATTGGGCATGGCTAGAAACGGCGAGGCAGCGGCGGCTAGGGGCAGCGGCAACACCCTAGGGCTTCGCCCTAGGTTCAGGGTGGTGCGGGCGACAACGTGCGGTGTGGCGCAGGGGCGGCGGTGCGTGCGGCGGGGAGGGAAGAGAGAGAGCGCGCCAGCGCGGGAGAGATTGTAATAAAAGACTTTCATTGAATACTTTTCTTAATTGATCCATTTACAATCTTCTAATATTTATAGTCCCGATTGGACTTTCTTGGAAGGAAAGGCGAAAGATCCTTATTGAACATGGATTCTTACTTCAATTTAATAATTTATTTATCCCTAAAATATTAAATTTTAAAGATAACGCGAGAGGAAGGCGACGGTGGCTGCGGGGCCAGAGGCGGCGGCGCTTGCCGCATAATGTCGCGGCATGCGGTACCCCCACGTGCCTAGGGCAGACCGTTAGGCCCGCGCCGCATGGGGATGATCCTCTTTCGGGTCTCTTTTGGCCCGTTAAAGCCGCCAGTTGTCACCATCTTCATTAGACGTGCGACACTAGGTATCTAGTATAGTATAATAATATGTCTAGATATATAGCAAAACAGATGAATAAAAATATCAAAGTGATTTATACTGTAACACCCCAGGTGTTAAGCATTAATGAACATGGCATGTCATCATATTAAGCATCGAACATCATACTTAGTAAATTTAAAAATGTCGCATTAATCAAGTGAAGTATGGCGTGTTTGCTTATCTTTGTGTTGCTTCACATGAATTGCTTTTCATTGATCACTAAAACTCATTTATCATGTAATTAGGGTTTAAGAGTTTCCAATCTTAAAAACCCACCTTGGTTTGCTAAGTGAAGTGGCTAACTCACTAATTAAATTCTAACCAAGTTTTCCAAGCAAAGTAAAATAAAAAAAAAAGAATCAAATTTGGATTTGGCAATTTAAAATTCAGCCCTAAGTTTATTTGGCTAAGTGCTGAAAAATTTAATTTCAGATTCAATTTTTGGGATTTATTTGCAAGCAATTTTATAAATAAAAACTTCCAAACTTTTGGTCTATTTCAAAGTATAAAGTTTGCACTTTGCAGTGGAGCTAATGGTTGGGTCAAAATATTGTTATTTGATCATTAATTAAATTGCCAAAAACTGAATTAGCAAAAAGGGATTTTTAAAACCCTAATTCAAAACTGAGATTTCATTTTCAAAATTATTTGGAATTTGGGGTGAGCCCAAAAACAAAGTTGGACAACTTTTATTTTGGAAATTTTTCAAGTTTTTATATAAATTTAAAAGTAATTTTGAAAATGAAGAAACTGAGTTGGCTGCTACAGTACCCGAGAGGGAAGAAATTGGGTTTCTCCTCTGCCCATGCCGATAGCTCACCGGCGCCGTGGCGTTCTCTCACCCTCGCCGCCATTTCCGCGCTGTCGCACACTTGGACGGAGTCGCGAAGACGCTGGCTACCTCCTCGGCTCACTTCTGCCCTATATAAACCGTGCGCTGGCCATCGTCGTCGCCTTTTCTTGTCTCTGTCACCGCCGGCGGTCATCTTCATCGCCTACAAAATTCACGGCCATCACACCCCCTCTATCCATTTGCTCTAGCAAGTAAGTCCGCAGCTTTGTTTCGACTCCAAAGAACCAAGCCACAGCTTTTCACATACACTGAATCGCCCGGACGTGGTCATCTTCTTCCTCTCCGACCGCCGAGCCGCGGCCGAAAGCCTCCACCGCGGCCACCGTAGTACAACGCCGATCGTCCTCTTCTTTCTCCTGTCCCAGCTCCACCTTGATATGCTAATCCTTGTCGGCCTTTCCTTTTCCACAGTAGAGGTCCCAACGCGACGGAACGCCGGTGAACATCACGGTTCGCGCCGCCGTCTCCGCCCTCACCGCCGACCGCGCTGCTCTGCCGCATCCCCGACCCAATCCGAGGGCCGACCAAGTCACGGTGAGCTTCTGGAAGACGAATCCCATGTTGGTTGGATCCTTCGAGGTCCATAGGGGCCGGAGCAACGTTGCCCCGCCGTGTGCAGCTGCGCCGCGCAGCAATGGCCTATTGCGAGCTCGCCGTAGTATCTCAACTGACGAGTTAGGACCCTAGGACGATGCGCGGGCGTGAGTGGAGTTCACCGGTGTCGGGCTCATCGCCGGCGGGATCGCCGACGGTGAGAAACCGGTGGTCGAGCCGTCGACCACCGGAGTCAGCGCGGATTCCCTGCGCTGTGTCACTGACATGCGGGGCCATGCTATCAGCCGCCGGAAGAGAAAAAGGGAGGCCAGGGCCGTATTGGGCCAACTCAGGTCCTGTTGGGCCGTTGTACGCGGCCCAATATCTGCAGGCCGAGCCCATCAACGGCTTTTACCTTTTTATGTTTTCAGAAAAAGTATTACTTTGCTGATTCTTTGAAAAATCATAACTAATTAATTAGGAGTGATCAAAATGTAAGGAAAATTGTTTTGGGATCCTTAAGAAGTGATCTATGTGAGAAAAATATGAGTTTGCGTTGTTTGATAAAATTTTTATGAATTAAAATTACTCTTTTTAATTCATAAATGCTTGGTTCCTGATTTTTGTAGGCCACTGGGTTAACCAAAAAATTATGAAAATTTAGGACTAAGCTTTATATGCTAAAACTTGTCTCCACAAAAATTTCGGCTCTGTTTGGAGCAAATTCACTTTAGAGGATAATTTTAGGCTTACTAAATGACGGTAAAAATAGTTAATAAATAACTAATTACTTCAAGTCCTTTACTAATAAAATGTTGATTGATTTTTGGGGTTCTGTGAAGACCAAGGATCAGTACACCCCACTGGTCCATGGCAATGGCATGAATTGGTTAGTAGTAGAGCTAGCCTTATGTTAATAAAGAAATAAATAATAAAGAGAAAGTAGTTAAATTAGAGTTGTTTGTTTTTGGCTTTGCATGAAGACCATGAGCCCATCACACCCTTGCTAGTTCATGGCTTAATTGGATTTGAGGTGTTAACCCTAATGTTCATTTCTTGTAACAATTGATTAAAAATGAATGTGTAATGTTTAACTCCAATTAAGTGACTTGATACGATTATACCGTAAAGGGAAATTAAAATCAAGGTGTCCAATGTTGTTTTATTATATTTACTCACTTAAGATCATATCATTTTGCATTTAATATTAGCAATTCAGTAAATTAAAGCATGCATTCTTTTCTTCGCTTAGCTCCCAAGAGCGAGGAGGATATTGTTGATCCCGGGTTGAGAGAAGTAGATCCATCGACCCATTGGGATTTGATATCTGTGGTCCATCCGAGGAAGAAGATCCAACAACTGAAGGCAAGCCCGAGAGCATAAACCTCCTTTACCTTGTGATTTTGAAAATCTACACACAAGTTTTATATTTCATGCATTAATTGCTATAGATTATAAAAGTAAACCACTTGATGCATTACCTACCTTGATTCTTTTATTACCTTACCTTGATTATCCTATTAGTCAGAAAAAGGTAGAACTGCTTAGCCATGCTTATTAAATAAAAGTTGGAAGATGATCTTATTATTTTTGCGATGAGCCACTACTCAGAAATTTGTCCTGAGTAGGTGGTGATAATAACTTTGAGATAATTGGAGACCGGGTGGGACATGCGAAATTGCTCTTGGTGGAAGCCGACAGGGTCATGCTAGTCCCGTCTGTGTCAATTAAGGACCGTTCCGTTGATTGGCCCTTGGATCGAGAACTTTTACAGTACCGGCCACATACTCCGGTGAGCCTGAGTAACTTGGTGATTCCAATACGCGAACGGTACAACGTGCACTGGGACTGGAGAGATGGCGGGAGTATCTTGTACCCACCCTGCGGGTAAACCATCCGGGACGGCGTAGGGCGGTGGAGTACTGTGCTCTCGGGTGGCGCGAACCCGGTCGGGTTTGGAGGATCCAAGCGAATGGTTGATATACGTATGGTCAGGGACCTAGGTATATCGTGTGGTTTGGGAAATCCCTAGCTGGGTAGTTAATCGATTCGAATCGTCGTTTGCTCCACGGTAATAGGAGACTTGATCCTCGCACTGTCATCGTAGTGTAATGATGGAACATGACATAATGGTTAGAAGATGGATTGATACAAGAAAGTATATGATTTAGAATAGGTACAACTATGAGATTTGTTAATACCTGAACAAAAACCTGAAAGTAAGGATCAATAGTTAGTAAGCTATTCCGCAAAAACTTGTTGAGTAAGACAGCATGTCCTTGATATTCTCCCTCTGTCGGGTAAGACTTGTTGAGTACCTTCATGTACTCAGGGTTTGTTAAACCCCTGTTGCAGGTGAACCGCATGAGCAGGCAATGTTTTGTCCCTGCTGTATGACGGTCCTAAAAGAAGAATATCAGGAGTAAAAGTTGTGTGATGTGTTTGTGTGCACCCGTGGGCAGGGTGACTTTCCTTTGTGTGGTTTGAATAAGGTTAATAATGTAACTTACTCTTTGAGAGAGAAGAACACTGGTTTGTAATAAATTTCACACGAGTTTGTAAAACTATGTTGTATACTTTCGCTTACTCTGATGTAATATATTTTGCATAATTATGTAAAATCTGTTGTAATACTTGTGATGCCGATGTAGCCATTCGATCCTAATCGGAAGAGCAAAGTCGATTAAGTCGTTTGACTCCCATACATAAGTAATCGGAGGCCTGAGAGGCAATAATACGTGTATGTGGGCCACTCAACTTAGCCGGTTCTGTGACATATACTCCTCTGTCCCTAAAAACTATAACTTCTAGAATCCGTGTCGGTCAAAACTTTTTTAACTTTAACCAACTTTGTAGAAAAAAAGCATCAATATCTATGACATAAAATGATTATCTTATAAAAATATATTATATAATAAATTTAATGGTACTAATTTGGTACCGTACATCTTAGTATTTTTCTAGAAATTTGGTCAAAGTTTAAAAAATTTGACTTAACACAAATCTAGAAGTTGCAGTTTTCGAGGGACAGAGGGATTAATTTGAAATTCTTTATTTTGTTCAAAAGAGCTAAAGACCAATTTTTCACCTGTCACGAGGTACTCCGATTTGTCAGCAAGCACGTAGAGGGATTTTTCTTCTACATACGATTAAAAATTGGAAGACACAAGTGACTGGTGTTCACTCACCGGAAATGAGTGCCGCCCTGAGCAGAGCTAGCTAAGCCGCCCCACATGCATGACGGCCAAATGGGTGAACAACATACTCGTCGTCTCATCTGATGAGTGGAGTCACGGACTGACGGATATACGAGTGGGACCCCTGGACTTAGTGATCAGTCCAAGAAAACACAGTGAGATAGATGGAGACACAACAGCGAACAGAGCAATCATGGAGTGTCACATGCCTCAAGTCAAGTCGCCGGCGGCTTGGCTGGGGCCACCACCGTCGAATTCATGATTATATATTTATATTTATATATATAATAAATAAATGCCAGATGCACGGCCCCAACAACCATAGTTCGCGTATCAATTATTCCAACCGTATTTTTCTCTTTAAAAATTAGTTGTTTCGCTTTCGTCCTTTTAATTGTCGTTTGTGCTTTTTGAGAAACAATTACCGGTAATTTTAATAAATAATAAATATCATCGATTAGTATCATATTAGTATCATCGAAAAGATTTTTAGATCTAGTTTTTTAATAAATTTATTTAGAGATATAAAGATTATATGTATTTTATACAAATTAAGTTAAATTTGTGGCATGTATATCAACGGTGATAATTAAAAAGGGACGGAGGGAGAGAGTATGTACTGCTCGTAGCTTCAAGGCTGGCTATCTGTGGTGCACTGAGCCTAACCAGGCGCCACGCAGATAGCAGGGTTTTAAATGAACCTGCTTGTCCATGGCACAAGCACCACCTAATGTGAAAAGAGCTCTTTTCCTTTGACCAAAGAAGGTAGGAATATCAAAATAGAGAGGGTGTTGCATCAAAAAATAAATAAATTGAGAGGGTGTTTTTAGTGAAAAGCTGAAGTGCCGAGGATCCATGAGTACACAAATAACTACTCTAAAAATCAGCAAACATGACTCCACTAATCAGCGAACCCTCTCAATTGATTCAAAATCGATGTACCATCACACAAACCTCCGGTACTTTTGTTATTAGGTGGAAAACAGTTTCTATAACTTTTAAATTTTAGGAAGTTATCCTTATAGCTTTTGCGCATAACATTTTCTAGGACAATCTTATCACCACAATCTCTTATCATCACTTTTCAATATAAATTTTTAATGTAATTTTATTGACAACTTATGATTACAACTTTTTTAACATCACCAATACAACCTTTTTGTTAACAACTAAGCAAACAATATCAGCAAACAAACTTACTATAATAATTTCTCAACACAAATTTTCTAGTTATAATTTTATATACTAAATTTTACAAATAGTAACCTTTTGTTGTTCAACATCTTTTCAAAAAATCTATACACAACTCTCCAGCACATCCTTTTACATAGTTATATAAAAAATAAAGAAGAAAAAAGTGTACGTTAATAAAACTTTTCAATTTAAAAAATGTTCATAGGGTATAGAAGAAAAAAAACGAGTATGTTAATAAATATACAAAAGAATAAAGAAAGAAAGAAAAACATAAAAGGAAAAAAAAGAATGAGAAAACATGATAGATATGTTGGATCGAGTATCACGGGTGCAGAATCGTTATAAAAAATTTAGGTTCCAAACTAGTTCATCAGCCCATGCTCGGCATAGTAAAATCTCCCTTTTTCACTCCTGCTCTCTTAATCTTGTTGAAGAACTACAGGCCAACTGGTCTGTTCATTTTAAAAAGGCTCCCATGTTGGATGTACCTAATCTCTCCATCCATAAATAAATCAAAAGCCTATATGGACTACTTAACTCCTGACTATGAAACCTTTTATTTTACTCTAAACTTTTCAAAACCAGTCAAACTCTCCTTGAAGCGGTTTTAAATGGTAGTTTTGCTCGTGATTTTGCTACAGTAACATGGTCTTGTCTTTTTCTTTTATTTATTTTGGCTAAATCTTTTAAATCATGATAAATCACAGAAAAATTGTAACATGAGAAATTTAAGTTTGTTGGACTTCACAAGAGTAGGTCTACACAAAGAACATATAATATGGTATATTTTAGTATAAAGTTCTTATTGTAACTTTAGATATATGTTTTTCTGTAATTAATTAGAATAACTCATAGTTATAGTTTCTATGGTCGAATTATGGTGAAATTTTTATGATGCGCTTATTATTATATGCTTGAACTTAGTAAAAATTTTATACTTAGTAGATTATATATAACTTAGTTATAGATTTATTTAGTCTTATGCTTGGATGTGAAGGCCTGTCATTCCTCTGAACCGCAGGTGGCAGCAGCCGGACGCTTGGATGGGAAGGTAGAAGTTCTCGTTGGAGGACCAGCAGTGAAAACGAGAGTAGCGAGGAAAGTAGTATCAATTAGTGCACATTAGCGTGCGCACACAAAATTTAACAAAACACGTTTTTAATCCAAATTCTTAAAATCTCATAGGAAACAACAAGACCTATGGATGGTTTGTATCTTGTACTATAATTCGAGAATTTTCCTACATATAATGCATGGGTGTCGTTTAACCTAAGGTGTAGTGTAACACACGTGGCATGGCAGGGAGGGTGGATTGGGCTTGGTGGTTTGAAGAAGGAAGAGGAGGGGGAGGGGGGGCGGGGCGGTGGCGGCGGCTAGGGTTGCGGGGAGAGAGAGAGAGAGAGAGAGAGAGAGAGCGCGAGAGCGGGAGATTGGAATAAAGGACTTAATGCCCAATTATTCCTTAGTCCAATTGATAACAAACTCCTAATAATTATAGTTCCAAACGGACTCTGTCAGAAAGTCCTTCTCGAAAACGAAATTTCCTTATCTTATTTTCCAATTCCTAAATAATAACAAATAAAAAGAGGTAACTCGCGGTGAAGACGGCGACGACAACGGTGGCGATAGCGGCTGGGCAGCCGCCCGCCTCCCGCGTGGCCCCCACACCGCCCCCCCTAAGGCAGGCCGTGGGGCCCACTAGCCCCGGTTGCGATCTCCTCTTGGGCCCCGTTTGGCCCTCAACACTGTAATTTGTCGTCGATCTTATTGGGCTGTGACACAAGGGCTAATATTTACTCAATTTTGAGATTTCAAATCGATGAGTTAATTTCTCTTTTAAATTTAGGATAAATTACTAATGCCTATGACATGAAATATACATCAGTGTATTTTGTTGAAAATATTCTCATATCCTAGGGCACACTAAAATACAAAATGTAGCACTAAATTATTAATTAATTACTATAACGACATGTACAACAACTAATCAACCAATCTAAACATTACTCAAAAACAATCCTACACCAAAGCCTAATACCTACACGGCTTGTAGTGACGTGAGACCAAACTATCAATAAACCCTAACTCCAAACCTTAAACCATAAATTCTAAAATCTAAACCATAAGTCCTAAACCCTAACCCTAAATCCCTAATCACAAACACTAACCCTAAATCTTAAACCCTAAACCGTAAACCCTAAACCCTAAACTCTAACCGAAAACTCTAACCCTAAATCCTAAACCTAAAATCCTCGATACTAACGCTAAACCCCAAAACCAAATCCTGAACCCTAAACCCCAAAACCCTAAACTCTAACCCTAAACCCTAAACCCTAAATCCTAAACCCTAAATCCTAAACCTTAAACTCGAATCTAAAACCCTAAACCCTGAAACCCTAAATCATAAGTCCTAAACCCTAAATCCTAAACCTTAAACTCAAACCTGAAACCCTAAACTCTAAAACCCTAAACCTTATAACCTAAAACCTTAAACCCTAAATAATATATCTATTTAAGAGCATACAAAAAATATATGATTTTTCTATGGCGCTTAATATGGTAGTAAAACTTTTTATTATTTTTTGAGCATCTTAATGACGTTAAATGAAGAACTCGACACTAGGGAAAGTTGCGTATCTCTTCGAGAGATACAATTTTGCCATTTCATGTAGGGTCCATATTTTTTATTTTATTTTACATTACAAAGTAATCAATATTAATCTTGATCTGTAGATTAAATTGTAAGGAATACAAAGGCTCAATCAAAATATAAATCGATTGTATGGTTTAGTTATATGATGGTCTGAATATGAGTAATGACAGAAGATGAAGCAACACCACTAGCAATAAATGAATCCACCGATAGAAAAATATGACCATGACAAACGTCCTGCGAAAATTAAATGGCCATACTGTACATACCCTGTAGCTATGCCTGCCTAACTGTACTAGTGCTGCATTCTGCAGCTTTATTTCAGTCCAATGCCAGCCTTGTCGCATAAATTAACGAGCTAAGTAACAAGTGGAAACTCTAATGAGCCAACCCCGCACGACTCCTAAAGAACATCGCACGGGATTTGACAGGGAGGACATCTATGCCCCGAGCTAACCAAACATTCGGCCAAGTTCTATAAGTTGCCCTGTGCGCAGGCTCATCTTACCACAACTCGAAGCATTTGTCTCATCTTCATTAGCAGCACTTGCAACTTGCAAGGCTTTCCTTCCACCAAACTTTCCAAACAGCAAACACACATTGAGAGGGGGAGGAAGAGGAATCCAAGGGAGTAGCAATGGCGGACCTTGTGCTTGGGTTGGCCAAGTCGGCGGTGGAGGGGACCCTGACCGTTGCCAAGTCAGCGATCGAAGAGGAGCAGAAGCTGAAGAAGAGTATGCAGCGCGACCTGATGCTCATCTCGGACGAGTTCGAGATGATGCACTCTTTCCTCAACGTCGCCAAGCAGCATCCCCCTGACGAAATGGTGAGGACCTTGGTAAGACAGGTCCGCAACATGGCCTTAGATGTGGAGGACTGCATCGAGACCGTCGTCCTTGTGGATCTCAAGTCTCGCTGCTGGTGGCGCCGCATGCTACCTTCTTGCATGCTACCAGATGGGCCGGCTGACGCCCTGGACGATGCAGTCGCCGCTGCAGAGTTGCTTATGTCCAGGGTCAACGCCATGGGCCAGAGGAACGAGCGCTACTGGTACATCCGCGACACCGGATCCAAGCCCGCTGAGAAGAAAAATTTGGAAGATGTAGCCGACGCAGCAGCAGCCGTGGGCATCCTTACCGAGGCGAGGGACGCCAAGAAGAAGCATGGCAGTGGCATCCCAAGAGACCTCGTCGACTTGATTAACAAGACAGCAGAGCCCGCCCTTCCTCTTCAAGTAATCTCAGTGTGGGGAGCTGTAGACGATCATGGGGTGGCGTCCGTCATCAAGATGACCTGTGACGACCCAGAAACCTGCAAAAATTTCAGGTGCCGTGCTTGGGTGAAACTTATGCATCCCTTTAACCCCTGTGAGTTTATCCGTAGCTTGCTGGCTCAGTTCTACATAAACTACTGCTCACAAGAAGGAAGCTCCGCCTCCGCGGATGATTTCCTCAGACCAGCGGAACTGATGGTAGCTACTGAAGGCATACTCATCGAGCAGTTTACGAAGCATGTGAGCAATCAGAGATACCTTGTCATCCTGGAAGATGTGTCTAGCATGGTTGACTGGGAGGCTGTCAGGGTATATCTACCTGACGAGAAGAATAGTAGCTGCATCGTCGTGCACACCCAGCAACTCGAAGTCGCAAGCTTGTGCGTCGGACATTCACACCGAGTGTTAGAGCTGGAGCAGTTCTCTCCTGACCATTCTGTTTGTATCTTTTTCAATGAGGTATATATGCTGGTAACATCTATCATCAATATCATTCAGCTTTGTTGTTTTGTCATTTTCAATAACAACACATAATGTATAGTATACATATTTGACAATCATGTGTTTCACAATTCACAGAAGAAGCTTAGCAGCCCAAGAGGTCTCGTCGAGTTGCTCAATAAGACAGACCATGCCCATCCACTTCAAGTGATCTCAATGTCTGGACCTTCATGTGATCTTGGGTTGGAATCCATCATGAAGAAGATCTGTGATGACCACCCAGAAATGTGCAAAACTTTCCGGTGCCGCGCATGGGTGAAACTAATGCATCCCTTCAATCCCAATGAGTTCATCCGGAGCTTACTTGCACAATTGTACACAAACTACTGTCCACTACATGGAAGCGCTGTTGATTTCCTGAAATTGAATGGTATGACGACGGGTACAGAAGGCGTACTCGTCGACTTCGTGAAGCAAGTGATGTACGATGAGAGATACCTTGTATTCCTGGAAGATCTATCTAGCATGGATGACTGGAAGGCTGTAAGGGATTTTCTACCTGACCAAGACAATGGTAGTTGCATCGTCGTGCACACCCAGGACGTCGAAGTTGCAGGCTTGTGCGTTGGACAATCACACCAAGAATCGGAGATGCAGTTCTCATCTGACCACTCTGTTCCTGTCTTCTATAACGAGGTATGCTCCTAACATCATCAAAAAAAAAAAATTAGAAAATAAAGTTTTAGAGAAATTTTATTATGGTTGGAGAAATTAGGACAGTTGGTGAGCAACCACCAGATGGTTGGTTAGAAAAGCAGAGTACTAAGGCCTTTTTTGATCCCAATAGATAATAGCTATTTGCAACTTTCTCCATCCTAATTTATAAAATGTTTGACTTTTTTATCCTAAGTTTGTCAACTCATCTTATTCAAAAAAAATTGTGCAAACATAGTCAAATTTAAGTCATTAAGAAAATAATTTTATTGATAAAGCAAGCCACGACAAAAAAGAAGTAATACAAAAGTGATATTTTGTAAAATTTTTTTAATAAGACGAGTGGTCAAATTTAAGGTAAAACAAAATCAAACGTCTTATAGTTTGGGATGGAGGAAGTAATAATTATCTCTTTTGAATCCTAACAGGTGCAGCCAATAAAGTAGCCAATTGTTAGTTGGACCTCTATATAATAACTATCTTTTTTGGTACATCTAATTTGCTATGTAATTAGTTATAACATATATCTAGATATATAGGAAAATAAATATATCAAAAAATCAAAGCTATTTATAGTTTAGAACAGAAAGAGTGACTAATAGTTAGCTAGCTAATATTAGATATATGGTACTAGCCAGCAACTCTCTCCGTTCCAAATTACAAGTCGTTTTGACTTTTTGGTACATCAATTTTGCTATGTATCTAGTATACTATATCTAAATAGATATACGGACAAAGTCAAAACAACTTATAATTTAGATCGGTGAGAGTAACTATTAGTAGATAATGAATCACAGGACCTAAAAGGTACCAAGGAAAAAGCAGGACTAGGCACTAGGTGTATACTAAATTGGTGGGAACAAATACAAAAAATTTGGATCCATTAGCAGTATTTTTTTGTGGCACATTTTTTATAACTTCTATTATCTTATCTTGCTATATTAATTAGATGCCACAATAGAGCATCCACTCCACGTTAATCCTCGCCAGCATGCTAGGAAAAAAATGTTAAATGCAGATACAAAACAGAAACATCCGGCCACCAAATCAAAATGCTAACCCTATCTATTTTATTTTGTATAAAATTATCCACCTCTGCCATTATACTAAATAAAATGTTTCTTGTAAGAAAAGTTAAAAACTGGCCATACGTGACGTTTCATAGTTGCTTAATACAAAATAGTAGATTAGCCTATCTATCAAGTTCACTTCTGGTTATTGTATTAACATAATATCTATCAAGTTCACTTCTGGTTATTGTATTAACATAATATAAAATATGGGGACCCATCATGTTTGTGGATCTATATTAATAAAATTACTTTTTGTTATAAAAAAAAAGAGAACGTTGGTCGTACTGCATAAAAAAAAACTGATCCACCTTACAAAAGTTTGTTCATAGATGGTTAATATAAAATATTAGATTAGCCTATCAATCACGTTCATTTGATTAATGCATTAATATTAATATTAAATATCATATCTGCAGGATCTATCACGTTTTTTGGATCTATTAATAAAAATACTATAAACCAACAAACAACATACGCATGACACATGTGCCGAACTACAGGTATATACCATTCAGCCAGTTTGAGCAATTCTGTAAGGCAACTCCTGTGTAAACATGCGATCTACTGTTATGCCTACAGAATAATTCCTCAGTTAATGAAGTATACATACAATAAAATTAAAGTAAACAACCCATGCAACATATAACTACTAATATAAGCTATCACAAAAGATTATCCATAAAGGGGGGGGGAGAGGAAGAGAGAGAGAGAGAGAGAGAGAGAGAGAGAGAGAGAGAGAGATATTTATAATTAAATTATATACTTCTATAATTTTTAAGTTAAAAATAATAAGCATAATACTTTGTTCCACGATATAGACCAAGTAAACATATATACTAAAATATTATGATATATAAATATTTCTAATTTAATTTTATGCACTCTACGTTCTACAAAATCATGTTACAAAATGTCCTTATGAAATATAATAAAAGGTAACATATTTAGATTTGTATCTAAATTAATTGATATCTAATATTATTTTAATAGCTTCATCAAAAAAAGCTTAAATAACCATAGGCACAAATATGTTTCTCTGTTGTCCCTTTTATTATTTAATACATTAAAATAATTAAATTAAACATATATATGTTGTACCACACTATTATAGAAATAATTTTACGAGACGATGCGTTTTTTATTAACCGTGACGGTCACAAAATTCAACTGTCGCGGTAAATACCTGCCATTTGCCACGGCGGGTATTTTTTATTTACCATAGCGGTTAAAATTAACCGCCACGGTAAATCTATTTACCGTGGCAGTTAAAAAATAACCATCATGGTTAATTATTTACCGTGGCTTTTACCGTGGCAGTTAAAAAATAACCATCACGGTTAATTATTTACCGTGGCGGTCACAAAAAAATCTGTCACGGTTAATGTTCCCATGGCCAAATACAAAGCCCATATCCATCCATCTACCGTGTTCATATATATATAAACAGTAGAGATTTAGGGTTTCACTCTTAATCCCCATCCCAGCCATCGCCCTCTCCCCCCCCCCTCCCTCCCTCCATTCTCTCCCCACGTAGGCGGCGCGGCCCCGGGCGGTCTCGTGCCAGCCTCGCGTGGATGCACGGTGGCGCAGCCCCGACAGCCTGGGTGCACGGCGGCACGGCCCCGCACGCCGGCATTGCAGCACCTCTCCCTCCCACGGATCTGGCCGCTCGTGCTCCAACGCCCGGATCCGGGCGAGGGAGGGAGCCTTCCGCGCCCAGATCCGGCAAGGGGGGCACCGGAGCGCTTCCCTTCTCGGCATGGAGGCGAGGAGTCGACACGCCCGATTCGACGAGGAGGACCACTAGAGCTCCTCCCACTCTCTCCCCGACCAGCGCAAATGCAGCTACGGCTCGCTGGATGCCGCAACAGATGGCAGCGGAGGCGGATCCGGCTTGTCGGGCCGGCGGCGGCCCGTGGATGGGCTTGGTGGGCTCAACCACGGGTTTTCATATATTTTTTTATTTTCTTTAATTTGATTAACCGTGATGGTTAAACCAACCACCACGGTTAATGGATGATTAACCGTGACCTATGTATGGTAGCGGTTGAAAAAATCGCCACAGTTAATAGTTTTTTATCGTCACAGTAAAGATTTCTTTAGTAGTGCCACCATCACGCAAATGACACACATAAAAACACATAAGCACAGAGAGAGAAGTATATATATATATATATTAACTAAAATGTGACATATATATTGACAATATAACCATTGCTACATAAAAATTTTATTGCAAAAAAATAAATCAAACATCTTGAAAGAACAAGGAGGTTAGTACATACCATAGTCCATAGGTGCCTACATCTTCATGCTCTTCTGAGAGTATTTTGATGTAAATAATTATTATAGGCATAAATATTAATGTCATCGAGCAGTCCTACCGGTCCATTCATAGATCTCACATCAAGCTCTACCACTAATCTTAAGTGACATAATGTAGGCTTCAAATGATTTCTTATGTCATCATAGTAATATTAACAAATATTTACTCCTACGATTTTGACCCGTGTGAGAGCACAGGCCGATTGATAGACTAATTTACCAAAATATGCATATTTTCTGATGTAAATCAATTATCCAAGCATTTATACATAGTAACGAATGCTACAAGAATCAAATATACATATTTATGCATGTAACTAATCAAGTGCACATATTTATGAATATAACAAACTTAAATAAACAAATTTATGCATGTAAAATTTGACTAGATTTATGTATGTATTTCTTCCTAACCACTCTATCTCAAAGTCAATTGTGACCTAGTGGTTGATATAATCTTTTATTGACATCAACGAATATTGTAATGAACATTTGAGACCCTAAACGAACTCAAATGAAAAAAGTTTAAACTAAAAATTTTTAGGTCTCTTTCAGCAAATATTTAATTCTGAAATATAGTGTTTAATTCTAAATTTTTTTATATAAATGCTTTCTACTCACTGGTGTAGACAAAACCAAGTAATCAGACCATTAAAGATTAATAAAGTTGAAAACAAAAAAACAAAGATCAGCTCATTGTTAGTAGGGCGCTAGAGTTGAAGTTTTTTCCTAGATAATGGAAAGACATTCAATTTTATCCTCTAAAAAAAGGGAATTAAAGCACCTGATTACAATAATCACACCGTAACAATGTCATACCCAATGTTAAAGACAAAACCGAGTAGAAAACCTTATGTGTGTCCAGGAAACAATCAAACACATGAGAGAAATTATAAAGGAATACCGTGCATAGTGCTTATCACATCTTGAATATTCAGTCGATTACATAAATATGGATGGTATATCAAAGTCTTAACAAGCAGAAATTAATATAAAGATAACTACGTGGTGCCTCCACAGCGACATGGAGCGGCTAACTGGTTGATTGCAAGTCCAGTAGCCCTCAACAAACTCCTCATACGTACCACAATCTATTACCCATCTAGGATTTTTATCCAAATAATGAAAAGTAAACATCATGCGTAAAGTATATCTCGTACTCAACAAGAATAATATGGGGTTCATGAGGCTCAAAAGTAGACACTGGTTTGACTACATTAGCTTTTAGTAATTCATATTTTAATGCAATTGAGTAGCAATAAGTAATTCAGGCCCAAACAAACTTATCATCAGGTAAACTTGATTAATGAATAGCAAAAACATAAACATATATCAAGAGAGAATCATCTCCATTTCATAAGATGTCAAGGCCGCTCATGTCCGTGACAACGGCTGTTATAACAGTTTAATTAACTCTGCAAAGTGTGTACATCTTTTTTCCATGAGTCGTGATTCCTGTTTGCTTGGGTTAATTACTCCCAAATACACTGCTAAGGTGCACAGCTGGGATTCGCTATGAAGTCTTTCAAGCCTTTTAAAAGCACGTCTAACAAGTTAAGACTGCTATGTTTCCAATTGACAAGCAGATATAGGAACCCTCATTCGAATGGTTCACTCATGCAGAAGCATATATAGGAACATAGGCCTCCCTATACCCAACGTGTCAAAGCCTCTTTTGCACCTTCGGTAACTACTAACAAGCTGAAAAAGATCCTTTTATTGAACTAAAGCTAGATCTGTGTTGCCCTCAAGGTTGTACTGTAAATCTCGGATTGCACTTATGTTTAAGTCCTTAGGGAGAGATATCTTAAGAATCATAAAAACTATGCTCCAGCCCCCTGGTCCATTGTTGCTAAAAAGCATGTTTTAATATTCATTTGCATATTCCATTAGTCAAGTTATAAGATCATGGAATGTTCATTGAGCACTAGCCTCATACTACTCAAATACAAACCTATAGGTATCAAGGTACACAGATACCAACATCTGGGGAGAATTCCTATGTTTATCAAGGTAGACACATGCATATATGATAATTAAGTTACTAAAGCGAATAGGACAAGGAAATCTCATGCTATACTTCCCTTGCTTAGAAAACTGCTGCTGGTCCTGTTGGTGGTCAAAGTAATCGCCTTGCCCACCGTTGAATTGATCACTGTCCATACCCGATCATCAATGAAGCAACATACAAACATCCATGCATTCATGCACGAAGCAAATAAGAACTAAACCAGAGCAATACACCGACCGAACGGAAGAAAAAACAATTTGAAAAGTTTATAAAATTAGGAGTATTCCACACATCGCTATGATCACAGAAACGTAAAATTCGCTGAAATCGGATTTAAAATGAAGAAGATTTAAAACTCTAGATGGCAAAACCGTAAATACTGTGAACTTATTTTCTAATTAAAATAATTATAAAATGAGTCCGGGACGGGGTGCACAATGTTTGGAAAATTGAAGGTCTCTTTAACAAAATCTCCCGCGAAGGGGTATGAACCCGTTGACCTTGAGATGGACGACTCGGATTAGATCAGAGAGAGAGAGAGAGAGAGAGAGAGGAAGATGTGGTGGGCCGGCTGGCTTGTCGCGGAAGCTGGGCTCAATGAAGTGGGAAGCTTGGGCCATGGGCTGTGGCTCCTGTGCGGACTGGCCTCGCGGCACTGGGCTGCTTCAGCTGGCCAGCAGGCCAAAAATCCAGAGATGGGGAGGGAAGAGAAACCCTTTTTCCTTTGTCCAGAAATTCGAAGCTATTTTACAAATGGAAGTTTGAACCAATTTGAATGAAGTTCAGAAACTACTCAATACTAAATGCACAACAATGAATGCATAAATATGTATCTCGTCTTTTAATTGATTTTAATTCAATAAAAAATATATTTCCTATGTTCAATGCACACAAATTTAAACTATTTCAAAGAATGCAATTTTTTGGGTGTTACAAACAGCCAGAATGAGTTTACATAAAAAATTGACTAATAATTTAATTTTAAACTAAAGTTCATCAATACAAATGACATAAAGAAACGCATTGCCGCATTCGCGAACGGGTATGAACCTGTTAAACTTGAGATGGACGACTCACATTAGATCAGAGATAGAGGAAGATGTGCTGGGCGGTTGGCTTGTCGCGGAAGCTGGGCTCGATGAAGTGGGAAGCTTGGGCCGCAGGCTGTGGCTCCCGCGTACTGGCTTCGCAGCGCTGGGTTGCTTCACCTGGCCAGCAGGCCAAAAATCCAGGGAGGGGGAGGGAAGACAAACCCTTTTCCTTTTTCCAGAAGTTCTGAAGCTATTTTACAAATGAAAGTTTGAAACAATTTGAATGCAGTTCAGAAACTACTCAATACTAAATGCACAAGAATGAATGCATAAACATGTATCTCGTCTTTTGATTGATTTTAATTCAACAAAAATATATTTCCCTATGTTCAATGCACACATAAAAACATATATATATATATATATATATATATATCAAATTTAAACTATTTCAAAGAATGCAAATTTTTGGGTGTTACAAACAACCAGAATGAGTTTACATAAAAAATTGACTAATAATTTAATTTTAAACTAAAAGGTCATCAATACAAATGACATAAAGAAATGCATTGCTGCATTCGTGAAGGGGTATGAACCTGTTGAACTTGAGATGGACGACTCGGATTAGATCAGAGAGAGAGAGAGAGAGAGAGAGAGAGAGAGAGAAGATGTGCTGTGCCAGCTGGCTTGTCGCGGAAGCTGGGCTCGATGAAGTGGGAAGCTTGGGCCGCGGGCTGTGGCTCCCGCGCGTAGTGGCCTCGCGGCGCTGGGCTGCTTCAGCTGGCCAGCAGGCCAAAAATCTAGAGAGGGGAGGGAAGAGAAACCCTTTTCCTTTTTCCAGAAATTCGAAGCTACTTTATGAATGGAAGTTTGAACCAATTTGAATGCAGTTCAGAAACTACTCAATACATAAAAATAAATGCACAAGAATGGATGCATAAACATGTATCTAGTCTTTTGATTGATTTTAATTCAACAAAAAATATATTTCCCTATGTTCAATGCACACATAAAAACATATATATATATATATATATATATATATATATATATATATATATATATATATATATATATATATATATATCAAATTTATACTATTTCAAAGAATGCAAATTTTTGAGTGTTACAAACAACCAGAATGGGTTTACATAAGAAAATTGACTAATAATTTAATTTTAAACTAAAAGGTCATCAATACAAATGACACAAAAGAAACGCATAGCCGCATTCTCTAGTTTGTGACAATTAATATTACTAGAGTTGAAGTAGCAATGACGATGCTCTGACGTGTCAAGCATCTTGTCTTTCATTTTTGTTACAAGAAAGTCTTTCGTCGTTAAATTGGCATCTCGATGAATCGGATACATGTTATTTTTTTTTTGAAATGGCATATTTCGATGAATCTATCAGATATTCAGATGCACTAATGTTTTTCGCTGCTTGCAGAATATGGATGAGGATGTGGAGAGGACCATCAAGATGGTAGCTGCTAAGAAATGGTTGGACGAATTTCAACTTGTTGGCCGCCAGACAGATATACGGTGCCTTAACGACAACAGTCCAATAGTGCAACCCGTGTATGGGATTGCTGGCGTTGGCAAATCTTATATCGTCAAACACGTGTACTACAAGCAAGTGATTGATCAACGCAGATCTTTCCAGAAGTTTGGTTGGGTCGATGTATCACATCCATTCAATTTAAGGGACTTCTCATGGAGCTTACTCTTGGATTTGCACTCGGGATCACTCCAACCAGCTAGCATATTGAGAGTCAGGGACCCAATTCAAGAGTGTCGTAAGCTTCTACAAAAGCATAGCTGTCTCATTGTTATTGACGGTCTGCAGTCCAGGGAAGAGTGGAAATTGATAAGAGCTGCCTTGGGCATTGAAAATAGTAATACAACCCGTATCATTGTCATTGCAAATGAAGGAAGTGTTGCCAGATATTGTTCAAAATACGCCTGGCCCGTTGAAGGCCTAGAATTCGACGAGGCACGTGAGCTCTTCAAAAAAAGGGTAAGCATACTCATAACAAGCCATATGCCTATATATATCTTTCAGATACTATTAGGGAGTTGCTAGCTAGCTCCTTTGTGATTGTTATTGTATATATTTTATGTTAAAAAAATTACAGCTTAACAATTTTTCTAGGCATAATCTGCAATTTTGGATCAGAGTAAAAGAAAACCGATAGATAAAACCACACACCTAACAGAATCTAATATATGTTGGCACAAAGATAATTAACAATTTATAATTTTTTCTATAGTTAGAAAAAAGGATAAAAACTTAATGTCCTATGACAAAGATAATTAACAAATTATAAACAAATCACAAGAAGACAAATACAATGTGGCCGTGCCATAGGGCCAGCGCCTCGCCTGATTGAGCTCAAATTTTCAGGCACCTGATGTCTAGGAAAAAATGCTTAATTATTGGACGTATTGAACGGAGCCTTGACTCAAATTCCAATGCTAATAAACAATCATCAGACATTTAATCTGGTAGGCTTTGAATCATCGGAGCCAATAATAGGGACTCGATCTATTTACTAAAGACACTCCTCAACTACTATAGAAATAGAAATGTATGAAATGACCTCCTAAATTTATATGTATACTACACACCTCTGCAATTATAAAAAATAATTTCAAATAACCTAGTAAATTCGCGTCTAAATTACCCTCCTTTAGATGCCATTGTGAAAGAGAATACAAATTAACACCTAACGTTATTTTTCAGCTACCCATATGACCTATTTAATTTTATTTGAATTACTACCTGCCTCACGGTTACAAAAAGTTATATGTTATATATTCAATGCGACGGCATTGGCCAACTCGTATAATCTAGTGAATGATAATTTTTAGTCCTGCCACATCGAATATTTAGACACTAATTTGATGTATTAAACAAAGACTAATTACAAACTAATTTATCAGCCGGAAGCTAATTTATGAGATACAGTAAATATTTGCTAATGATAGATTAATTAGGCTTAATAGTTTGTCTCATTAAGTACTACACGACGGTACAATTAGTAATTAGCTCATATAATATCTTCTAGTTAGCATTACACAATTTGATGATGTGACACAGACTATTTTTTAGTCCTTCAAACCAAACACACAAAGAACCGCCTTGACTGAGCTACGCTCCCTTGTGCCCTGCCGACGGCCATCCCGGGCCCAGCGTCCTTCAAGCCTTCCGGCAGAAGAGTGGCGGTGTGATGGGGTCTGCGTCTCTCCTAGCACCCTCACTGGCGCTCCCATCGCTGGCGACGCAAGCTCCGTTGCCTCGATCGGTCTGGATGGTAATAGCTGGTCCTCTGCGCTATGCTCTGTTATTAGAACCTGGAGCCTCGAGATGACAGTCAGAAGCCGGAGCTGTCATTGTGTCTTATACATAGGTTTCTCTTACACGTGTCATCTGTCGCACACCAAGGACGTGGTCACATCTGGAAGAGGCTGATTGGCGAGCCCAGGCGCACTCATGTAGGCCACACGCGACATGCCTACCCTTGTCAAAGTTGCGTCATGCCAGGCGTGACTGCACCCGGGGTGTCCGACACAGCTTCGCGAGGGTACAGAGGCATGTGTGTCAGGATCAGAGCATCTATCATATTCTAGAGGAAGATTCCTCATGTCAGTCACGGTGAAAAGCTGGACTGTGAGTAGCATGATTAGCACTCGTGCATCCATTGGTTGGCTTCCACCTTCCAAGGTTGGGAGCTTTGTGGGGTAAGCCAAGCCCCCGGACATGGGCGACTTGGGCGCGAACCTTTTCTCTAGAGCTGGCCGTCTTTAGTCTAGTACACCTCTGCAGTAGTCGAGAGTGTGGGCACGCGAGCACACACAATGGGTGTCCCCGAGCGTGTAGCTAATTAGGAGAATCAATTACAGGTTGATCATACTGTCATTGCGCTAATCTATGGGTTTAGGTAACCCCTCTGATAGGTCAGAACAGGAGACCTCCAAACCACCCGTGGCCTCCAGAGCCATCTCTATGATGGCGGCGAGGGGATCTTCCTTTTTTCTTGATTGTTTGTTTGGCCGAGGTGGGAACTCCACTTCGGTTTTGTTTGTATGTCTAAGGACGTGAGGAGCAGTACCGCCACCTGTGGGTTGGGTAACGCCCTCCCTGAGGTCAAACCGGTCCGGCCCAAGCGGGAGCTTAGTCATTCCCTTGAACGATGATTGACCTGGGCCTGCATTAAGTAACCCACTTACCCAGATGGCCGTGGGTCAAGCAACTTCGCTCGTTGCCATTGCGTCACCTAGTTTCCCACCCCTGCCAAGGGGTCGGTGGCAGCTTCAATGGCTAGGGCTGCATCTTATGCAATGGCTATGGCATGGGCCCATCGCTTATTCCACTAGTCTAGAGGCGACCACGTGTCGTCCACTAGCTAGGCTTCGAACCACTGGTGTCGCTAGCGAGAGGTGCCCCAAGGCCCGTCATGGTGCTCCTATGACTGCCCCGCGCTTGCCGCCGGGCGCCTCGACGGAGGGAGCAGCTTCAGATGGGAGCAGCTACAGGCGCCGGAAGAGGGAGAAGGGAAAGTCAGCATTGCCTTGCGTCGCGAGGATGGGAGCGAAGCAGGGGCATGTGGGCGTCGTGACTCACAAGGATGGAGATGTGCGATGCACAGATGCGAGCCACTCGATACGGTTTTTGTCCGAGTAAGTCTGGGGACGGTGGCTAGGAACAAGATAAGGTAGGGTTAGGTGTTTGCTGCGTTGTGTACAAATGTGGCCTGTTAAGGTGGTAGAGTGCCAACACTGGGCCGAGGCTATTTTACGGGTCATGCCATGCTTCCGGCGTGCCTAGGGAGCAGCCTAGGCACGGCCTTTGCATTGGGCCGTGCCGTGCTCATGCCCAGCCAAAATATCGTGCTTTGGGTCAGGCCGTCGTGCCCCATGCTACATGCACATATATACAGTAACCTCATCAGCTAGGATCGATCATATTAGGTGCTTAGGCATATGCAGATGAGGGTTAGGTTTTGCATGAATGGGTAAAGGTGGCCCCAACCGACACCGGGAGGACAATTGTGCGCTGGGTGACTTTCTATGGTTTGTGTAGGCTAAATAAACTCATAAGGTATATACGAAAGGCGCCCCTGATGCTCTGTTATGCTTGTGTTGACCAAGCTTAATGGAGGGCTTTGAGAAAATTCTCAAAATAAAAGCATATCCAAGAGTACCCAACAATCCTTTATAAATCTATTTTTTTGGAAAAATGAAAAAAATTCTATCCCCAACAACTTCTAAATTCACGTCCTAATCTTTTGGAACTCGAGAAAAAAATGCCCCTTGCATGTAAAGATACGCGTTACGCGCAGCGCAGTACAGGTCACGCCAATCCTTATTTCCCCTCGTGGTCTCCTCCATGTGCGGCATGAAGTCATAGCAGCAAGCCTAGCAAGCGGACGCATGCAGTAGAGTGTGGCACAGAGGACGCCGGGGGGCGCCTCTGCTGCGACACAGTCGCCCTGGCGCATGCGGCTGAGCCACCGCGGGCCTTCCCTGGCGAAGTCAAGCGCTCTTATGCGTCGCTGCGTGGTCCTTGGCATGCCTCCGCACCACCCCTCGCCGCAGGGTGTCCCTCCCGGCCGAGATTATTGGCCGCTCGCTTTTGTCCGCGCATGCTCTGGTTGCAAACATGAGAAGAAGGGAGTAGGAAAGGAAAAGGAGGAATACAGGGTTCCAGGTGAGACAAGCATAATAGAGAAGATCTAGTGGGAGGGCTCAAATGGCTATAGAAACAAATTTAGGGTTCCTGATGTAAAACATCATAAATCCTGGACCGATCAAATTTTTATTTTTGGAAGTGAAATATTTGAAACTCATGGAGATGACCTTCTTTGTTCATCCCAATACTTTTTCAGGAGTTGCAAAACTCCATGTTTTCAGGATAAAAAATATTTGGTACTCTTGAGGATACTCTAAGATGATAGAAAGCTTATAGTAAGTTGTCCTTAGCATTTGTTGAATCGAAAGAGAGAGTGTACAAAATATAAAGGAAGAGTTTAAGTGACATAGCTTGATAAGTATCCCAACATCTGGCTTACACCGTCGACCGAACAACAACACTAACAAGGATCTAGGCAATACATCGACCGCTATCTTGCATGGGCCATCCCACACTGAGAGTAGCTAGCGCTTGCCTCCGCCGAGTTCTGTCCAGTTGTGGATGCTGGCGCCTGGACGCCGGGCTCGCCCAAGCATGGGTTGCTAGCTTGTAGCGACCCAGGGATTCGACGGGTCTGACTCGAGCTTGCCTGGGTCGATGAGACATCTTCCCTCCTACAGTTTTGTTTTGGTCACCGGCGGGTTCGGCTTCTTTGGGATGTTGCCCAGGTAACACGCGCGCGGCGGCCATGTTGTATGCCACTCAGGGAGAACTAGGTATGCCCGGAGCCTCCGTGTCGTTGATGTTGTTCTAGATGCATGCTCCATCTCTTCTCGCCTCTACTCCAGCTCTCGGTGTTCGGCTTTGAGATTGGGCTGACTCACCTTGAGACACTCCGCCTTCTCTTGGAGGCAGGCAGCTTGGCCATTTGGAGTTACTAGGTCTGAAGGCGTGACATCGTGTACCTTTGACTGGATCCCCCGCGATGTAGAAGCCTTCCCCCACATTGGAGTTGTCCTCCAAGTTAAGCCCCCGAGAGCAGCTCGAGTAAGGTGCGCACTGAGGCGACATCATCAGTCCCAGCAGTGACTGAAAGAGAACGGTGCCGCAGAGCGCTCTTTGGCTCATTAGCTGCTCCATCCAACTCAAACTGGAAGAGCACACACAATTAACTATTGTGGATTATTAATATAACCTCAAAAGTTATTTTTAATGGCATTGGATTCGTAAGAGAGCATTTTTTATGATTGCTAAATTATAGAATTCTATATATTTATTATCCCTTATATAGTCTGGGTCTTTATGGTGGCAAGCGGCACGTATGTTTACACTCAGCAAATCATTTATATATTCATGGCACAGTGGACAACTTTATGGTTTATTAACTTTCTTTGTTGCAGTGATATGATGGTGAATTAGAAACAAATGTTAATTTGATTTGATTATAGGACTTAAGGTGGTTGTTTTCTTGTAAAGCTTAAGAGGGTTGTTTTCAATGTCGATTTAAGTTTTTGCTTCGATTATCTATTGTAGTGAGTAGTGACAGAGCTGGCTCATTTTGATGCAAATGTAGGGAGTTATTTTGATTAGTTTTCTCCATGTATATATATATATATATTTTTATTATAAAAAATTTGGCCAATTTGAATTAGTTTGATTAGCATGTATCGTATGGTTGCATTCTTTTTTGGGCAGAGAGAGTGGATTTAATAAGGGTTACTTGCCTCCACATTGGTCTGATAACCATATAATTTTCCTTTTTATCTTTTGCTTCGATTGGTGGTGCAACTTGTACTTTGCAATTTTGAACACCTCCAATTAGTTCTGGCTAGCTTGCTAGTACCAAATTTGGTATCTAAATTATAATGCCCATCTTTAAATTCATTGGTTGGCAGGCATCAGAGAAGGCGGACACTTTCTGGCCAACCGACCCAAGCCCCGCCGACAATGAGCGAGCGAAAAATATCCTAGTCAAATGTGGTGGGATTCCCAAAGTGATAGTTGCTATTGCTGACTCCATGACCGAGGGATGGCTCCCTGTTGATAATTTTATGTGGATTTTGGAGAACGACCAAGTATTTGCTAGTTTACGGAATCTGTTTTCCTGGGTGCATTCCTACTTCCATTCTTGCGAAGATTACCTCAAGCCATGCATCTTCTATCTGTCAATCTTCCCTCTGGACCATATAATTCGGCGGAGGCGTTTGGTGCGGCGTTGGATCGCCGAAGGCTACTCTAGGGACACCAAGGAAAAGACTGCTGAGGAGAATGGGGAGGAGTCCTACAAGAATCTATGCATGCTAAACATGATCCAAGTGCCAGGGTCAACAAGTTCGACCTTTCTCATCAGGATGTCCTTGTGCCGAGTCAATGGTTTCATTCGTGAATACATTATCTCACGGTCAATGGAAGAGAACCTTGTATTTGCACTGGAGGGTCACTGTAGCGTGAACTATTCGCAACACACAGGACGGCATCTCACCATAGGGAGCACCTGGGACAAGGACAGGATTGTGTATCAGAGCATCGACTTCTCACATCTGCGGTCACTTACCGTTTCTGGCAAGTGGGAGTCATTCTTCATCTCAGACAAGATGAGGCTACTACGGGTGCTTGATCTGGAGGATGCATCATCAGTAACTGATGGTGACCTGGAAGCGATTGCCAAGCTGCTGCCCCGCCTCAAGTTCCTCTCCCTTAGAAGGTGCCAAGAGATCACAACTCTGCCAGATTCCGTTGGTCGTCTAAGGCAGCTCCAAACTCTGGATATCAGACACACCTCCATAGTCAGGCTGCCAACAAGCGTCACAAAGCTACAGAAGCTGCAGCACATTCGTGCCGGTACCACTGTTCTAATGGGTGATGACTCTAACACTACTGTTGAAAGTAGCCTTCCAGCAGCACCAACACCACCAGAAGTAGCATCAACATCGTCGCCATCCTTGATTAGCAGTAGCACGCCGCGTGCTGCGACTGTGGCGTCCTGGGTCCGGGCGGTGGAGGTGTGGGCACGCCACTGGCAGCTGCTTCCTGGCTCTCGTAACGGTGGCGTGGAGGTGCCTCGAGGGATTGGCAGAATGATGGCCTTGCATAATGTCAGTGTCATCGACGTCAGCGTCGCAAGCGGTGGGCAGGCTATTCTGGAAGAACTCAAGAACCTCACGCAATTGCGTAAGCTTGGAGTGTCTGGTGTCAATCGGGAAAACTGTCAGGGGTTGTGTTCTGCTATCTCAGGTCTCCCCCATTTGCAATCTTTGTCAGTGTGGCTCGACAAGAATCAAGCTGGATGTTTGGATACCATTTCCTCCCCTCCCGAGGAACTACAGAGCCTTAAGCTATACGGGTGGGTAGGCAAGTTGCCAGCATGGATCAAGGAGCTAATCAATCTTAGCAAATTGAAATTACAGATGGACATGATAACGCAAGATGAGGTGGATCTCCTCATGTATTTACCAAGCCTATGTACTTTATGTCTTTCTTCCAAGGACTTTCAATATGGAGAGCTCCGGTTCAGGGAGTGGTTTCGCCAACTCTTGGTCCTCGAGATTGCTTGCAATTTCAGGCTAAAGGCTGTTACGTTTGAACGTCCGGTAATGCAATGGCTTGAGGTCCTGAAGATCCGCTGCTGTGATGTAACGTCCCTAAAATTTACTGGGCTCAAGGAACTAGGCGATCTCAGGGAAGTCTCACTTAGTGGATCCTGTGATGACAAGGTGAAGCAACACTTGCAGAGCCAACTTGATGAGCATCCGAGGGAAATGAAGCCTGTATTGAAGGAGGAACCAGGTTGGTCTTGATGGCCATTGCCTTTGCCTCTACGTCCATTCACATTTATTTGAGGGACTACTCGGCTGCTGCTATTTTTATTTCTCTTCCCTCTCTCTACATACTACTCTGTTTGGTCCAGTCTTCTCGATCAAATAGATACATATTCTAGGACTTGTATCCCTAGGTAACTAAATATTCAGCATATGAATTTATGAATGACGCATATCACCAGCGAAGAACTCTTTATATATATCTGTCGATATTAATTCCAGTTTGTTAGATATGTGTCGAATATGTATACAAATTTGGTTATGCTAGGACTTGAGTTGTATTAAGGGTTAGGGTAGAATTGGAGTCAAACTCTGTGTCCTAGGGCAGAGTTAGTCCTGACTCTTGATGCTCACATTGCCTCCACATCCATTCCCATTTTTTTTTAGGATCGGCTGCTGCTATTTTTATTTCTCTTCCCTTGAGTACTCTTTCTATGACTTGTATCCCCAGCAACCTTACTCTTTCTATGACTTGTATCCCCAGCTACCTAAGGGTTTTTTGGATGCACTCGTATTTCTCTCAAACCATGTGTGTGTGTGAGCAGATTAGAGTGGAAGTTAAATTAATTCACACTTTAATCCACTCTAACACACATAGATTGAGGTGAATTCGAGAGCATCCAAACAAGGCAGGGCTTGTTTAGTTACAGCCCAAACCAAAGGGGTTGGAGGGGATTGACGGAGATTTAATCCCCTAGAAGTCAAAATCCTCTTCAATCCCCTCCAATACTCTCCAATCTCCTCCAATTGATTTGTAACCGAACAAGCCCTAAATGTTCAGCATAAGAATATACGAATAATGCATATCACCAGCGTAAACTCTTTATACATCTGTTGACATTCATTTTAGTCACACAGTAGCTACAGCTAGCATGCCCAAGTAGTGGCGGATCAGCTAGCATGCCCAAGTAGTGGCGGATCTAGGAGTTTGCTATAAGGTATGCTGCGTCAAAACTTTTATGTATAACACGGTAAAATCCATTTGGAAATTCAGTAAAAAAACAAAAAAAATTGTCCCGCAAATCGGTGTTCAAGTGAAAACTAGCATAATCAATAATTTTTACGTTTAATAATTTATATAATTTATCCTTCCTGCATTGCAGATATGTATCGAAGATTTCTTAGTTGATTGAATGGTTGCTACTCATTTTGCTACTCGTGTCACTACATTCAGATTCTTGCAACAGCCTTGAGTGCTGCTCACAAAGGCTCCCTAGCTTGCTACCTTATGCCGAGGAAATAACAATTGCGTAGCTTCTAGAAAATATAACATCATATAGGCTTCTAGAAAATATAGTATCATAACCTTTAGAAGAAAGTTAGACGGGATCGTCATTTTGTTAGCCGTGTTTATATAGTTCAGAAAAGAGATCTCCGTCCCCACCAGATGAAGGACTCGGCTTCTGCGAGTCTGCGCGTGTGAGTGGACGAGCGCCGTCGCCTTTGCATCAGGCAAGCGAAACAGCGCGGCGCCTGCTGCTTGGGATCGCAACTTGCAAGGCAAGCCACAGACGAAGCGGCGTGGCACTTGAGAATTGAGATTGCGAGGCAGGAGGAACACATCGTGATTTTGTTTTCCTAGTTTTATACAGACTAGCAAAAGTGTCCGTGTGTTATAATAGAACTCAACAAAAATAAAAGTCAAATTTCGTACTATTATTAGATGTGAGTTGTTCTATCTTGTATGAGCGTGGATCATGAGTCTGATACGAAGGATGCGATCCAATAGATCTTATAATCAGACTCCGTATCAATAATCGTTAGACACGATTTTTTGTAACTCATATGAACGTACGGGTCATGAGTTCCTGTCACATATGTGACACAAAGGGCGTAGGTGTTGTTTGGAATGTAAAAAAGGCTGGATGAAAAAAAAAACACTGTCCGGATAGTTGCGGTGAGTTAGAAGAAAAATGAGGATGAAATTTTAGGTCTTTAATATTAGGCTAGAAAATATGCATGTGTGTTGTAACGAAGAATGTAAATAAAAAGTATATATACCTCAGATGAGCTTAATTGTCACACGTTCAATAAAAACGGTGACAAATTATCGTGTTGACGGGCCAAATCCGGCCCAAGAGGAAGACACGGCCAGGGGCCAAGGGACCCCACAGCCCGCCCTAAGGAGGAGGGGCGTGGGGCGGCTGCCCTGCCACTGCCGCCGCCTCCCGCCTCCGTCGTCGCCGCCACTTCCTTCGCAAGTTACCTTTAATTATTATTATTATTCAGGAAAATAAGAACGAGAAGTCTGTGTTCGATAAGGACTTTCCCGATAGAGTCCACTCGGGACTATAAATAATAGGAGCTTGTAATCAATTCAATCAAGAAATAGTTGGGCATTAAGTCATTTATTTTCAATCTCTCTTGCTCTTGCTCTCGCCCTACCCTAGCTGCCGCCCCTGCACCGCCGCCCGCCGTCCCCTGTCGCCCACCGCCGCCGCCGCCAGTGCCGCCGCTGCCGCCCCTCCCGCCTCCTTTTCCAATCCACCGAGCCCAATCCACCCTCCCCCACTGCGTGTGTTACAACTGGTATCAGCAGACCAGAAGAACTCCATGGCTTCCACCACCACCATTAATTGTTGCGTTCAAGAGGATCCTCGACGCCTTCACCATGACCTTCACCGAGCACGTCGACGAGATGAACCGCCGCCTGGGCGAGCTCGACACCCGTCTCTGCACGATGGAGGAGCAACGTCTCGCGAGGAACAGATCTACACCGATATCGCCGACCTCACCGGCCCCCATCAATGGCGCCGGCACAGATGGGAGTTCACACATCATGCGAATTCTGGAGCTCAGCATATGACAGCGCCCGCACCGGCACCACCACTACGCAAGGAGGCAACGACTGCGGTTAGGGAGGCTACATCGACGATCATGGACCGTGTCATTCTAGGTGCTCCGCTGTGGCGCCCGCCGCACAACGTCCATCTAATCACACCGACATGCGATGGAGCGACAGATCCATTGCCGTGCATGTCCAGGATGCAACTTCTCTTCCGCCTGTACAATGTTCCTGAAGAGGAACAGGTAAACTATGCAGCTCTCCATCTGACAGACATTGCTTCTGCATGGTTCTTGCAAATCTCAGCAGCAAAGGCTATTAGCGATTGGGCATTATTCACGTGGATTCTCCGCCGTGAATTTGGTCACCTACGGATACCAGGCTTTACAGATTGGCCGCGACAGACAGACACAGTGTTCTAGATAGCCTTTATGGTTCTAAAACAATCCAAGGTGTGGTCCTCCCCGATGGGTCCTCCCCAAAGGTTTTCCTACGCTTTTGCGGCCAAGGACGGTCTCTAGGTCAGTCTAATCGATCTCAAATTTACTGCGTGTTGGAAGTTGCTTGTTCTAGACCTTGCAGATGTCAGATTTAGATCTCAATCCAGCTGCCTTTATAAATCTATTTGCACAAACGATAACGTTATTCCAACTATATATCACTATAAATTGATTCACACTGACGTGTTTAAGCTAGCTCACTACCCCAGACTCATTTTCTCCCTACGGTTGACAGCAACCGCGTCGGCCCGCAACCTCGGTCAGGGGAGCTGGAGCATCCCCCGCGTGACAAACAACACCGTCCGGGATTGTCTCTCCCGTCGGTGGGCCACCGTCACGGGCCTGCTGAGAGCCCTTGACGCGCTTGGATTTGGTTGCGCGCGCTGAAGCGCTGCACTATGGCCCAGGCAACAGAGAGAGAAACGGAAGGCATGCGCGGGATCTCCGGAAAAATTTCGGCCACACGCTCCATCTGCGAACACAAGGTTCATACTTGTGGTTCAGTTGTGATGATGAGTGATTGATTCAACTACTAGCATCTCGGATGGGGTGCTACTGACGGTGGTGAAAGCCACGAGTTCCACATGTACCTTGGCTTGTGTTGTGCAGGTGTCGAGCATGGAGGCGGTGGCCGACGGCGAGGTGAAGGTCAAGTGATGGCGGGCCGCGCCGAATGGACCGGAGCGGTGAAAGGGCGGACGCATCGAGACTTGGACTGAGGGACCCGGAATCGCCGGGCGGGATCGCGTTGCTGGCACTTGGCTTCGACAAGTGCAAGGACATGGGCCGGTTTGTTGGTTTGGGCCTCAAAACCAACGGTGGAGGGTTTCGGTGGTTTGGGCCTCAAAACCACCCGGCGGGTTTTCGGGTTGAGCCTCAAAACCCCGGGGCGGAGGTCCCGAGGTGGACGGACGACACGTGGCGGCATCGGGGAGTTCGCCGAGGCGAAGCTACCGGTGAGAAGGCGCGGTGGCCGTCGGATCGAAGATTGCATCGAGTCGGTTCGAGTTGGACCGCAATGTCCCTAGGGCTAGGCGGTTTGCTCAGAGTTGTATCAGGGGCAAAAACTAGAAAATGAAATAAGCCCGGTCGATAAGTAAGGTGGAGGGAGCCCCATCTCCCTCACCTCTCCCATTTGCATTTTCTCATTTAGGGTTTTCTTCCTCTAGTTGCTTGTGAGTGAGAGAGAGGTCCACTAATCCTTCATTAGTGTAATCAAACTCGTGTGAAGGGAATGGAGGTCCCGAATCCTCCATATTTCCTCGTGGAGTCAGATCATTGAGTTGCTTGCATTGATTCGCGTTTTGTTCTTCGCGTTTTTCGTTATCCCCTCTTTCCCCTCTTCGCGTTCTTAGCGATTTCTCGGGCTGTGATCCATCTCTTTGCGAACCATTTGTTTCTACTTGATCTTGGTCGTGGATTGATCCTTTCCACCGAAGGATTTCATCCAATTCCTCACGAATCCACAGATCGGGTCGAATCGAGTTTTTCGGGGAAAACTTGCTCTTAAATCGGATTTTGTTGTTTTCGGAGTTGTAGTGTGTTTGGGGTTGTGGTCTTCATGGAGTAGTTTTAGAACTACCTTGTGAACCTCTCTGCAAAATTTCAGATCAATCGGAGTTGATTTGGTTGAGTTTTGGATTCGAAATCGAATTTTCCAGGTTTCAGCCCGTGCATGCCGGACACGTCCGGTGTGAATACCGAACACGTCCGGTAGACTTAACTTTGGAATTTTGAGCTGAAATTTTGTGGAGACCTTCTTCTGTGTGTCTAGTTTCTAGGGTTAAAATTTCACGATTTTTGGACATCGTTTGTTTGGGTTTTTCATTTTTCTCCCAAAGTTGCTCTGTGCTGAAACTGAGGTCCGGTGCATACCGGACACGTCCGGTATGAGGTCCAGTACGAGGGTCTGAAGGCGGTTTTGCTGAGTTGTTCGTTTCTTGACCGTCCGAGGTCCGATTTGAGTTCCGTTTGTTGCGTTGGGTTTATAGCATCACGTGCTTCGTATCCAAGTACTCTTGTCACAAGTTGGCTTGAGTATTTTGGATTGGCCACTCTCTCCTTCTCTATAGGAATTGAGTGTGTCGCTTTTGGAGTTTCGTTGAGTGCTCGTGTCCGATCTTTCTCGGTTGATCCGCTGTACCTCTTGGACATCTCCAAGGGTATCCACCTACCTGTTAGGTCGTGATCTTACCGCTCGCTTGTGGTTTTACTTTTGGGGTTCGATTTTGGGACAGCGGTCAAAAGTTTCGAAAGAAATTTGAGGCTCCCATTCACCCCCCCTCTGGTCGCCGTTTTCGGTCCTTCAATTGGTATTAGAGCAGGTTAAGGATCATTCCACCTTAATCGGTTCTTGATCCGCAGAAGGCGACATGGCTCGTGGTTCAGGGAAGCCACCGTTTTTCGATGGAACAAATTACCCGTACTGGAAGATTCGGATGTCTGCATATCTCCAGAGTCTCGGTGCGGGGTATGGGAAATTTGTGAGAATGAGGCTTACGTTGTTCTCCCGCTCGTGTTGGTCGAGCAAATGGAACAACACGATGCCAATAGCGAGGCACGTAATGCTCTCTTCTCGAGTCTTTCCTCGAAGTCCGAGTTTGAGCGTGTCGGACACTTGACTACTGCTAGAGAGATCTGGGTGAAGCTACAGAGCTATCACGAGGGGACTCCCCAAATTAAGACCAGACTCTTTGACACATACAAGCAGGAGTATGAGAGTTTCCGACGCCTTGATGGCGAGACCATCGATTCTATGTTCTCACGCTTTCACCATTGTCAACAAGATGCGTGCGAACAAGCCAAACTTGCCCTATGACGATCATGAGAGAGCTTTGAAGTTGTTACATGCTCTTGATCGGAGGGTTTGGGATGCGAAGGTGCAAGCTCTTCTCGAGTCGCAGAACTACGAGACCCTCACCGTGGGACGAGCTCTTGACAAGCTGAAGTCCAAAGAGATCGACCACCGAGATCCAGGCCAAACTTCACAACCCCTCTCTCCGACTATGGCGCTGGTGTCGGGAATAACGGTGTCACTAGTTCTTCAGCTAACCCCTCCTCTGCGATGTTTGCCTTGTCTTCGTTGATCACGGTGGACGGAGGAGCGGTTGGACGTGCTCGGAGACGATGAGCTGGCCCTCGTCATCAGCCGGTTCTCGCGGTTCCACAACAACCGCTTGAATCGTCGGCGAGGTGGACCGAAGGATGGATGCTATGGATGCGGCGACCCCGACCACTTCGTCGCCAACTGTCCCCAAGCAAAACAAGCACTCCTTCGGCAAGTCCACCTCCGACAAGCACAAGGAGAAGCGCGAGTACACCTCAGAGCAGCAAGTACAAGTCCAAGGGAGGCTTTGACAAGGAAGCGATGAAGCGCAAGTTCGTGAAGAAGTTCAAGGCAAGAGAGCGCCTTCCTCGCCTCCCTCGGCGACCTCGACTCCGACAACGAGCATGCTTCCTCCTCTTGAGCGGCGGCGAGTCCGAGAGGAAGGTCGAGGACAAGCTGAACGGACTACGCTTCCTCGCCGACTCCACCCACGGAGGCTTCTGCACCATGGCACTTGGTGACGAGGTGGAGAGCGGCAACGGCGATGCTCCCGACGGCGGCGGCGGCGGCGACCCATCTAAGGTATCACCTTCCGTCGATGCTCTTGTCGCCGAGGTTGATGACTTGACTTGCCACTTTGCTTCGTCAAGATATGTTGCTTAAGCATCTTTGCTAGGGATAGAAAAAGAGTACAAGGCTAAGCTAGAAGATGCGCTTAAGGAGCTTGAGCTAGTTAAGAACACTCCCATAGTGTCGACGAGCCGGAGTGTGAGTTTTGTAGCGTTTACATGGCTGATCTTGCTAGTCTGCAAAATCCAAGTGCGCTAAGTTGGTTGATGATTTTGATAGTGTGCGTGCTTCACCTGTTCTGTTGAGTGCGTGCAAGTCTTGCTCGGACTTGCAATCTGAGTTGGCAGAGAAGAATGCCAAACTTGCTTTGTTTGAAAAGGCCAACTCAGATAGCACTAGTGTGGCTAAGTGTGCTCTTTGTGAGGGTTTAGAGCTTGAACTTGCAAATTGTCGGCATGACAAGGTGCGTACCGAGGAGGAAAACACATACCTTCGGACCATCTTGAGTTGGGTGTCTTGCAGTGAGCCGCAACTTGGTATGATGGTTAACCAATTCAGGAGGGGAATTGGTGGACCGGGATTAGACTTTGCTTTAGGTCGGAAAGGTGATGATCTTTATGGCAAAGTTGGTGAGTTTAGTGGTGTGCCTCCGAGTGAAAAACCTTCCACTACTCCCAAGCTACTCAAAATCACTCCACCTAAGCCACTTGTGCCTCCCACCAAAGATGGAGTGTTTGAAGAACCTCCAAGAGCTCCACCCCAGAAACAAGTGTGGATTCCAAAACCGAACCACCTAAGGAACCCACTTGACACACTCCCTTCCATCTCTGAGGAACCCCTTCCCAAAGCCAAGCCACCTCCAAGAGTGAACCATATCCACAAGAAAGTGAGCCAAACACCTAAGAGAGAGGTGTACCATTGTGAGTATTGTCATAGGGATGGTCACTTGGTTGAGTTTTGCTTTAGGAGGAAGAGAGATGAGAAGCGTGAGTTTGAGTTGAACAACCGGAACATGTACCGTCCTCCCCATGGCGTACATGTACCGCCTGCTCGTAGGCGCACTACTAGGCCTAGAGGTGCAATGCCTCAAGGTGCTAGGCCTCAGGTTGCGAGACCACGTGGGTGGTCGTGCACGGCGGGGTTCAGGTCGTGGTCAATATGACTATGAACCTCACGGGCGGTGCTTTTGTGTCCCACGGCTCTAGCGGACCACGTTTTTCCTCTCGTGGTGATCGCTTTCCTCAAATGGGACATGGCATGTTTGGTGTTTTTCCTAACACTTTTTCGAGCAAATGATGCATCACCGGTATCCTTCTCGGTTTACTAACCCCAAGTGGTGTGCCATTTGCTCATCCTATGTCGTTCTATTGATGTAGGACGGAGGCTTGGAGAACACATGGCTCATTGATTCCGGATGTTCGCGCCACATGACCGGAAGTTCTAAATGGTTCTCCAAATTTCTCGACCCCGTGCAACACAAAGAGTACATCACATTCGGGGATAATAGTAGAGGTAAAGTGGTCTCTCGTGGAACCATTCGGGTTAACGAGCTTTGTTCTCAAGGATGTTGCTTTGGTCTCGAACTTGCATTTTAATTTGCTCTCTGTTTCGCAACTCCTTGAGGATGGCTTTGAAGTGCGCTTTAAACATGGTTTTTCTCGAGTTCTCGATTCTCAGGGAGATCTTGTTTGTCGGATCGTCCCATTTGGCCGTGTCTTTCGAGCTGATTTTTCTCACTCTTTTGGCTCTTCCCGCTTGTTTGGTGGCCGGATCCTCTTCGAGCTTTGGAAGTGGCATAGGAGACTTGGTCATTTGAGCTTTGACCTTCTTTCTAGGTTGAGCTCACTTGGCTTAATCCAAGGATTGCCCAAGTTGAAATTTGAGAAGGATCTTGTTTGCCACCCTTGTCGTCATGGAAAGATGGTAGCCGCTTCTCACTCACCTGTGAATCAAATCATGACCAAGGAACCCGGCGAAGCTACTTCACATGGACACGGTTGGTCCAGCTCGGGTTCGGTCGGAAGGTGGGAAGTGGTATGTGCTAGTGATTGTGGATGACTTTTCGAGATACTCTTGGGTGTTTTTCATGGAGAGTAAGGATGAGGCTTTTTCACATGCTCGAGATTTGATTCTTCGGTTGAGAAATGAGTTCCCTAAGAATGCCATGAGAGCTATTCGTAGTGACAATGGCACGAGTTCAAGAATACTCATTTTGAAACCTTTTGCAAGTCTTTGGGTCTTGAGCACCAGTTTTCCTCACCTTATGTTCCGCAACAGAATGGCATTGTTGAGCGCAAAAATCGGACCCTTGTTGAAATGGCCAGGACGATGCTCGATGAGCATAGGACTCCTAGGAGGTTTTGGGGCCGAAGCAATCAACACTGCTTGTCATGTTTCCAATCGCATCTTTCTCCGTGCTTTTTTTAAAGAAAATTTCTTATGAGTTGCGATTTGGGAGGTTACCCAAGGTGAGTCATTTCAGGGGTGTTTGGGTGTAAGTGCTTCATCTTGAAACAAGGTAATTTAGACAAGTTTGAGTCCAGGTCTTCCGACGGTATCTTTCTTGGTTATGCTTTGCATTCTAGAGCTTATCGAGTACTTAACCTTGAAACTAACCGTGTTGTGGAGACCGTGAGGTCACATTCAATGAAACTATGCCTTGTACAACCCCCCTGTCTTTGAGCGTGCAGGTGATGAAGAGCTTGGAGAAAGCATTTTTGTGGAGGAGGAGCGGGCGATGCCGATTGGGGTGATCCCGAGCCGACTCCACCGGCTGCCCCTATCGAGCCTGCGACGACTACTTCAGCTCACGGTCCGCACCCATCTACTTCCACTTCTTGGGCACCGTTCGAGCAGCTTCCTCACCAGCGCCCCGGCTGTACCTCGAGGAGGCACCAGGCCGCTGTTGAGGGGGAGGCGACTTCTTCCAGAGAGGCTCCACGACACATTCAGCGTCGTCACCCCGCTCGGGCGATGATCGGTGACATTGACCAGCGAGTCACGCGGTCCAGGTCGTATCACATCTCTCACTTTGCTCATTATGTATTTGTAGCTTCTTTTGAGCCCCGAGATGTTGGACATGCTTTATCTGATCCTGATTGGGTTAATGCCATGCATGAGGAGTTAGAAAATTTTGAGAGAAACCAAGTCTGGGTCTTAGTTCCTCCACCTCCAGTGTCATCCTATAGGTACAAAGTGGGTGTTTAAGAACAAACAGAGTGAAGATGGGGTGGTTGTTAGGAATAAGGCTAGGCTTGTTGCTCGGGGTATTGCCGAAAGAGGGGATAGACTTTGAGGAAACCTTTGCTCCTCAGAGCTCGCTTAGAGGCTATCCGCATTCAATTGGCGTTAAGCTCTTGCTAAGGGCTTTAAGTTGTTTCGGATGGATGTCAAGAGCGCTTTTCCTCGAATGGGTACATTGAGGAGGAAGTGTATGTTAGACAACCCCTGTGTTTTGAAAATTTCAAGTATCCTAACCATGTCTTCAAATTGCATAAAGCTTTGTATGGTCTTAAGCAAGCCCCTAGAGCATGGTATGATAGGCTGAAAACTTTTTTGCTTAAGAAGGGGTTTAGGATGAGATCGGTAGATAAGACTTTGTTTCTCCTCAAGCAAGGCAATGACCTTCTCTTGGTTCAGATATACGTGGATGATATTATCTTTGGTGGCTCTTCTCACGCTTTGAATGCCAAGTTTGCGAGTTTATGAGCGGGGAGTTTGAGATGAGCTTGATGGGCGAGTTGACTTTCTTCCTCGGCCTACAAATCAAGCAAACACGGGATGGGACGTTCGTGCATCAAGGCAAGTACACAAAGGACGTCCCCGAAGAAGTTTGACATGGGCGAGGCCAAGCCTCTTTCGACGCCCATGTCGACTACGACGGCCCTCGACGCCGATGAGGATGGAGAAGCGGTCGATCGAAGGAGTTCCGGCATGATCGGGTCGTTCTTTGTACGACGGCAAAGACCCGACATCCGATTCTTTGTGTGCCTCTGCTCCTACACGCTTTTCGCGGCGTCGCCGCGCACACCTCTCACCGTCGGGCGGTGAAACGCATCATGAGGTACCTCCGCTTCACTCCCCGAGTTTGGACTTTGGTACTCTGCTTCTTCCTCGCTCTCTCTTTGCGGTTATTCGGATGCTGATTTTGTTTGGCCGCCGCTTAGATAGGAAGTCCACGTCGGGGACTTGTCGGTTTTTGGTTCGTCCCTTGTGTCTTGGTCATCCCGTAAGCGGTCTAGCGTTGCACAATCCACTACGTGAAGCTGAGTATGTCGCCGCTTTGCCGCTTGTTGTTCCCAAATGCTTTGGATGATAGCCACCCTACGTGATTTTGGTCTTGAGTTCTCTAGAGTGCCCTTATCGTGCGATAGTACTAGTGCCATCGTTGTTGCTAAGAACCCAAAGACTTCACTCTAAGACCAAGCACATAGATGTTCGCTTTCACTTTCTCCGTGATCATCAAGAGAAAGACGACATTGAGTTGCATCATGTAGCCACCCGGGATCAACTGCGGATCTTCTTACTAAGCCCCTCGATCAAGCGACTTTTGCTCGCTTGCGAGGAGAACCGGTGTGTGTTTCCCTTTTTAGAGGAGGGAAGCACTTTGTTTGTTGTACACTAGTTTTAGTTTCTTTTGTAGTCTAGGTTTTGATTTGTCTTTGTATGATAGTGCATTTGCATTGCATTTTATGATATACTTGCATTTTGAGCTTCATGTATATAACATTTGGAATGAAACTATGCTCTTGTTAGTATGCCTTGTGAGTACTTTATGGTGCTTGTCGACTTAGGCTCTTATTGATCATCTGGTATATGTTATGAGTTGAGCATGATTTTCTAATGTGAACTTGATTAAGCTTATCAAATCTGAAAATGTTCACCGCTTGTGATGATACCTAGCATGTGTAGGATGTTGAGATCCCTTTATGCTGTCTTGTATATGCTAGGTTGCTATGTCTCATGCTTTGAGTCATTCACTTGCTTAGACACTTTACTTGTGCTAAAATTTGATAACTAAGCTAAGTGAGATAAAAAGATCGAGATGGGTCTGTATTGTCCCACATCAAGGTATCGAGACTGCTTCCAATTGCACATTTGGATGAACTTGAGCCTTGTAGTGGATGACCGAAGCCATTGCTTTGAGCTCCTGATTGTCTTTTGACATAGGCTCCGCTTGGTTGAAAAGTTAGGCTTGACAATACAGATAACCTCTCGCACACACATGTTTTTGACTAATTCTTGTGCTAAGCTGCAAACTCTGATAAAATTTAATGAAAAACACAAGTCTTAGGTTCGTCTTTGACATGATGTGTGACCGCTGTTTGGGGTAGTTCACCTTGTATATCCTTGTTAGCACTAGGTTGATTTCCAAACTTATGCTTGCTATGTGCTATCTTTGGTGGTGAACCCCTCTTTGACATGCTTGAAAACTGCTCAAAACTACTTACACTTTATATTTCATATTAGTTGATCAGTTTTGAGCATTTGCTAGCACTTGTATATTGTTGCTATACTCATTTGTCTTACCGGCTAGAGCATCTTTTCACTCGATTGCTATATACCTGAAGCTTACGCATTTGTGCATGTCATTGCATTTTAGGCTTGCTGTGTGCATTATTCAACAAGGGGGAGAAATTTGACACACACACACATATGCCTGACACATCACATGCTTATGTCAAGGGGGAGTCACTTGACATGTCTTGATTGGTTGTCTTCTCAGAGGGTGAGACTAGTTCTCAAAGGGAGAAGGGGAGAAGATTGTGTGCACTCATATATGCATTTGCTCAGGGGGAGTTGTTTTGCATTACTTCTTGCTAGATGTGTTGAGCCTTTGCCTCTTTCTGGAGGATCTAGCGTTTTGAGTGTTTGTTGCTTTTTACTAGATGTGTTGAGCCTTTGCCTCTTTCTGGAGGATCTAGCATTTCGAGTGCTTCTTACTTGGCTAGCGGTGTTGATCCCGCTTTCTGCCTCTTCTTGAGGGCCAGCCATGTTTTGCTTGGTTGCGTCGAGCCGTTGCCCATGTCTTTGGGGACCAAGTTGTGCTTGCTTCAAATGACCCCATTTGGCTTCTCTTTGGCTTTTGGTCGTTTGGTGAGCTTTCTTCTTCTTTTCTTTTTCTTCTATTTCTTTTTCTCAGCCGTGGTGTGTTGGTGTTGAACAATGCACTCATCAAGGGGGAGATTGCGAACACAAGGTTCATACTTGTGGTTCAGTTGTGATGATGAGTGATTGATTCAACTACTAGCATCTCGGATGGGGTGCTACTGACGGTGGTGAAAGCCACGAGTTCCACATGTACCTTGACTTGTGTTGTGCGGTGTCGAGCATGGAGGCGGTGGCCGACGGCGAGGTGAAGGTCAAGTGATGGCGGGCCGCGCCGAGTGGACCGGAGCGGTGAAAGGGCGGACGCATCGAGACTTGGACTGAGGGACCCGGAATCGCCGGGCGGGATCGCGTTGCTGGCACTTGGCATCGACAAGTGCAAGGACATGGGCCGGTTTGTTGGTTTGGGCCTCAAAACCAACGGTGGAGGGTTTCGGTGGTTTGGGCCTCAAAACCACCCTGGCGGGTTTTCGGGTTGAGCCTCAAAACCATGGCGGAGGTCCCGAGGCGGACCGGACGACACGTGGTGGCATCGGGGAGTTCGCGTCGAGGCGGCTACCGGTGAGAAGGCGCGGTGGCCGCCGGATCGAAGATTGCATCGAAGTCGGTTCGAGTTGGACCGCAATGTCCCTAGGGCTAGGCGGTTTGCTCGAGAGTTGTATCGGGGGGCAAAAACTGGAAAATGAAATAAGCCCGGTCGATAAGTAAGGTGGAGGGAGCCCCATCTCCCTCACCTCTCCCATTTGCATTTTCTCATTTAGGGTTTTCTTCCTCTAGTTGCTTGTGAGTGAGAGAGAGGTCCACTAATCCTTCATTAGTGTAATCAAACTCGTGTGAAGGGAATGGAGGTCCCGAATCCTCCATGTTTCCTCGTGGAGTCAGATCATTGAGTTGCTTGCATTGATTCGCGTTTTGTTCTTCACGTTTTTCGTTATCCCCTCTTTCCCCTCTTCACGTTCTTAGCGATTTCTCAGGCTGTGATCCATCTCTTTGCGAACCACTTGTTTCTACTTGATCTTGGTCGTGGATTGATCCTTTCCACCGAAGGATTTCATCCAATTCCTCACGAATCCATAGATCGGGTCGAATCGAGTTTTTCGGGGAAAACTTGCTCTTGAATCGGATTTCATTGATTTTCAGAGTTGTAGTGTGTTTGGGGTTGTGGTCTTCATGGAGTAGTTTTAGAACTACCTTGTGAACCCCTCTGCAAAATTTCAGATCAATCGGAGTTGATTTGGTTGAGCTTTGGATTCGAAATCGAATTTTCCAGGTTTCTGCCCGTGCATACCGGACACGTCCGGTGTGAATACCGGACACGTCCGGTAGACTTAACTTTGGAATTTTGAGCTGAAATTTTGTGGAGACCTTCTTCTGTGTGTCTAGTTTCTAGAGTTAAAATTTCACGATTTTTGGACATCGTTTGATTGGGTTTTCCATTTTTCTCCCAAAGTTGCTCTGTGCTGAAACTGAGGTCCGGTGCATACCGGACACGTCCGGTATGAGGTCCGGTATGAGGGTCTGAAGGCGGTTTTGCTGAGTTGTTCGTTTCTTGACCGTCCGTGGTCCGATTTGAGTTCCGTTTGTTGCGTTGGGTTTATAGCATCACGTGCTTCGTATCCAAGTACTCTTGTCACAAGTTGGCTTGAGTATTTTGGATTGGCCACTCTCTCCTTCTCTATAGGAATTGAGTGTGTCGCTTTTGGAGTTTCGTCGAGTGCTCGTGTCCGATCTTTCTCGGTTGATCCGCTGTACCTCTTGGACATCTCCAAGGGTATCCACCTACCTGTTAGGTCGTGATCTTACCGCTCGCTTGTGGTTTTACTTTTGGGGTTCGATTTTGGGACAGCGGTCAAAAGTTTCGAAAGAAATTTGAGGCTCCCATTCACCCCCCCTCTGGTCGCCGTTTTCGGTCCTTCACCATCTCACTCCCTCCCGCCGTGACCTTTCCTCCTCTTCCCGAAATTCTTTCCTTGAACTTCGAAGTCTATTCCTCTTCACACCAAAGCACCCTGCGCCCCCCAGGCCTGATCGGCGGCGCCACCACCATCGCCGTCGCCGTCGCCCGGCCACCACGGGCCTGCCGCCTCCCCGACCATTAGCACCGCCCACGGCCTCGGACCCGTCGCCTCCGCCCCAAGCCACCAGATCCGTCGCCCGCCCGCCGCCGCCGCCGCCACCGGATCCGTCGCCCCAGTTCCTGCCGCCATCCCCATCCACCGTGCGGATTTCACGTTTATCCTCTCCCCAGTGAACTCAAAGAAGCGTTGCATCTAAATACCCATGTTGCCTAGGCTTTTTTTTTTCTCTCAATCAAATTGTATTGTTTAATTTGCACCAGTTGGGAGAGAGGAAATATGGTTAGAGATAATTTCTTGAGCATCCACTTTGCAACGGTTAGGAGAGGTGTAAAAATGCCACATTGTCTTTGGTTAGTTATCTCTGATTTTTTTTTGTTGTACTCTATGGCCATTGCATCTAGTTAATTTTCTCTCTTTTTTTTTCCTCCTATATGCAGCAGGGAAGTATTAATGCTTTACTTCATAATAATGATTTCCCAAGTTAGTGCTGCAAGTACTTTGTGGAGGAAACGACTAAATATTATGTATATATTAATCTATACCTTCTATGAGTACGTCTAGTTGGATTCTTTAGCTGCATCAATCAGTGAACTTTATGGTTCTAATTATGATGAGTTATTCATTGATTAGCTTTTGATTTACACCAGTTGGGAGAGGGGAAACACGAGCATCCACCATCACTTGAGCAGTTGAACTTTATCCAGTAGTTGTTCAAGGTTACATCCTACAGGCTGGTCAGTTCTCCCTATGTTTTTTTTTTGGGGTACAGTATGATCATTGTATTTTGTTCAGACCGCACACTGTAATACTGAGACATGAATATGGCTACCTCTGCGAAGAATATTTGGATATGCAGATAGTTGTTACTTATAATTGAAAGAACATCTTTTCTCTTTGGGTATGCAGATATTTGGACATGACAGTAGGGCTACTTAATATGGCTACTTTTGCAAAGAATATCTTTTCTTTCCCACTCAGGGCCATGGCATTGTTGTGGCACTTAAGGTGTGCAGCCTATTTGTCCTCACTCATTTGCTGAACTGACATGTGTCAAGAGCCTTGGCGTCTAGGGCAGGGGGCCCTTGGCTCCTGAGCTCGTATCTAGACTTGGGTAAAGGAGGTGCCAGGGTTTTTGCCTGACTACCAAAGCATAGGTGAGATTAAAGAGTAGAATAGATGAGAGACTAGGGATAACTTCTTTCTTGATTCATTCGAATGGTTTCTGGTTACATATATAGGAGTCGAGCTCCTGGATGATGCCCCTGGTCATCCACTCATTAATACTGCTAAGACTTTGACTAGCCTCCCTGACTTCTTCTTTGACTGATCTGGCCCTTTCACACATCAAGCCTCCCTGGGCTTCTTCTTTGAATGATCTGGCCCTTTCACACATCAAGCCTCCTCGGGCTCCTCTGGGCCATGATCATCCTTGCTGGCCGCACCAGCTGCTCTTGATCTGCGGGACCGTCGGCTGTAATGCCGGCCCCACATAACATCTCTCCCCCCCTCGACGAGCAGCTCGTCCTCGAGCTGGAAGCTTGGATAGCGATCGATGAAGCTTTCGAGGTCTTCCCAGGTGGCTGATGCTGCGGGTTCGCCTTGCCAATGTACCAGCACCTGCCGCACGCCCTTGGCCAAACGAGTGCGGGTGGCGCGCTCAGGAATTGGCTGCGTCGCGCCGTGGTGGGTGGGGGGCAGTGCCGGCGGTGTTGCTGGTGGTATTCCCACAAACTTCTTCAGCAGCCCGACGTGGAACACATCGTTCAGCCGGGCGCGAGATGGAAGCTCGAGGCGGTAGGCAACGTCGTTGATGATGGCGGTGACGCGGTACGGCCCGTAGAAGCGGGGCCGAAGCTTCCCCTTGGTGACGCCGTGTAGGGATGCTGGGGCACGGTGGCGTAGGCGCAGCCAGACCCAGTCCCCAACAGCGTAGCGGACGTCGCGGTGATGCTTGTCGTAGAAGCGCTTGTAGACCGCCTGAGCTTGCTCCAGGCGGGCACGTGCGTCCGCGAGGAGCTCATCTCGTTCAGCCATGCTTTTGGCCACGGCAGCCACCCGTGTCTCGCCTGGCTCATAGGAGCGGATGGAGGGAGGCTCGCGGCCATAGACCACCCTGAACGGAGTGTCCTTGAATGCAGACTGGAACGCTGTGTTGTAGATGTATTCAGCCCAGGGCAGCCAACGCACCCATTGGCAAGGACGATCCCCAGTGAGGCAGCGGAGGTACATGACGATGACTTTGTTGGCGGCCTCCGTCTGGCCGTCAGACTGGGGATGAAAAGCTGTCGTCATGTGCAGCTTAGTTCCAGTGAGCCGCATCAACTCCTTCTAGAAAATGGAAGTGAACACCGGATCTCGGTCCGAGACAATAGACTGAGGGACCCCATGGAGGCGGACGATGTCGGTGAAGAAGACCTGTGCCACTGATTCCGCCGAGTAGGGGTGAGCCAGCGGAATGAAGTGACAGTACTTACTGAAACGATCAACGACCGTGAGGATGACTGATTTACCCGCCCGGCGCGCTTCGATGAAGTCCATTCCGATGCGTCCCCTGCATCGTGGTCGGGACGGACAGCGAAGAAGTAGGCTGCTGGATGCGGTGTTCAGACTTGTAGCGCTGGCAGGTTGCGCAAGCCTTGATGTAGTCCTGAACCACCTTGCGAAGGTTGGGGGAGTGGAAATCGCGACGCAGCCGGTGAAGGGTGCGCTGGACGCCTTCATGGCCGTCGTCGTGTACTGCAGCTAGGAGTTCCTGGAGGAGAGGGGCGCCAGGCGGGATGTAGAGGCGCCCCTGAAACGTCACCAGTCCATCAGCGAGGGACCAAGGGGCCACGCGCTGATTGGAGGTGATTTCATCCTTGATTGCAACCAGCGTGGGGTCCTGGTCAGTGGCTTGGCGGAGGCGGTCGATGAAGTCAAACCGAGGTCCAGAGATGGCACGGACTGCTGGTTCCTCAGTGTCACGGCGGGACAGCGCATCTGCCACCGTGTTGGTGTTGCCCGCCTTGTACTCAACCGAGAAATCGAAGCCGAGCAGCTTGCCCACCCAATGGTGTTGGGGAATGGTAGCCAAGCGCTGATCCAATAGGAATTTAAGACTGTAGTGATCAGTCCTTACCAGAAAGCGTCGCCCCCATAAGTATGGCCGCCAATGCCGGACGGCGAGGACGAGACCGATGAGTTCCCGTTCATATGCCGCCAAAGACTGATGGCGTGGAGCCACCGGGCGGCTGAAGAAAGCCACCGGGTGCTGGCCTTGGAGAAGGACAGCGCCAAACCCATAGGTGGAGGCATCGCACTCCACAACGAAGGGTTGCTCAAAGTCGGGAAGAGCGAGCACAGGCGCTGCGGTGACTGCCTTCTTGACGGAGGAGAACGCCTGACTAGCTGCCTCTGTCCAGGTGAACCCCTCTTTTTTTTGGGGGCATCGCCGTCTTTGCTATGGTGCCAAACTCCTTGACAAACTTGCGGTAATAGCCCGCCAAGCCCAGGAAACCGCGGACTGCACGTGCTGATCGTGGGGTAGGCCAGTCTGCTACCGCCTGTACTTTGTCAGGGTCCATGGCCACCCCAGCAGCGGAGATTATATGCCCCAGGTAGGCGATGGAGTCGACGCCAAAAGCGCACTTGGAGCGCTTGACGAAGAGGCGATGTTGGTGCAGCACTGAGAGGACAGCTCGGATGTGGCGCAGATGCTCCGCCAGCGAACTGCTGTAGATCAAAATATCGTCAAAGAAGACGAGGACGAAGCGACGCAAGAAGGGGCGCAGAACATCATTCATCAGCGCCTGAAATGTGGCTGGGGCGTTGCACAGCCCAAATGGCATCACGAGGAACTCATATAGGCCGTCGTGAGTCCGGAATGCCGTCTTCGCCACATCAGCAGGGTTCATGCGTACTTGATGATAGCCGGAGCGCAGGTCAAGTTTGGTGAAGTAGCGAGCACCATGTAACTCATCAAGGAGTTCATCCACCATTGGAATTGGGTAAGCATCTTTGACAGTGATGGCATTGAGGGCTCTGTAGTCGATGCAGAACCTCCATGTACTGTCCGCCTTCTTGACCAAAGAACACGGGGGGATGAAAATGCCGAATTGCCGTCTTTGGATCAGCCCCTCAGCCCGGCATGGTGGAACACTGACGCTCCAGTTCATCCTTGTGGGAGGCGGGGTATCGGTAGGGGTGGACAGCCACCGGCGAGGATCCTGGGACGAGGTTGATGCAGTGGTCCCGGGATCGTGGTGGTGGCATGCCGGGTGGGCTCGGCGAAGACAGAGCTGAACTCATCCAAAGAAGGCCGGCGAAGAAATCCTCCGTCTTCTTTGCATGTCCGAGGGGCCAGCCCTGTCCCAGCCACACACACATCCAGCAAAACCCGGTGGTCCCGGTGCCGAAAGGACATGGTGAGCGCCGAAGTCCCGGAGAGGATCGGCCCAAGGGAGGCCAACCACTCTGTGCCGAGGACAACGTCGTAGCCAGCGAGAGGGAGCGCGAAGAAGTCGGTGGAGAGTTGTGCGCCATCGATGGCGAAAAGGGAATGGCGCGGTAGACGCCAGGGCACGGCACACGTTCACCGTTGGCCACCGTGACCTTCATGTTGCCCCGGGGTTGCAGCTTGAGGGACGTACGCGCCGCTGCCTCCTCAGAGACGAAGTTGTGGGTGGAGCCAGAGTCCAGGAGAGCGAGCAGCGAGGCCCCGCCCAGCTGGATGCGGACCTGCATGGTCTCCGAGGTGCGAACACCAGCCATGGCGAGGAGGGAGATTTGAGGTGAGTCCGCCGTGCCATTCTCCTGTTCGGCGGATTGCTCCTCATCGTCTTCCACCATATCCAGCAGGAAGATGCGCTGGCAGACTTTGTTGTGGCCACGGACAAATTTTTCATTGCAATTGAAACACAGACCTTGGCGTCTTTGTTCATCCATCTCAGCCGTGGACAATCGGCGGAGCTGTCTGCCGTCGACGGTGGATGGAGCGGACGAGGGGCGAACCGGGCGGCGAGCCGAGCCGGGCCGGGCCGGGTCCCGCCAAGAGGCCGCTACTGGAAGGCGAGGAGCGGCTGAGCTGGTGCAGGCCAGCGCAACGCATCTTGTTCCATGCTCCAACTTGCGCGCCATGCCCATGGCGATGATGAGCGACTGGGGGTTGTGCATCTCGACATCGATCTTTGAGAGGTGGCCCGCAGGCTTTGTGAACGCCTTTGCACCTTCTGCGTATCCGTCAGGGGCCCGACGCGGGGGAGGAGGGCCTCAGAACGGTCCTGGTACTCGGCGACAGTACCGGTCCGCTTGCAGGCCATCAGTTCGCCAAGTGGATTTGAGCGGATGGGCGGACCGAAGCGCATGTTGAGGAGCTCCGCGAACCTGCGCCATGATGGGGTGCCTTCTTCGCTCTGAACTTGGAGGTACCACATCTGGGCGCCGCCCTCCATCCAAGTTGTATGAAGCCATCCAGACTTGTTCTTCGGCCGCGATCCGCTGCTGGTGGAAATAGGATTCACACCTGTTGAGGAAGGCCAACGGATCCGTTTTGCCGTCGAATTTGGGGAAGTCCAGCTTCTGGAATCGAGGGGGCCGATCACCATAGTGTTCGCCGAAACTCGGCCCCTGCGATCCGCCGCCAGGGTGCTGCGGCCGTTCCCGCTGCAGGGCAGCCACCTGCGTCTAGAGGTTGGTGAGGTTGGTGTTCATCGTCTCGATGAGCTTGATCAAATCGGCGGTGGTGGGATCAGACATGGTTGCTGCGGAGGATGGGGAGGCAGGGGAAGGCGAGGTGGGGGTGGCTGAGTGGTGATCGGAGGTTGAAGAAGATGAAGCGGAGGAGGCCGAGGATCACCGGAAACCTGATACCAGGTTGTCAAGAGCCTTGGCGTCTAGGGCAGGGGGCCCTTGGCTCCTGAGCTCGTATCTAGACTTGGGTAAAGGAGGTGCCAGGGTTTTTGCCTGACTACCAAAGCATAGGTGAGATTAAAGAGTAGAATAGATGAGAGACTAGGGATAACTTCTTTCTTGATTCATTCGAATGGTTTACGTTACATATATAGGAGTCGAGCTCTGGATGATGCCCCCGGTCATCCACTCATTAATACTGCTAAGACTTTGACTAGCCTCCCTGACTTCTTCTTTGACTGATCTGGCCCTTTCACACATCAAGCCTCCCTGGGCTTCTTCTTTGAATGATCTGGCCCTTTCACACATCAAGCCTCCTCGGGCTCCTCCGGGCCATGATCATCCTTGCTGGCCGCACCAGCTGCTCTTGATCTGCGGGACCGTCGGCTGTAATGCCGGCCCCACATAACAACATGCAGTTAACTGCTAGAATAGTACCCTGTTTTTCAGTCATTTTGCTGAACTGACATACAGTCTGTCCTCACTGAGCTATGCCTTATTCCATAACATATAGTTTAACAAACTGTGTTAACATTTGCATGCACTTTTTTCTATTTACAATTGGTCAAGTACTCCAGCATGCACTTTTGTCTATTTACATCTATCAAGTGCCCCTGCATGCACTTTTGTCTATTTACATTCTTCAAGTAATCAACACTGCTGATAGGCTTTAGTGCTTTTATAGGAGTGTGCTTCTTTCTTGGTATACATATTTTGCAGCTTTAGTACCCCATTGATTTTTGTGTCCATTGAACGGTGTCTAGTGAACAGATTAGCCTTTTTGAAAATATACACTAGTATTCACTCTTACGTAATGAAAGCTGTTGCATTGGCATCAAAGGGCCTGTTAGGAAGCAGTAGTTACGTAATGATGGATTAGTATCTAGATGTTCAGTTTATTTGTCAACACTGAGCTGTGCCTTATTACGAACATGCAGCTGCTGCATATATAGTGCCATCCAAAGTGTCACGGGCCTTCCCCCACCTCTATAACATTATGGTCAGATCCCTGGCTGTGCTTGGTTTTTGTTGTATGGTACAGAAATTATTTTTGGCTGTAACATTATTTTTTGGTGCCATCCAAAGTGTCACAGGTGCCGTTTTCAGTATTGTTTAAGTCAGTTCTTGTAACACATTCACATGGCCTATTTTTGGCTGTAACATTAGTTGCAGGAACTAGCAGCGGCTTAGAATGTTACTACTAACACAAGCAAAAGGCCTTGCTCTACTTACTGCATATATTTATCTTGCTTATAACTGAAGAACACTATGTAGTTCTTACCATCGATTTAGAGTGAATCACTTGTCAAAAATAAAGCCAGCAAAACTATGTTGCATTGCAGATCAAACGTTGATAATTTTTTGAGGTGCCATCTAGATATTTTGTGAGGTGCTTGGAATTAATCTGTGCATGCTTTTTGCTATTGTTTTTTTCTTCCCCAACTATGCATCCTTGCTTGGCTCCTACTGTGATATTTTCAGCATACAAATTTTTTTGACAGTTATCATGGCTGAAGGTAAACTCCTGCATTGGCAACTGGATATGCAAAGATGTCAGCAGACAAAGCACAGAAGCTCATGAACTCCAACAAGAATCTGTAAGAACATCATAGTGCTTTACCAAATATAGTCCTCTCTATGGTCACTCTTTTAAATCAAAGACGTCAGACAAGCAATCAACTATATTGTTTTACTTTATATTTAGCAAGATTTCTCATATATTGTTATTTGTATCTTGTTTTTGACTGTAGGATATGTAGATGAATGGATGTATAGCAGCTTGTAGGAAGTAGCAGTTACTAAATTTCTATTTGTTCCTATATGTTGTTACATGAACTGTATTCTAACTTGGGTTTGCGAACTTTATTTTGCAAGGCCTTTAGTGTATAGCTTAAGATTTGTTGACCATTGAACTATCCAATGTATAAACAACCTGAATGATGATTGTATGTATCGACAATTGAGTTATATGTATCAGACAGTTGTGTCACATTTTATGTTGGCTGGTGCAAGGTTAAAAGGGTCAGCTAATGAATTATCTGAATAGATTAATGAGCTTTCAAAAATGTTGGCTGGTGCATGGTTAAGAGATCAGCTAATGAATTAACTGAATAGATTAATGAGCTTTCATGGATATTAAAAATAAGGTTTCCCTGACGGTGGTTGGCTGACATAGAAAGCTTGAACCTTTCCTGACGGTAATACAACTGACAGGGAAGTTTTGACCTTCCCTGACAGCATTGCAACTGACAGGGAATGTTTGAACCTTTCCTGACGGTTTCATAACTGACAGGGAAATTCATCCCTGACGGAAATAAAAAACCGACTGGGAATTCCCTGACGGTTGCAACCGTCAGGAAATGTTGACTTTCCCTGTCAGTTTCTCCTGACGGGTTATCTCTGACGGTAACCGTCGGGGAGGCCTTTCCTGACGATTTTTGGCACTTTCGCTGACGGTTTCGTCCGTCACGGAAAAAATTTTCTGGGGTAGTGGCTAACGAAGGTGGAAGGTCAGTATTTTTCTCTCTAGTCTTTTATACTGACAACTAACGAAACTATGGATAAAGATGAAAAACTACTGTTAGTCAAAGCATTTTGTATGCCAGTGTACACATCCATCGCATCTGTATGGTGTACAGACGTTTATCTTTTCTGAAACTCGGAGAACAATGTATGTATACGCTAGCTGTCGATCACGATATATCACTCGATCGGCAGCCATACGGATGCAACAGATAAGGTCTCATCATGCCCATGCATGCATGGCACATGTCGTGACACGTGTGAGAAGATGTACACGTAACGTCTCTCTCGCGGCATGGTGCTAGCTGAGAAGACACGCCATACAATGGGGACAAAGATCATCGGTGGAAGCTACTGAAGAAAGAGATGAACGAAGCTCTCTGCTCCTATATTGGAAGCTTCTAGAGCTAGACTAGATCGCAGGTAGATCGAAGAGGCGTGTACCGTTTGTGATTTGCTACTTCTGCTAGAGTAGGGCGGTCATATCAGGCATTCAGGTTCCTGCTGCAACCTCTCGATCCGAGGCTGTACGCAGGCCGACACGTACGTCGTCTACGCCCAACACTGCGCCGTCCCGCCATGGCTGGGCTGCCCGCCTGCCTGCTGCCGTAAAACGCCGATCAGAGAAGACTGGAGATGTGCCAAATGGTCTTTCTTTCGCGAAATGAACTAGGGACGACAAATTCAGTTTGGCCCGGCCCCTCGATTCGATTCTACCATATGATAGAACGTACCATGCATGTTCAACTGAATTATTTGGGTAGAAGCGCATGGGGATGATGCAGATGATCAAGCAAATACGCCAGCAGAAGAGTTTGTTTTTGCTTTGAAACATTTACTCATAGCTGATGACTTGATGAGGACGATCAAGTTGACATTGGTGTGCTAACCAGAAACTGAGACGAGTTTCTTTTTTTTCTCGAATAGACAAAAAGTTTTGCACATCTTTATATGAAAATTTAGAATTGGGGTGTTGCTAAGGTACATATTTTACCTATAAGAAGGTAATATCTTAAATAAATCTGAGCCATTGATTTTTTTAAAATGTTATGGACTAATTAATAAATTCAAAAGGTGGGAAAACAAATAAAAATTCCTCCCGGTTCCCCTAGTCACGGGAGTAGATATGGCAGGGAATCCTCTTCTGAAAACATGCCTCCCGGTTCTTCTCTCATACGGGCAGCAGCGTATGATTTCAATTCTTGTACCCATCGTTGGAATGACCGGCCACGTTGACAGGTTTCAAAATATGTTTTAAAATCTTTTGCACTCATATTTTAAATCTCTATAGTTTATTTGTTCTACTAAAATAATCAATGAAGCAAATGGATATTGTATTTGTTATCTTCAAAATCACGTTGATATTAGTATGTAAAATATAAATTCAAACTATTTGTATCAATGTTGATATTTGAACTAAAATAGGGTCAATAGTTCTATCCGAATTAATTTCACAAGTATTTGATCTGAATCCACTCACGGTCTCATGCATGCACACATCATTAATTATCTACTCACGTTCTCACCTCACGCTGCACATGCACATGCAAATCACTGAGGTTAGGACGCATCAATCAAATCTACAAAAAAGATTTTTTATATCTAAACATTCCTTATTTGCCTTATTTTACAAAATAAAAAATTAAATAAATATATATTTCACATATTTCCTCCTACGAGGTATTAGATGATTGTAACTGTCCGATCGATATAAATGAACGGCTCACAGTTATTTAGAGGTATCACAGCAAAGCCCAATTTAGAAATAGTGAAAATTACAATAACGCTTACACTAGGAGAGGAAAAGTGTTATGCAATCGGCTCTACCCGTCCCTAGCAGAAGAGTTGAAGTTTCGACGGTGTATGATATGAATTTAGCTGAATACCAACAATTTGTTTCTTTGAAGCAAGTGTTCAAGTTTGCAATAATATATAGGTTGCTTGCAAATATATTTTACATATGTACTCCAGTAGACAACAAGCGCAACGCATCAATGTTGACTTTAGTTTTTGGCATGAAAAAGATAAGTAGTAAACCAGTATTCTAGATAACTCCGGCCATTCAGATGATATATGTTTTTAATTTACCGTATATATTTATTTATTATCTTTGAGTTACAATCTTTGACCAATCAAGTACTCCCTCCGATCCAAATTATAAGATGTTTGATTTTTTTACCCCAAGCTTGACCAATCGTCTTATTTAAAAAATTTATGCAAATATAGTCAAATTTAAGTTATTTTTGAAGAATTTTTATTAATATAAAACAAGCAACAACTTAACAAAAAAAGATATTTTATATAAATTTTTGAATAAGACGAGTGATCGAATTTGGGGTAAAAAAGTCAAACGTCTTATAATTTGGAATGGATTAAGAATGCCTAATGCACTTATAAAAAAAAATGTTTCATGCATAATCACAAGGACGAAAAGCTTTTGAACGAAGACGAATTGAAAGAACCTGGCTGCTTGGACCGACTACATGTACCAGGCCTGTTTGATGATCCAAACAAGTGGGCTTCCTGCTGTTTGGGTGTGTAAGCAGAGATCCGGAAGTGCTAAACCCTAAACCTTACTCTTTCTTTTTGAAGTGTATTCCTAAATTTCGGTGTAAGTCAACTTTTCTTAAATTTAATTAGAAGCATAAAAATATTAATAACATTTATATCTCTAAATAAATATATTATATTATTAAATATATTTAATAATTAATCTAATGATACTTATTATGTAATCTCTTGTATATATTTATCGCCAACTTTTCTTATATTTAATTATATTTATAAAAATATTATTAATATTTATATCACTGAATAAATATATGATATTATTAAAATATATTTAATAGTTAATCTAATGATACTTATTATATATTGTAATCTCTTGTATATATTTACTTAAAGTTAAGTACATTTGACTTCTCGATAAGTAAGAATGACACGTTAAAATAACGGAGGCAGTAGGCTCGTCGCTTAATTAGAACATGTTTGATTAAGTTTGGACTAGTTACTGGTTAGGTTAAAAATAAGTTTAAAATTAGCTGAGTTTAGCTGGTTGGCTAACAAATAGTTAAATTTTTAGTCAAAAAATTAGCTCACTTGTCAATTAGTCCTTTTATTTAGATACATTAGGGCTAATTTGAAACTGATTGTTTTGCTAACTAGCAATTAGCTGTTGTATCCAAATAGATCATTAATTAATATGACTAGTACCGTGACCGCATAGTTCAACCAAGACTAGCTTCATTCTCTGTTATCTATTTGTTTGTAGCGATTCATCATCCTTATGCGAATGCAGTGCACGCGCATTTATTTATTTATTTACTTACAGCGTGTTTAGTTTTAGAGAGTGATGTCATGCGGAATCGATCACTTGATGCAGCATAATTAAGTTCATGAGAAGTTTAATTTAGCTCTCTTGTGGGTTTAATTAGCTAGGGTGCAGGACGTATTGTATTTAAGGGATGGAAAACAGGATCGGATAATTCCGCAGGATATATATCATGACGCGAACCAAACATATTAATTTTGCACGGTCATCTACGCTATTGCATTTTTTCATGTACAGAACACGTAACGCACACCTTGCTCGTTAACTAGCAAGAGAAGCAGCAGTAGTACTAGTAGCTGATAGATGTGATAACGCAGGGACAGGGCCAATTGGCCAATATGTGTATATCGATCGGTATACAACGTTTCTGAGCTAGTGCATACACTTACAGGACGATAGGATATAGTTAGCGTAAAAAAAACGAGAGAGAGAGATAGGAGAGAGGATTGATGGGATTGGAGTGTATGTTATATGTTATTGAATGAACAAGAAAGAGGAGTAGTAAGCAACATTTAAGATATATATGATGTATCGTAATATATGAAAACATGTACATGTGATATAATACTCCTTTTTTCCTAGACTATAAACATGCATTGCCTTTTCTAGATACACAGTAATTAAATTTAAAACTATATATCTCGACATATATATTATATGTATTCAGATATATACATAGAAAAATTCTACAAGTATGTGAAGGATATATTTATAGAATCATATGGCGGTTTCAGTAGTGCCCATAGTTCACCCTGCTTGATCATATCCGAATATCCGATGCCTCGTGAAGAAGCAACGACGACGTATACATATGCACTCAACGACCACCATGCATGGAGATGGAATGGGAAAAAAAAAGTAAGTACATATTGGTTTGCTGTTTCTTACCTGTGATAATAACAGACACATACACAGCCCATCAAAAGGAATACACCATGCATGGAGATGGAATGGGAAAAAAAAAAGTAAGTACATATTGGTTTGCTGTTTCTTACCTGTGATAATAACAGACACATACACAGCCCATCAAAAGGAATACACCATGCATGGAGATGGAATGGGAAAAAAAAAGTAAGTACATATTGGTTTGCTGTTTCTTACCTGTGATAATAACAGACACATACACAGCCCATCAAAAGGAATACACCATGCATGGAGATGGAATGGGAAAAAAAAGTAAGTACATATTGGTTTGCTGTTTCTTACCTGTGATAATAACAGACACATACACAGCCCATTAAAAGGAATATGACGACGTTGTCTGTCTCCATGGATGGATGCTTATGGAGTAATTAACAAACACTAGTACTAGTACGTAGTAGGAGTAAGAAGTAGCTATAGAGAGGGTGCATCGGACGCACACAGCGTGGCACGACCAATTAAACTAAACCCTAGCTTCTCCATTGATGATGAGCACGCACAGCCAGGGCCGAGCTGAGCTGAGTTGAGCTGAGCTAGAGCGGGGTGTGCCACGCCATGCGCGTCTGACATCAACTCTCTCAGTATCCGAAGTAGTACGAACCTTCTTCTTCCTCTCTCCATTGCTGCCATTGTTTCCATAAAGAAGACCGACTACTGCATGCATGGCCAAACCCTAGCTATATATAGACATCGATCGGAGCTGAGGAAAAGGGAAGCAAATGCAAATCTTATATACGTGATGATGCACACACGTACGGTACGCAGCGCAATGGCGGCTCCGAGACGCAGCGAGAGCGAGGCTATAAATGCCGAGAGAGGCCACAGCTCACGGCGCTGGTGGATGGAATGACAATCAGGCCCTCGTGTACCTACCGATATTACCACTATGCTGGTGTAAACGGCCAATCGTTTTCGCGCCTGGAAACGACGATGGGGGGTACGTAGGCAGCATGGCAGCATCATGGGCCACTCGATGTCTGTGCCTGTACGTGTGCCCGTGCCGGCGCCGATTTTTCCTTCCTTCTAGTATTTTCTAATGTGTTCTTTTATTTACACAAAAAAAAAAGAAATCTAGCAGTGCTCCATCACTACAACACGCAAAACCTTTATTTTATGGTGTACTATGAATTGTTGTACGTGCTCGCTCGTGCGACACGTACATGTCTATAATTATTATGACAAGCAACTGTCTTATTATTATTATAAGGAAAAAAAAAACTGAGATAGGAGATGTATTACAATATTCACATGTTACTACGTAGCAAGTTTGGTTTGATGGGAAATCAAGCATACTAATTACGACATGGCGCGAATGTATAAGAGAGTCACGCAAAGCACCAAGATGAATTTGCTTGCGACTACAGGATCGTCATGGACGAAGAGAGCTTGAATAAATTAGAGCAGCAGGTCAGGATCGTCATCTCCACTGATTTCTTTGGTTATGGTTGCTGATCTGTATTTTTTTTTTTTTTTTTTTGAGGAAAGGTTGCTGATCTGTTTGGGTTACAATCGACCGTTTGGGTACGTTTATCCCTCCTGGTGAGCCTGGCCCATGTGCTCAAGCTCAACACGATCCACCAGCGGAAAGCGAGCAGCAGCTAGCCTTTGTTGGCCCATGTGCTGCACTGGACTGGACTATGCTACATAGCTAGGAGTGGACGACAAAAGGCCACTAGTAAATGTTCGGCCTGCCTGCCTGCCTGCTGTACGTAGTCGCGCTACATACATACATACATATATTCTGCTAGAGGAGTCAAGGGTCTATTGGGCCTTAGCCCATTAGGGTTAATTAGTACCTTGCTAAGGAGTCAAGTTAACCTCTCTATATAAGGAGAGAAGATGTATCAATTTATAATGAAGCAAGAGATTAGAAGGAAATCCCTTCTCTCTTGCCGGCCGTGGGCAGAGCCTCGCGGCCGGCGTTCCTAGCGCCCAAAACCCTAGCCTCCGCTCTCTCTCTCTCTCACAGCCGCCGCCGTGTGAACAGTACCCGTGGGTACTGTAGCGCGGGTACTATTCACACCGCCGGCGCCGCTCCCTCGCAACCACGCAGCCCCAGCAACGACCATAACATCTGGTATCAGAGCTCAGGCTTTGATCCACCCCCTCTGCTGCCATCTTCACCACCGCGCCCCCCAAGCGCCGGCCATGTTTTCCACCACATCAGCCTTGCACTACTACAGATTCGGTTATCGGTGCCGGCACCTTTTCTTCCGGTTTTAAAAACCGGCATCGATAACTCATCGGCGCCGGTTATGCGCTTCGAAACTCAAACCAAGGCCGGGCGACATGAGAACCGCACTCAAGGTCCCTATCACTGCTGGGTGGCATATGGAACCGCACATCGATAAGCATAGAGTATATCGCCGGGTTCTAGTCAAGAACCGACATTGAACATACCATTTCAATGGCGGTTCTAGCTCAAAACCGCGCCAGATGATGTATCGACACCACAAAAAGGTGGCGACTGTGACGGAACCGCCCAATTTATACATGATTAAGCATGAACGTCCCCGCCGATTATGATGGCACGCACATACTCTTCCATGTATAAACCCGTAGTCCACCGAGTGTCACGAATGACCTCGGTAAATCAACTTTACAACCAGGATCGTACTCGATTAAGCAAATGCATATCACATACTTAGAGTTTGCAGCATAAGAGTTATTACAATAAGATAAAGAATAATGAATAAAAGTTTAGTTTCAAATCAATTGACAATAAAATAAAGTTTAAAATGATTACCAAATCAAAACTTGAGTGGTATTGCTAGCTTAATTGACATCCTCCGGTGAAATAAAGAAGAGAAATATTCTATGGAGTAGCCGTGCCCATTGGCTTTTAGTTAACATCATCTGCAAAACAAGCAATTCACCCAACATGGTGGGATAAAACCCCGAGTACTCAATTGTACTCCATAAGACTTACCCGTCGGGGAGAAGAAATAAAAGACACCAAAGATAATGATAGGCTATATATGTGGAGTTTAATGGCTAGCATCATTTGCGAAAAAGCTTACTAATGTAATCCTTACGGTAAGTTTTAGTAGCAGCATTAATGTTGAGCTACTTAAGACTACATTAGCCTCTTTCTATATCATATAATTTGAATCATAGAAATTATCATCCATAATGGGATATCAACCATAATCCTTCTATTATCATCCGATGTTCCATTTCTTTTCTCGTCTCTGCGAAAAGGTATGAGTTTCTCAACGACCCGGGAGAGAGGCGGCGATTCGAATCGATTACACCACTGGGTAAAGCCCGTATCACACACTCTCGCAAGCCGGGACCAAAGCTTGCTTGAGTCACTGTTCACTCTATTCGAAAGATGAAATTGAATCCGGTTGCAAAGCTCATGGTATGCTAGCGTCTCACAAGTCATGCCCGTTCAGCCCGTAGCCCGTAGTCACGCAGGTCTTGACCAATACCCTTTCCCCGTCCGTTCGTCCCAGCAATGCATTCAGCGGTTCAAGAACCACCTCGAATAGGCTAATCAGTTTCACCGTCGAAACGAGTTATTCGGGCGGTTATGTGAAGGTACGTTCAATCTCACACCTAGATCCGAATACGGCTCGGTCCTTAATCGACACGCACGGAAATACCAAATTCCGTCCCGGTCTCCAATTTATTAACCATCATATGATTCGGGATAGCATACATATATCCCGTAGTGAGTAAGTAACCATCCTACATCTCGCGGGAGACAGGAAATCACCGGACTTCTACCGGTCTAAGCATGGCTAAGCATTTAAGGAGAACGTCCTACACATACTAGTGGGATAGTATCTGGAATTAGTTGTAGCTCAAGGTAATCATGCAACAACGGTTTCATTCAACTCTTATTTACTTAATGCACATTACACTAGACTTAAAGTGTAATAATGTATTTATAAAACAGAGGGAGTGGGTTATGCTCCGGGGCTTGCCTGTGTTGCAGGGAAAGTTATTCTTGATATCAGCATTTCCCGTAGAAACATCTCGTTGGGATTGGCTCATCACGAACTTCCTTCGGAACTTGATCATCGTGATTCTTCTCTCACGAATACTACATGAAATGGAATTATGCATTTTTAATGCTATGCGTGATATGATGCATGATGAGATGATTTATTTGGATAATAATAAAGGAAAGCTACATAAGGTTCCATGTGTGCAGTTCTCTTTCTCTGATGACAACACTGTATTATCAAGTTTACTTTTAACTTTTATTGAGTACGTGTATATCTCTTCTCCGGAAAAGATATTATAATTACTTGCAAACAAATACATACTAGCTAATATAACCTATCATACTTTTTAGCATTAATAATCAAGTTGTCGAGGATCATTTGGGTTGCATGATCCAAGGTCTACAATCAATCCAAAAGTCACATCGGTTTTCACGTGCTTAACCCTTTTCAAAAGTTAAAGCAAAGAAGCATCAAGATCATTTATATGTTAACTAGTGAAATATTATTAGTATAAGTAGTATGTCATTTAACCAAGTTCAAGGTACCCCACTCATAATAGGAGTGCATCACGGAAGTCATTAACTAAACTTATGCACATAAGGGTTACAAGGATTGAAGCAATCAATTCGAATAGAAAGCAGAGATAGGGCAGCAGCGTAGTATCATCTTATTTTAACTATATCTGAAGATATAGACATCCAATAAAGGAGTTCTTAGACTTTTTGGAAAACTTATAAAGATGTCTACAACTTTGTTATTATCATCTCAAACTGATTCAACCATTAATCAAGTCAACCAATCCAGGAAATCAATTCTGTCCAAGACTGGACAGAATCTGATCCTGATCTGGCCACTCATAACTTGAGCTATAGGTCACCAAAATTAGTGATTCAAGATAATTTGGAAAGCTTATGAAACACACTACAAATCTTTAATTATGACGCAAAGGTGATTTACAAGTTATCTAAGCCAAACAGTTTAATCTTTTAGGACTGCACAGACAATGGACAGAAACTGATTGGCATTTTGTAAAATCTATAACTCCCAAGTTTGTTATCCTACAATCATGAAACTTTAGGACAAATTAGTTATGGAAATTCTCTACAACTTTTCTATTTATCACATGCACAGAAAACAACATTATCACCATGTAATTTATACCACAATAGAAGTTACACATGCAGTCATTTTTAGGGTATAGCAAAAAGGTACTTCATTCAAGACATTTACAAGAGCATACATGTACAGCTAATCATATGGGTCATAAACTTACTAACACATGGTGGCTTAACCTTAGTTAGGTCTTAGCATGAAAACACATTTATATCAAACATAGAGATTACATGGGAATGTTTGTTCTCTACTTTCAAATATAGGACACTTAGATAAACTAGTGGCATACATGAGCAAACACACACAAGCATCATGATCCAATAAACCACATCTATCTTAACATCATATTCTTGATCAAGAACACTAGGGACATAGTAAGACTTATTTATCTCCTCATTATTTACTTAAGCTTTATCAACCTATATATAAAGGCTATTATTATTATTTTTTTAGGTGATGTTGCAAACATCTAGTTAGGGGCTGATATTTTTATGAGTGATAGGTAATAACAAATCATGGCTACTGTATAAATTTCACATGATCAGGATATATATATTAATTACTATGAAAAAGACAAATCTTAATTGTGATTAAGCATGTGAGAGCAACTAAATTCTAAAAATCAACACTTTCTACAAAGATATGTCCATATTAAGTGTTATCTGGTCATAACAACATTATGCAAAGGCAATGGCAACACATTTTCTATTTTTATATTTTTATATCATTTATAAATCACTTAAAAGCATTTACTAGTCATCAAGCAAGTTAACTAAATAACTCAGTGATAATTGCACCAATAAATCTAATATTTTTACTATAGCACAAGAATCACATGTAGAGCATATCATAAAATTTTGACATCCTTTTGAGTAATACAGCAGCAGTTATGATTTTTCTTAAATTTAAACCCTGATTAACAAAGATCTAATTATCTCGTAAAATTTTTTAACTAAAACATGTAATGTCATGATACCACTGCATAGATCTATTCACAAGGATTCCAAAAAGTTCTCATTTGCTATTTTACGATTTTTCTACGATTTACTATGATTTTCCAAAGTTACAGTCATAAACATGCATAAAAGAAAAAGGAAAAAGAAAAACAGCACTGTGCAGAACTATTCATATGAGTCATATACTTCGCAGATAACCCCCTGAACTTCGTCGAATTCTTGCGCGATGGCCCTCTTCTTCCTTCTTCACGTACAGAGCAGAGGATGGCCGGGGCAACGACGATTTCGGCCGGTTGGTGGCTCGCCGACGGCGAAGAAGGGGCAGCGTGGCTGTAGGGAGCCCGCGCTCACCCACTGGTGGCCGCGGCTCCGCTCGAGGTGGCCTGAGGAGTGCCGGCCACGTGTACAGGCGGATGTGGAGGCGGCGACCGCGACGGCGGCTTCGGCGGTCTGTGGCGGCGAACTACCCTCGGAGAGGAGCGTGGGAGGTGAGGCGAGGCTCAAGGAATGCTATGACGTGGTCTCCACGGTTGAAAGAGCATGGTGGAGAGGGCAGCAGAGCTTCTGCTCTGGGCGGCCATGGTGGCCATGGCGGGCGGCCGTGGCGGAACTCCGGCGCACAGTCGATTCCGGCAGCTCAAGCCAGCACGAGTAGGTCAGACGGATGCGCAAGGAAAAGACGAGCTTGACTGCAAAAGGAATTGCAGCAAGGTGGAGCGTTGGCGGTGAAATTGACCGGCGATTGGAGCTCGACGGCTGCGGTGCAGAGAAGAAAAGACGACAACGACGGCCAGTGCTACGCTTTTATATGGCATGGGCGGTTGCATGAGGTGGCCAGCGAGTTCGGGAACGTCTCCAGGTGGTCGGCCGCGCGGTTTCGCGGGCGAAGGTGCAAGAACGGCCACGGCGACGCCGGCGCCAGTGAGAGCAGAGAGGAGAGGGAATTTCCCTCCCGAGTTACTGTAGCAGTCTGAAACCGCCCACTTTTTCTACCTCTAATTCTCAGCTCAAGCAACCAAAAGCCAAACCAATTGTACCGTGGCAAACTACTATGGGTGGACTACATCTTTTCTTAAAAGATCACAGTCTAGCTCTCAAAGATTTAGAAACCATACACTGCTAAACATAGGTACTTTGAACTGGAAAACATGCATTCAGTTAAACAGAGCACTGATTATGCTGATTAGCTCATTTGTTAATTAATTAAGGACTAACCATCCAACATCGAACTCAACCAATACCATGATATGAAAGTGCAAACTTTATACTAACAAGCTATGCAATTGGTTCCAAGATTTTATTCATGGAAATCTGTCTTACTCAGCCCCAAATATTGAATAAAAATAACTGAAATCAGGGACAAACCAAAAATTGTTAGGTGCTGGAATCAGTGCTGAATTCAGTATTTATGCAATTAACTAATGGTTAGCCAACAGTACAAATGCTCAACCAATAACATAGAATCAAAGTACAAACATTGTACTATCAAATGATATACTAGTTGACATACTTTTATTTATGCAAAACTATTTTACACAGCCCTAGAAAATTGAATTAGGTTGCTAAACCCAGGACTTAGAAAATTTTTCTAAGTCATTTCTTAATGCATTTCAAATTCAAATTTAAGTCCATCTTTTGAGAAAATTAGAATGAGATTTAGTCCTAGACCCTTAAATAAAGTTTGTAGCATATAACTTGTACTACAACTTTTATTTAGGGCTCAACCCCTAAAAATGAATAAATCATATAATTACACTTCAAGCCATTTATCAACATGATAAAAACTAAAATAACCCTATCATCACATGGAGACATGTTTTGGCACAAAGTTTAACACAAACCCTACCTTAAATTTAATTCTAAACCATTTTAACTCACTTTTGAGATTATTTAACAAACTTTTAGATTGCACACATAGACCTTGCATTGACACATACTCATGTTTATATGCATAATGATGCATTATGCTTAATGAAATGCAAAGCAAAAATGCTTAACATCTAGGGTGTCACACAGCCGTCCTCTTCTTCCTCCACTCTGCCATTCTGAGCATATCAAGCCGCGCGCGTGGGCCTCTCTCTCCATTGTTGCGGCTACTGTTCTCCATAAATGAAGCTTGGTTTCTTTTGAAATTTGGCTAAGTGGTTGATTTCTTTACACTAAGGTTAGTAACCAACATCCAATCCTTTGATTTTGACCATTAATTACGGCTAATTTATTTGATATGATCTTTATTTTGTTCTTTCTCTTGTAGGGAGCATGAAATTAGATTTTGAGGAAGGCTTCGAATCAAATTGTGGATAATCTAATCAAATTATAAAAGGTTAGTGCTAGTTAGCATTCGAGAGTAGATTAATTTACAATTATGATGAGCAAATGAACCATGCAATATGCTTAATATTGATTAATATTAGTATGTGATGCTATAAGTAGTTGTAGCTAGTTAGAAGTTGAGAGTATATATATTCTTTTAGAATTATGAGGAGCAAATTAATCAATATGTCACCTACCAAAATAATGTTTAATTTGGACTTAAATTGTTGTCCATGATGGAGCTAGTCTCCACTATTTACACGTGACCTAGCAAGACACTGTGTATAGATAAATTATTTTAATGGTTATGTATATACCTCACTTTTTAAAGATACTGTCATTTTTTTTACAAAAATTATTCTTTATGATTATTCTACCGTAATCTATGTCAACAAATTATTTGGATATTATCTTTAATATTGATTAATATTTGACGTGAAATTAGTGTTCATAGAATAATCTTTAATTTTAATATTATTGTCTCTAATTTTATATTTTCTTATAATTCATGTATCAGACGAACAACTATATTGTTTAGCTATAAAATTTAATATATTTGTGTGTCTCTATCATTTTTGCGTGTCATGATGTGTGTCTTAATATTATCAATGCAGAGATGGACCGAGAGTGGATGTACGGTGTGTCCCGAACGGACCCACGGTACTTGATTGGCGTCTCCAACTTCCTCCAAGTAGCCAAAGCTAATGTTCGTGAGGGGCAACCTGTCTGTCCATGCATAGATTGTGGAAATGTTAGAAAATGAGTAGGTTGGAGTCTATTCGAACACATTTTATTACAAGGGGGTTCATGAGAGACTACACGATATGGAGTATGCATGGGGAAGTTGGTGACAATGTTCCACAAGAAAATTACAATGATGATGTGCCCATGCCTGACATAGCCGTTCACGAGAATGCTACTAACGATGATCCTGGTGTCAACACGTGTCCCGAGGCTACCGCCGTTAATGATATGTTGAGGGATACATTGGCTGACGACACTGAGCATAATGATGGCATTTCGCAGTTGCTACATGATATAGAGAGTGGATTTCTTAGCGACAGACAGTTGAAAAAACTAGAGAAAATGAGAAAAGATGGCAAGACACCATTGTATCCAGGTTGTGGACTGAGCAAACTAGAAGCCAACATCATGCTATTAGAGTTCAAATCTTCAAATGGATTGAGCGATAAAGGCTTCGACCACTTGCTAGGAATAGTAAGGAAACCGCTACCACCACAAAATGAGCTTCCGAAAAAGATATACCTATGTAAGCAAATGATCCGCCCAATCGGTCTTGAGGTTGAAAAAAAATCATGCGTGTTCCAATGATTGCATACTATACCGTGGAGATAAATACAAAGATTTGGATGCGTGCCCTAGGTGTAAAGCTCCTAGGTACAAGCAAGGGCCGTCCAATAATGGTAGCAAGACAAAAGGAGGGCCTGTAAAGGTAGTCTGGTATTTTTCTATAGCTCCACGGGTGCATAGACTATTTGCAAATGCAAAGTCAGCCAAGTTGTTACGGTGGCACGGTGAAGAGCGTAAGAAAGATACAATGTCGAGGGCACCCAAATTGATGGGGCGACCGGAGGACTATTAATACTATGTGCTATAAGAACATTGGTGGTGAGGTATGGCATCTTTGGGTGCGTTTGAGCACAGATGGGATGAATCCTTTCGACCAAGTTAGAAGCAATCATAGCACTTAGCCAGTGATGCTTTGTATATACAACCTTCCACCTTGGCGCTGTATGAAGAGGTCATACATCCAGATGCCACTACTGATCCAAGGGCCAAAACAACCTAGGAATGACATCGATGTTTTTCTAGAACCAGTAATTGATGAACTATTGGAGTTGTGGCATACGGGGGGTAAAGGATGTTTGGGACAGTATAAAAAGGAACATGTCACAATCAAGGTAGTACTAATTGCTACAATCACGGACCTGCCAGGGCGAGGTAGCTTATCTGGAGAGAAGACAAAAGGATATACTGGATGCGTAGAGTGCTTGGACTCTACCCATACGGTACATCTACCGGAGAACAAGAAGATAGCTTATATGGGTCACCGTATGTTCCTACCGAGGATCACCCTTACCGCGAAAAACGTAAAAAGACTTTGATGGGACAATTGAAAGACGTGGACCTCCGTGATTATCGAAATGGAAAACACATACTACGAGAAGTTAGCAAACCGAATGTTGTCCATGGGAAGGGTGAGGGGGCAGCGGTGCACTGCCGAGTCTATATGGAAGAAAAAGTCAATTTTCTAGAAACTATCTTATTGGCCGCTATTGAGTGTACATCATTGTCTTGATCCAATGCACATTACTAAAAATGTGTGTGGCAACACGCTCAACACCTTAATGAACACAGAGGCACAAAGAAAAAGATTCACTTTCAACACGCCTAGATATGCAACACTTGGGGGCCGAGGAAGGAGTTGCATCCAATCACTCTTGAGGATGGCCAAATCTTCCGGTGGCATCATGGACACTGAAAACAACAGAAAAAGAGGTACTTCTTTCATTCTTTAATAAACTAAAAGTCCTGACAGGGTACTGTGCGAACCCGAAGAGGCTAGTGAACATGAGAGAGTTGAAATTTAACTATGGTTGTATGAAGGCCCATGACCTGTCATGTCATTATGACTCGCCATACTCAAGTAGCCCCAACGTGGTATCCTACCTGACAAGGTTCGTGCCCCAATCATAAAGTTGTGCTCATTTTTCAATGCAATCTCAAAAAAGGTTATTGATATGTCTAAGCTGGACCAGCTGCAGCTGGACATTGTGGAGACACTGTCGTTTAGAGATGCATTTTCCGCCTACCTAATTTGATATGTCCGTGCATTTACTTGTTCATCTTGTTGACCAAATTCGAGCCCTTGGCCCAATGTACCTGCATTAAATGTTCCCTTTTGAAAGGTTGATGAAAGTTTTTAGAAAGTATGTTCGGAACAGATTTAGACCAGAAGGGAGTATGGTTGAAGGATGGACAACAGAGAAGGCAATTGAGTTTTGCACATATTATTTGGACATCAATCGTATCGGAGTTCCAATATCTCGTCACGAGGGAAGACTAGGGGGCAAAGGAACTATCGGTGAGAATTCCTTCACAGTATGTGACACTGTTTCTTTTAGACAGGCACAATTCGCTTTTCTTCAACAAGCCACGGGTGTAATGTCATACATTGCAGAGCACCGATAGTTGCTTCAAACTTTATACATCAATAGATCACAAGCTTGGCGTGAAAAGAAACATAAGGAGGAGTTTGTCGACTGGTTACGGTGTCGTTTGATTGGAATAAAATTGAATTCTCAACTGGATCTACTAGCCAAGGGAGCTTCATCTACATTTCTTAAGTATGAAGGGTATGAAATCAGTGGATATATATTTTACACTACAAAACAAGATGGAAAGAGCGCCTTCCAAAATAGTGGTGTTCGCTTCGATGCCCACGACGAAAACGGCAATGTGGAAGCGACATACTATGGTTTCATAGAGGAAATATGGGAGTTAGACTACGGACAACAATTAAAGGTTGCTCTGTTTCGTTGTAAGTGGGCCCGTCTTGAGGACGTGAACATTGACAAAGATGGATTCACAACCGTTGATCTAAACAAGACCGCATATAAAGACGATCTATTCGTCCTTGCAAAAGATGTTACGCAAATCTTTTATTCAAGGGACAATGAGATAAAAGGAAGACCTAAAGTAGTTCTGCAAGGGAAAAGGAAGATTGTCGGTGTTAAAGGAGTCACAGACGAAGAAGACTACAAGGGTTACCAGGAAATGGCTCCCTTTGGATCAAGCGTAAACCTAGCTATCCTTAAAGAGAGTGATGAACCGGCTTATGTCCGTTGTGATCATGATGAGTCCATCATTATTCCTGCACCTTAACAAGACTTTTTTTTTAAATTATGTAATTAATCTTAATGATTATGTAATCATATATTTAGGTTGCCTCAAGAATTTTATTGTATGCCAATAACTGTATCAAAAATATTTGCAACTCATATTGTAGTGTCAATTAATATATTTAAATTATTTTTAATTTTAAGAACGGTGGCTCATTGAATTGCGGTAGCTTTTGTTCTGAAGAAAGCTGTGTCGTCAATTCAATGCACAATGCCAATGCCGCAGCCTTTTGAAACAGAGCAGGCTCATCAGTGCCGGTTTTCTAATAAAACCGCCACTGATGAGAGCTTTAGTGTCGGTTTTATAAGAGAACCGACACTAATGAGAGCTTCAGTGCCGGTTCTAACTTAGAGCCGACACTGAATTCCACATCCATCTAAAAACTTAAAAATGCGCACCTCCTAGCTATCATGTGGCTCCCAGCTATCATGCATGTATGGTCGTAACTTGGCTTGTGGCTATATAATGGCAACCAAAGCAGCCTCTCAAGCAAGTGCTTCCTTTTCGTTCGCTCCTCGCTCCTCCTCAGTATGTGTGTGTTTTCATATACACTAGAGGTTTAGGCTAGCTCTATGTTCTCTCTTTGGCGTAACACTAGAGGTTTAGGGCCGGCTCTATGTTCTCTTTTTGGGACAAAGCTCTCGACATACGAGATATCAACATGTGTAGTTTAGGATGACACACAAGTGGTACTAGAAGAATGTTTCAAGATAGAGCGACGCCGAAGCTTGAGGTGCTTGGTGCGAAGTTTCAGAACATATAGTTGTTACATTTACTTTGTACTAGGTCGATGCATCCATGCATGTGCTCTGGACTGCTGTAGCCCAGGCATCGGTTCATCACAGCTACCTCCAAAGGTGTAGCTCTACTACCATCTCCGACATTCTTTGCATCCTCTTTGATCCGATTTAGGTGCTAGAAGAATGTTTCTGAGATGGTTATCTTTTTATGTGTTAGTACACTTCAATCATAACTTTGACCTTGTAGAGAAACAAGGTTTTTGTATTTTTGAAAAATAAATGTAATTTGTATGTGTGTGTGTTTTTAATTTGTATTTTTTAAATACGTAATTTGTATTCTCTCTCACACACGTAATGTAGAATAGTATAAAACAACTGAGACAAGCTTACATAGTCTAACACATAAATATATATATAAGCGATACAAACGAAAGTAAAAATTAACCTCCCTAACCTAATTTGGGGGTGGCACAGTCTGTATCCATTCATGGTAGTGTATATCACGAATGATATAACCACATTCTCTGTCAACGAAGGCGAAACTCGTATTAGTGCACTCTCTCGTGCCTCACAGACACAAATACACGGTCGACCATAGATATAACCTACTATACGACTACTAGCGGCCACCCCCTCAGTAATTATTATGCCGTACTGATATCCTTGTGTAGTGATCTGGCCAAAGTGTGCATCATAGCTCCAGGAATAACCAAGCTGCTCAATAGCTTGATCTAGAGTGGCTGACAAGGCACATGCAGCATATGTATAATCATGGAGAAGAATCTGCAGTAAAAATTAGAGATAGTTTATAAAGTGTCTAATATTAAAAATACAGAGATAAAAAATGATTATACCACATCCATCTGGTTGTAGGTCGCCGTGAGTTCAGCAAATTCTGCCACGTCCTGATTACCCGTATGCCAAGTCTGTATCTTGAAGGACGAGTAATCAGGAATGCGATAGCCAATGTGCTCCAAAGATGTGCAAACAAAGGCAACACGGCATTGAACTTCGGCACTTAAGCATGAAGGCATCACTCGTCCCCTCCACACAATTTGTTGTTGATACCCTGATGGAGGCCTTGCAGGGATGGAAAAGCTCAGTTTACATATCCACAACCGACCACGTGCATCAATGGTCGTGTCCTCAACTATCTCCGACGCCATAAAAAAGGTAAGTGTTGATTGCAGCCACTGTATGGGAGATATAGTCTGCAATATAGGTGATATATATATACTGAGTACTATATATATGTACATATTACCAAATATTTGTTATGAGAAAATATTTCTTACAATAGCCGGACAAGGGTGTTGTGGAACGTCCATATCCGGAGCGAACCACTCATCGCCAGGGTGAAAACCATGTTGCTTTGGCGGGGGAGGTCCACTGTTCATCCCTAAGTAAAATAAATCAAAATATTTTAAAAATACATATTAATAGACATATAAACATAATAATAATAATATGGAAGAAGCATGATTATGAGGGTTATGTAGATTTATGAACTAGGTGTAACAACTTTGTGAAACACCGATAAGGGTTATGTAGATTTATAAACCAGGTGTACTCTAACTTTCTCAAACAGAGAAATGATCTAAATAAAAGTTGTACATAATTATGAGTGCACCAACTTTTCAGTTCAAAATTTTTTGATTTGAGGAAATTTACATGGCTCAAATTGGGTTGGAGATTTGAATTTTAAAGTGTTTCAACATTTTTTACATATAGTGTGTGAAAAATTTATCAAATGATGAAAAGACTTTAATAAAAGTTGTAGGTAATGATGAGTCCACCAAGTTTGCTGTTTAAAAATTTTTGATTTGAGACACTATAGCATGCAAAAAAATGTAGTGGAACCTCTTCAAAATTCAAATTTGAAAATTTGAAATATAAAAAATTAGTCATATTGATATATGGTCACCAAGTAAATCTTGATTTTAGACAAATTTAGAAAAAAGATCATCTCACACTACAGCATGACCTTAATTTTTTAGGGTTTTGTGGCACCACAAATTTAGGAAAAAAATGCAGATCATCTCATTTGGACGACATGCATCATTTTTTCGGATGAGGGAGAAAACTTGGTTAGAAATCTCATCAATCACATTAAAATCAAAAATGTCATTTAGAGTTAGGATGAGGGAGAAAAAGCTTAGAAATCCATCCACATTAAAATCTAGTGATCAACATAGGTAGCTAGATTTTTCCCTAATATATTGATGAGATTTCTAACCAGTTTTTCTCCTTCATCCAAAAATGAGATGATTTTTTTTTCCTAAATTTATCTAAAATCAAGCTCTATCCACCTGTTGACCATATATCAATATGACTAGTTTTTTACATTTCAAATTTTCAAATTTGAATTTTAGACCGTGTAGGTTGTATCAAATAAAAAGTAATTATGAAATTTTTTATCTAAATTAGTAAGACAGTAATTAATGCATATTTAATAGACAGGGAATATTAAATAAAAAAAATATAATCTTAAATTAAACCAGAACAACAGAAATTAATAAAATAAAATAAAAAAAATGTGTACCTATAGGGTTTTGAACCCGCCCAACAGACCCAGTGATGTGCTCTAACCATGGCGCTATGTAGAAATTTTTAGATAAAGTGCATAATTAAATTTAATTGAACTATTATTGCTTAGTTAAATTTTTTTTAAATTTAGAGGGCGTGGGTTTCGAACCAGGGACCTCCAAGGCCAAAGCCCCGCGCTCTAACCGCTTGGACTACTACGTGACTTTCGATTTAAAACAGCGAGTTACCTTTCTTATTCTATAGATATATTAGTGGAGGTTTTAGTTGGACACCGGCAGTGAAGGATGGCATCAGTGCCGGTGCTATTTGGAACCGGCACTGAAGGGGGTCATCAGTGCCGGTTGTAGTTGGGCACCGGCAGTGAAGGTGTCCGGGTATAAATTGAAACCGTTCGCGCCCCGCCCATTCAAAGCACTGACTGGCCTTCTTGCTCGATGCCGAGGGAGCCCCGCCGCTGCACACCGCCACCTCGCCGTCGCCGTCGCGCCCGGGTCACCGCCGCTCCCAGGGCGTCTGCGCGCCTTTGCACGCCGCCTTGGCCTCCCGGGACCTCCAGCGCCCCGCACCGCCGTCCTCGCCGCCGCGTCGGCGCGTGCCCTCGACGCGACCGCCGGCCCACCGGAGCGCACCGCCGCCGCAAAGACCTGCGCCACCGGAGCACCTTCGGCCGCAAGGAAGCTGCACCACCGGACCACCGCCGCCGTCGCCATCTTCACCGACGCCACCAGACCAGCAGGGAGCGCGGGCCACCGTCTTCCACCTTCTCCACAGTGAGTGCGGCCAGAACGCCCTTCAAGTGCTCGATGAAATGCCACTAAGAAATTTTGTCACATTTCTTGTTATTGTTGTCCATGATTTGACATCCAGTGCTCAATAAAATGCTATTGCTATGTTTGCTATGTCCATTTTGAAGAATTTATGTCCATGAAATATGATTATACTATATTTGTGACCATGAAATGCTATTGCTATGTTTGCATGAAATATGATTATGCTTCTTGTTTCCTATATGTGCATGAAATATAAACAAACTATTGTGCTTGAAATATGATTATGCTATTTCTTGTTTGCTATATGTGCATGAAATATGATTAAGTCTACATTTTAACTTGTATGTTTATATTTGCATGACTTAATAAGAGTCTAGATTTCAATTTCTATGTTTATGTGTTTGCATGAAATTAAGTCTAGATTTCTTGCTATATGTTTATATTTGCATGAAATGGAGGCTATATATATAGTGACTCAAATGCTAATTCAATTGATTACTTTGCTTCGGCATAAGTATGATGATGCATTAATTATATCAAGCTCAATTAAATTGTCTCAATCTTTAGGCAACAATGGGAAAACGGTATGTAGTGTTCGTTGGCCGTACCCCAGGCATCTACCGTACTTGGGAAGAGTGCCATACCCAAGTGAATCGCTACCCGGGTGCGTTGCACAAGAGATACGACAAAAAATCTAAAGCAACCGTGGCCTACCTTGCATATATGGCACGGTGTGCAAACCGTGTTCCCCAAGCACAGCACCGTGTAGTTCCTCTACACGCAGCGAAATTGGAGACTAGAGACAAGGCTGTCGCCGTAGATAGGAATGTCACTACTGTTGCGTGGAAGGATATCATCATTTTATTGCTAGTTATGGTCATTGCCTTTTTTATTTGGAGGTTAATGTAGAGTACATGAGTAATTCATATTGCTGTACAGACTTGTAGTACGTAAGTGGAAGGTCATTGTAATTTATTTGTGGCTTATAAAGTTCTAAATTGGTGTATTAAATATATGTTAATTGTATTTTCTAATATATGGTTTGTGTTATTCCATGTAGCCAAATTAAACAACCCACTCTATTGAGCCATCTAGGCAGAGGCAGAACGATGACTATTCGTCGTCGCCAGTTCACTGGTCGCTGAACTAGTAGGCAAGAACAAGAAGCGGCTAACAACAATGCGACAGACCCACCTGAAGGGCCACAAATTAGGACGACAAACGCAGGTGGCAATGCTGATGGTCATGAAGCATGGACCCCTAGCAGTTGCCTCCAGCTTGACCAAGACGACGAGGTATATTTGTTAGGTCATAATTAAATGATTACACACACACTCTAATTAATAAATGCAAGGGAGAATCTAAGGTTAATTAATTCGTTTTGTCCAGCCTGGTTCGATGGAGGAACCAAGTGGTTCTGGTACAACAAAGACCAGGTCCAAGCGCGGTGTGTCAAAGCTTCCTACGGGAAAGGATGCGCACTGGCACATCTTTGAGTTCGACCAAGTTGGGGAGCCACTACTCCCACGCAAGGCATTGGGGCCATACAAGACTATCCTCAGGATTCTTGCGAGGGACTTCATCCCAATAAAGTATAGGCACTGGATAGGGAAAGAAGATGATGAATAGAGGGTTCCTGAAGCTTTAAAGGAGAATTAATGGACAACCTTCAAAGGATATTTCACTTTACCTCCTGATTATGATGAGCGGGCAGTCAGAAAAAGGGTTATAGAAAAAATGGGGATCGCATTCAAGAGTTATAAGACGAAATTGCAAAAGCAATATATCAACGAGCAGGAAGATCCCAAGTTTGATGAGGGTGACCACCACAAGTAGAGGCCCTACTGGGAAGAATTCAAACGATACAGGAACTCAGATGAGTATAAGGCCTTGAGTGCGAAGAACAAGGAAAACTCAGCAAAGTCGATAAATCCTCACCGTCTCGGCTCTCGTGGCTATTCTAGTAAGGTGCTTCAATGGGAGAAGGAGTTTAAGGAGATGGAACACCGTGGTGTTACGCCCGAGGTCTCTTCACTTTGTTATGGAATAGCACAATATTGAAGATGGCATCTCAAATGAACAACTGGGTAGCCTGGTTCAGAGTATCTCCACGATAACCGATGAGGTGAACCAAGGGAGACGCAAGTCTGATAGGGAGAACAACGTGCTCTCCCAGACACTTGGTAACAAGGAGCACCCCGGTCGCATAAGGGGAGCAGGTCTTGTTAACTGGAAGGTAGCTTTCGAGGAGGATTCTGCTTCTTATCGTAGCCACACAAGGGCTAGACAAGAACGAGAGGCAGCACGAGAAGCAATGTATGAGAACCGGCTAAAGGTAATGGAAGAAAGAGTTAACCAAGCACTTGCTTTGGCCTCCGAAGCACGAGGTCCTTAGACCATTGGTTCTGCAGACCCTGTCCCCACATGCTTGAGCCCAGTGGTTAAGGGTCATAGTAGCTGTGGATTGACCCCCATGGATGATGCTGAGGCGAGTTTACCTCATCCGGTGGACAACATAACAAATCCGGTTAATGTGAGGCTGTACATCCGCCAACAATGGATGACAGACAAGGTGGCGATTGGCCAGGCTTGGCGTAAAGGAGATGGGTTAACTAATGGTCGCCCAGTTCCTTCGGGATATTGGAATGTCACCATTGATAAAATTCTAGATAAAATGTTTAACAAGATACACATTGATTTTCCTGCACAGGAAGATAGGCCGCGTCTGGATCAGAACCTTCGTCTTTGTGTCCCGTGGCGCAAGCGGTATATTAAGCTTGACCACCAAGAGTCCTCGGATGATGAGGATGATGCTGAATCTTCACCGGACAGATCTCATGACCAAGCTCTCCCAATTCATGATACGCCTGCTCATTCCCCTGCTTCAACCCCCCCTATACATGAGAATTCTCCGCCTCCACCCCCGCCATCACCCCTAAGGAATGTGGGGGCTCCGGCTTCTCCCCCACTTCGTCAACCCCGAGCAATGTGGGGGCTGCACCTCCTCCCCTGCCTCCCCATCCTTCATCTTCGGCCGGAACACATGATAATCCTAGACCCCCTCCCCCGCCAAAATCAAAAGAAGCTGCAATGACGAGACCCACAACTAGATCTAGAACAGGCAAAAGATCCTTCGATTCCGTAAAAGAGGATGCCAACAAAGGAAATAAAAAGAAATTGAGCGGGAGTATTACATCTACGATGAAGGAGAAAGACATAGAATTGCTAAACCCAGATGCATGCAACGCATTTTTGAAGAAACTATGGCAGCCTGCTAAGTGGACGACTGTGTCTGAGTATGACAGACAAGCAGCTCGCAATGTCCACAATCAAGAAAGAGATGAAGAGCTGCACCTCAAAGCCCAGCTAGAGATATATAAATTGATGGAGCAGAACGACGAACTAACCCTAGAGGATGCTATAGCCATATATTATGATAGTGTTCAATTTGAAATGGCAAAACCAGCATACCAGTATCAAAGAGGTCTAGATTTGCTGGAAACACCGGAGCAGATGAAGGCTCTTGGAACACGTATGCGTGATTTACATACGTTTTACTTGGCCGAAGCAACCGAAAACAGTCTAGCCGGGTTTGAAGCTATTATTCCGGCCGGAGAAGTCTTTGATCATTCTGAGGAAACTATGCAGTTTGTAAGTTTTGAACACTTATTTCAATTCTATCAAAGACGCGACCTCGATACATAGATAATGCTCCTGTGGACTATGTAAGTACCCTACCCGCCTGAATTCATAATTAACTATACATCTTTGATCATTGTTTGACATATCTTGTACTCTATACAGGTGGCTATATGATTACACGACGAGAAATAACATTAAATATGTAGCCTTCTTGGACCCAACCCAAGTCAATGAGCCAACTTGTAGAGGAGACGTTGGCTACGACCAGCAAGATATGATAAAATCTCTGACTAGGTTGTTCAAGGGTTTTGCCAATAAAAATAAATCGACGTGCTCTTGACCTACAAATCGGCATATGTGGGCTCTACCATTATTTCTACATATTTTATATAGCTAATTAAACTTTTTTAAATATAAATGGACTTTGTGGTTGCAGGCACCATTTCATCTTCATCGACATCGATATTAAAAGAAATCGTATTGAGGTGTGGGACTCCAAAAAAAGGCCGCTATCTCTGATAGCTCCTCTACTCAGACGTTAAATGAGTAAGTTAACATTTTTCTAAGCAAATAAAGTTATATAGTTATACATATATATATAGCACACTTAATGTTATTGCATTTCCCAATTAATAATGTGACATAGAGCATACAAACAAAACTTCAAGGCAGAGGAAATGCGTATCAGGTATCTAGAGCAGCCGCAAGGGAATAATGAATGTGGGTTCTACGTAATGTGGGCCACGAGGCAATGGTTTAGCATGAAAAACATCAAAGCATATAAGATGGTATGTATGCTTTTAATTCCATTTTTTATGACATAATATTCTCTTATGGCTTATATTTGTGCTTCCATTGTCACCCTATTGAATGCTCGACAGCGGAAAAAGCATGGACACAATAGGCTCTTGGAAATGGAGATACGAGGATATCAAGAGGAGCTAGCGGAATTCATCATGAAGCATATTGTGAGCAAAGAAGGAAAATTCTCCATTGCGCGCTCGCAGAAGTTCAAGAATAATTACACACCAGAGCGGCTGGCTAGACTCTTATAATTGTTTCATTGGATTAGTATATATGGTATTATAAAGCTAGGACTATTAATGTATGTAATAGTAATGTAAGTGGTATTTGCTACGATGTTATCAAGGTTTCAATGTTATGATTTTGTTTTCCTATTAGCAAATATGAATTTTAATATAATACAAAAAACCAAATTAAAAAAAGGGAACAAAAACCAATTATTAAAAATACCAATCGGTGTCGGTTGTCATAGAGGCCGCCCGGTGATACAATGCCCATCATCGGCGGTGGGCAGCAACCAACCGATATCGATCTTCTATCGATCGGTGCCGGCTCTAATAACAAACCAACACCGATCAAGAGCGGTCGGTATCGATTTGATAATAGAGCCGGCAATGATATGTTCTTCATCAATGTCGGTTCTATTTTCAACGGCACCGATGTGGACTTACAACACCGCCGGCTTCATTCTCCAACTGGCTGTGTAAATTGAGCTTCAAAGTGCCGGTTTGTGGAAACCGACATCGATGTTCAACCCTCATCGATGCCGACATGGCTCTCTGGGTTCAAAATCCGCACCGATGGGGGTTTAGGGCCGGCGGTGATATGCCGATCTGAGGTAGTGTTGGTGGCCTCCACCACGTCCTCCGGCACCGCCCTCACCCTGGAAAGCTTGGCCGGTGTGGTCGATCGGATCGGCCACAACATGGACGTCCTCAGTCGCAACATGGCCGCCATGCAGCAGTCCTTGGCAAGCCTCCTTTCGCCGCCCGTGGGGTTCCCCCGCATCACCTGCGGTGGACGTCTTCCCCGTCGCCCATCCCGTCGTGGGCACTGATGGGTTTGTTGCCGCCAATCTACACATCGGCCACCACGGTCACGCCATCGGCGGCGTTGTTGCCGGCCAGGCCTATGGCCCCGGGCATCGTGACCATCTACGGCAGCACCGATGGGGCGCCGCTTTACGGCGGCGCCCTACACCCGCGGCGGCGAGCGGTCGGCGCACCCATCGACCATGGCGCGCCCGGACGGCTTCCATACCGCCCGCCTGGTGGCGTCTATGGGCAGCGCACCATCTTCAAGTGGCGGCGCCGTGCCATCCCTGCAGCTCGTCTAGGCTGTTGCGGCAGCAGCCTTGCAGCAGATTGAGAAGATGGAGATCGAAGCGGGAAAATGCCGCCCGTCAGGTGTCAGCGGCGGTGCGACTGCAGGCTGCTGCGTGCGGCCTCCTAGCGCGTCAGCGGGTGTGTTGACGGTGGATAGCGTCAACATTTAATAGATCAATAGACACGAGAAACACATGAATATCTAGAAGTCTAGGGTTTTATCTGACAATTTCTATGAGTTTTAGTGATTTATCAATTTTCAGGGACTATTCCAGAAAACGGCGAAAAAGGACTTACTTATCAAAATACATCTCAGAATTACCCGCAACTCAAGAATACGCCACACAACTCTAGAAGGATCCAGAATACACCGGAGCGAAGGGAGCACGAGGGGCTTCCAGGTGAGGCCGGCCGGCCCCACCTGTCAGGCCGACCGGCCCCTATGAGGGGAAGTCTCTCCCACCTTCCGGAGTCTTCCTCCACCGCTATTGAGGGTTCATCTTAGCCGTCCCTTAAGTTGGTTTGATCCAACGGCCATCGTGCATCCCACCGGGCTATAAATACAGGGCCAGACCCCCCTGGAGCAATCAAGTCATTTGGAGATCAAGCATCCAGAGGCAGAAACCCTAGTTCCTCAGAGTTCCTCTATTCTATAGTAGTAGCCTAGTTAGATTAGATCTAGAGGGAGTCAAGCTGAGTTAATCTAGCTTGGGTTCCTGATCGGTGTTGCCAGGAGCGTGGAGTTCGGTACTGTTCTTGTACTCTTTGTATTATTACTACATCGTTCTTAGCAATATTAGTATTCATTTATGTTCTTGATTGCAATGTTCATCATCTATTTTGATTACATATCTAGTATAGTTAGTTCACTGCTATTGAATTCTTATATATGCTCGTATAGCGCTCATCCGGAGGTACCCTGGGTGAGTGGTAGGCATTATGTTGGCATGGAGCCTAGATATTACTCTTATCTGTGAGTGCCCCCTAATGTGCTATGTCGCATGGTAGCTCATGGAGGTAACTTATAGCTTCATTGAATCCTCTGTAATCCACCCTTCGCACATAGGTTTGTAGAGCGCGGTCGCGATGAAAGGTGACGATTGTCTTAATTTCCTTCTTTAGTTGATGCTCCTTATGTTTGATATCATAGCAGCCTAACAATGATTGCTAGATGTGTTTGCACTAATTGAAGTGTTCGTTGATGTGTAGTTGTAGAATAACACTAGGAACTATTTCTCTAATATTCGGATCTAATGCGTTATTATGGTAGTTAGAGTGCTCTGAGTGAATCTATTATCTTAATATGATGCTTGATCAGTGCTTATAATACATATATTTATCCTATGACTTATCCCTGTTATGAGTAGATGTGAGATTATGGTTTACTGTTGCATTAATGGTATAAGTTATCAATATATTCTGCCTGACCTTCCCAGTGGTATAAATATAAATCGACAACCTGGTAATACTCTAAGTAAAATGCTACAATGGTATAATTATCTATGCGCTTGCGGATTTTTTACATGCATATATCTTATTATTCTATCTAGTCACATAAAATGATATAGATCTATTTAGTGTCGTTCTTGTAATAATGCTAGATAGTTCCAACAAACATTCTTTGGCACCATAGCTAGGGATGACAACCTAGTACACTGCTAGAGGTGTAGGTAATTGATAGGTGACTACCAAAACAAGTGATGAGTTAATTAATACCAACAGGGTGCGAGAGATGCGCGATCTGCGGCTGATTCAGCACTGCACCCCTTCACAGCTCCTCCAAGTCGCGCTTCGCCTCGTGGAGGGCTTCGATCTTGTCCGTTGCATTGGGGATCTTCAGCATGCAGTTTTCCCAACTGGCAGTGGGCATGGTGTTTTTCCTGCGGGCGGCGTGCTCCAACTCGGTGGAAGCGGCGGTAGGGGAGGCGTGTTCCTCTTTGTCACCAGTGAGGACACACTGCCTAGCACCACCGCTTTCCGCTACCGGCCACCGCGAGGACGTCTCCACTAGTCGCTGTCACGACTAAGTCCAGTGGCCGTACCCGTGCACCCCTCTCGTTTCAATGGTCCCCATGGGATCCAGGCGGCTACACACGTGCAGGTCCAGCTCACGGAGGGTGTCCGTCGTATCTTCAGGAGTCAAAAATAAAGAGTCACAGTTTGTTCAATATAAGCCAAGATGTAAAACGCTTGTTCTTAGGTGTTCGGTTTGCATCTAGTGGAGTCATCGTTAGCATCATCGTTAGGTTGTAGCTCGAGGACGAGCTGTATATCCAGGTAGGGTGTAGTGTTAGAGGAGTCAAGGGCCTATTGGGCCTTAGCCCATTAGGGTTAATTAGTACCTTACTTAGGAGTCAAGTTAACCTCTCTATATAAGGAGAGGAGATGTATCAATTTATAATGAAGCAAGAGATTAGAAGAAAATCTCTTCTCTCTTGCCGGCCGTGGGCAGAGCCCCGCGGCCAGCGTTCCTAGCACCCAAAACCCTAGCCTCCGCTCTCTCTCTCACAGCCGCCGCCCTGTGAACAGTACCCGCGGAGACATCCTCGCGGTGGCCGGTAGCGGAAAGCGGGGGCGCTAGGTAGTGCGTCCTCGCCCGGTGACGAAGAGGAACATGCCTCCCCTACCGCCGCTTCCACCGAGTTGGAGCACGCCAGACGTGTCCGGTGAACACGGGGTCCCGATCACTAAGGATGGACGTCTAAAACCCGTGAAGCCGAACGATGTCATTAAAGAAGGCGCGGGCGACGGTCATGGCCGTCTAGGGGTGGCCAAGAGCGATGAAGTGCGCATACTTGGAGAAGCGGTCAACGACGGTGAGGATGACCGATTTGCCGCCGACATTCGGTAGCCCCTCGATGAAGTCCATCGAGATATCCACCCACACCTGGGATGAAACGTCGAGCAGCTGCAGCAGCCCCGCCGACTGGAGGGAGGGTGACTTGTTGCGCTGACACGTGGAGCAGGAGCGCACCCAATCCTGTACTAAGACAGGGTCACCCGGGACGTAAAATTCCGCGCGGAGGCGGTGCAGGGTCTTCTGGACGCCCTCGTACCCAGCGCCATGAGCCAGCTGGAGGGCCTGATGACACAGCTCACCGACGTTAGGGACGAAAATGCGCGAACCGTACATGAGGGAGGAGGCCGGCGTCCTCACGCCAGCTGCCCGGGAGGTCACCCGCGCGTAAGCGCCGCAGCAGGCTGCATCGGGAGCGGTGGCCGTCGCTCGCACATCGTCGAGGTAGGAGAAAGAGGGGCCCGACGGTGCCGCGGCAGCTGCAGCCGAGGCATCCACGGGCCGCCCCCGGCATCGGGCGTCCCTAACGAGATAGGGCGTCGCCCACCGTGTTGAGGCGGCCCGGACGGAACTCCATTGTGAAGTCAAAACCAAATAGCTTGCTGACCCACTGATGTTGTGGAACGGTGGAGAGGCGCTGATCGAGCAAGTATTTGAGGCTGTAGTGATCCGACCGCAATACGGCTGCCAATGCCGCATGGCCTGCACCTGCCCGATCAACTCCCGCTCATACGCGGCGAGCTTCAGGTGGCGTGCGGTGAACGGGTGGCTGAAGAAGGCGAGCGGCCCAGTGCCCTAGTGAAGCACCATGCCAAAGCCGGCGCAAATACATGGCGGTTACCTTATTCACCACCTCCGACTGGCCATCCGTCTGAGGGTGGAATGCTGTACTCACACGGAGTTTGATGCCTGCCATCTGGAAGAGGTCCGAAGCGAAGTTGGCACAGCTCACGGAAACGCTCCCACGGCGGCATCCCCTCATCCTGTTCCAGGGCATAGTACCACGTCTGCGCCGCGCCTCAGAGGTGGTAGGACGCCAACCACGTGCGGTCCGATGCGAGGGTACATTGGCCACGAAAGAATTGTTCGCACTAGTTGAGCCAATTGAGCGTGTCAACGGCGCCATCATAGGTCGCAAACTCCAGTTTGCAGAATCGTGGTGGAGCGTGAGGACCAATCTGTGCACCGTCGTGGGGAACCCCGCCCCCAATTGCAGCAGAGGCCAGAGCACCGCCGTAGAACAGGGTGCCGTCAGCCCCGCTAAAGAAGGTCCCGGTGCCGGCGCTGATTGCCGCAGCCGCGATAGAGGACGGCGCTGCCGAAGGAGTAACGGTAGTTGCCGTCATGTAGAGTGGCAGCGACTCGGAGACGGGCGGTGGTGGTAGCGGTAGTAGGCTAGCCAGGGCTTCCTGCATGGCCGCCATATTGTGGCTAAGTTTGTCGATGTTGGTGCCCATCCGATCAATGACACCGGCCAGGGCTTCCAAGGTGAGGGCAGTGCCGGTGGACTCGGAGACCGCAGACGAAGCGGATGACAATGGAATGGTCAAAGCCGGCGGCGACATGACACCGGAGGTCAGTGGAGCTGTGGTCATCGTCCTGGAAATCTCTGATACCAAGCTGCTAGGAACTCTGGTCCTGCCTGGGATGGAACGAAGGTTGTATGTGTGTGTGATTGCTGGACGTGGCTTGAGGATGCGAGGAAGACGGCGCGGCGGCGCCATGGTTGCTTGCGTACGTGAATTAGGGCAGGAGCACGGTGAGGCTCCCGGCTCCCTTGGGAAGCCGAGAAAACAATATGTTTTCTGCTTGCTTATCTCATAGAGTCTTACAAATATATATCCTTCTCTCCTTTACTAATTTAGAAAGTACTACCAAATAATAATATTCCTAATATTAATATCGATGAAGATAATTGGGCCTCCAACCCCAATGCTGTTCGAGCCCTGATGGTCGGTTGCTCCTAGCCACTTGACGATCTCCTCCTCTTGTACGAGATGACGCCGCCGCTGACGCTCTCTCGTAACCACGCAGCCCCAGCAACAACCATAACATCTCCGCTCAAAAACCATACATACATACAGTATAAAATCCATGTAATAAAAAATAGAACAGGACATGAACTCTCTCAACACTGGTAAAAGTAAATTCAATCCCTCACCATTAATTAATTGGCGTCAGGGGGGATGCTGGATTTGCGCCATGTATATATAGATCGTGCAAACTGTGAACCCGATCAAGTACTTTTGGGTACGGGTGATAGAGCTAGTGTAACACCCCAGGTGTTACGCAATATGAGATCCCACCATGTTATCATATTATGCATTAAGCATCATGTTTATTAATTCATTAATCACCAAGCATTAAGTGCACTAGTTCATTTCATGGTGTTAATGATCCGTGCATAATTAATGCTTTGCCTTGTATGTTAAGCATGCTTTGAGATGTTAATTATATCTAATGATCATTAGTATAGTTTGACATGCTTGCTAATTAAAATAGTACTTAAATTTCACTTACATGTTTAATTAAACTTATAAAAATCATTAATATAAAAATAGTACTTAAATTTCACTTACATGTTTAATTAAGATTATAAAAATCATTAATATAAAATCAACCTTGGTGTGTAAAAGTGTTTGGCTAACTATGTTTAACTTTTTAAACATGTTTTACAAGTCAAATGAGGTGCAAAAAAGAATCAAATTTGAATTTGAAATTCAAATTCCAAACCCTAACCCTAGTTGGTTAAGTGTTGGAAATTGCATTTCAAGTTCACTTTTGAGGAGCTAACCATAATTAATTTTGATAATGAAAGTTGCCAAATTTTGGTCACATTTCAATGTTTGAAACTCATCACAATATCATTAATTAATTGCCCGAAGTTTGAATCAGCAAATCCCTTTTCAAAACCCAGATTTTCAAAAGGTATTTTGCCCCCTTTTTTCAAATGTGCCCAAAATATTCAAAATTTGGGAAAACTTTAAAAAATACAGATTGTGCATCTCTTTGAGCTCTATAATTTTGCTAAATAAAGTTTTCAAAATTTTGAATAAAATCAAAAGTAATTTCAAAAATTTAGTAAATGAAGAACTGTCTCCTTTTTTATTTTCAAACCCTAATTCAAAATTTATTTAGTTTTCGGAAAAAAACTATTTAAATAAAATTGTAAAGTTTGAAGAATTGAACAACTTTTCTTTTGGATTTTCATCTTCTATTCAAATCTTGAAAGTACTTTTAAAATTTCAAAGGTTAGGATTTATTCCTTTTTTCAAATTCAAACTGCAGTTTCAAAAATATTTGAAATTTGACTAAACTTCTTTAATAAAAGTTATAGGCCATGAAAAGTTGAGCAACTTCTATTTTTTGGAGTTTCTCAAGTTGTTTAGCAAATTTTTGAGTAATTGAGCGAGAACAGTAAGGGGGGAGAAGTTGCTACGCTGGTCACCAAACGGCAGGCCGCCATCGCATGCTTCACCAAATAAGCACCGCCGACCCTCCGTGCCATTTCCGCACACACTGCCATGCCCCGAGCTGCGTCACCCGGCTTCACCGTCGCGCTGGCTATCGCCTCGGCGTCGCCACCTTCTTTTATCCCCTAGAGGTGCCGGCGAAACCTCTTTTCTCCTCTCGATCTGCCGCCGTCACCCTCGGTCACCGGCCAAATTGATGCTCCACGCTCCACCACCGTCCCCCATCTTGCAGCCATAGCTCCATCATGCTTTTGCATGCTTGCCGAGCCCACCATCACCTCTTCTCACTGCCGGAATTGCTGTGCACACCTTCTTCTTCTTCCTAGCCGGCGGGAGCTCCGTCGTGGCCGCCTCACCGGGGCTAGACCCCTCCGGCGAGCCTCCAGCCGAGCCGAGCAGTCCTCCAGCTCCGCCTTGAGCTGGTGATGCTTGTCAGCTCATTTCGGAGCACTCTACCGTGCTGGTTGCTCGGGAACGGAGCCTCGCCGACGATGCGCGCTCCGGTTCCTCCGTCGCCGAGCTCCGCCTCGCTGCGGCTAGTCCTCTCCAGCGCGTCTCTAGCCAAATCAATATCACCAACATGTTTGTCATGACCCCCTAATCGATAATAGCCCGTCCGTTTCATTGCTATCGCCTTTATCGCACCGGAACATCGCCACGCCGCCGTATCCATCATCGCCGTCCGCCATAGCCGCTGCTATAGTGCTCCGGTGAGCTATAGGGGGTCGACTAGTAGCTTGTCGTGCTCGCTGTGAAGCACTGAGCACGGTGGTGTGGTCCTCGTCACTGGCAACCTCGCCGACGGTGAGCACTGCCGTCGCCTTGGCCGGTGCAGCCGCCTGGTCTCTTATTTGGACTGGATTGGGCCATGTTGGATCGTGAAGGCCGACCGGGGCCGCACGTGGCCCATGAAGGAGGGAAAGGTTTTTCCTTTTTCTTTCTTTGAATTTAAATGCTGATTCTTATTAATTTTGTAATTAAATAATCTAGGCAATTAAAAGTATGACAAAAATAAATTTGTGATCCTCATATTGTGTAGTTTCATAGAAAATATGTTTGCAGCCAGTTAATTATTTTTGTCATGCTTAATAATTGCATATTTTAATTAATAAATGCATAGTGTTTGATTTTTCTAGAGCAAAATATTAATCCAAAAATTATGAAAATTTAGGGTTAAGTTTTTGGTGCTAAAATAAACCTCCATTAAATATTAGGCACTGTTTTGAGCAAGTGTACTTTAAAGAATAATTTTCACCCTGTTTAATGACCATAAAAATGGTTAATAAGACTATGAATTAATTATTTAGTTGACTAATTAAATGTTAAGTGATTTATGGTTTTGTTTGGAGACTTTGGATGAGCAAAACACATCTGGTTCATGGCATGATCATGTGTAGATTAGCAATAGAGTTGCTCACATGTGTAGTTAATAATTAATTAATTAAATAAGCAACTTGAGCAAGTGCTTCACTTAGGATTAATTTCCTTTTTGGTATTCCTTGAAGACCATGCATCATTATCACCCTAATGATTCATGGCTTGGTTGTGTAGTGATAGTAATAGTTATCATCACATATGTAGTAGTAGTTAATTAATTAACAAGTTTAATTAGTGGCTTTCAATAATTGTAAAAATGGTTAATAACCTTAGTAATTCTTAATCACTACTAGGGTTGATTGACTTTGGGATTGAGTGATGACCCTAGATCATTAACCCTAATGACCTTCGGCAATTCAATTACGTTGATTGCGTTGTATTATCCAATATCGTCGTAGTTGTTACCTATGATCTTTTGATGTAACTATACCGTGAAGGGAAGTTGTATTCAACCTTCTTTTGTTTATTGCCTTGCATCATGTATCATGTCATACATTTCATCACACTTAGAATGCATCATTTATATATATGTGTAGTGTCCATGAGAGTGAAGGTTCGTGTTGATCAAGTTCGGAGAAGGTGTTTCCAGAAGAAGGTGCCCAGAGGTGTTGATGCCATCTGACCTATGTAATCCCCCTGAGGATCCTAATCTTCTCTGCAACGCAGGCAAGCCCCGGATACATTTAACCCTTTTTTGAATTTTGAAAATCCTTTATAAGTTTATGCTTATGATATGATGCATTAGGTGTTAGAAGTTGTGTGATATCCTATTTGATGCATTTACCTTCCTTGATATATTATCCCTTAAACCTTTTTTGATTTGAAAATTCTTAGTATATGCTTAGTCTTACTGATAGACTAGGCTTTGCAAATAAAATATTTTCAAAAGTTTAATAACAATATCCTCTTTGAAAGAAGTATGAAAACCTGATGTTGCTTGTTGTTTATCCTTTACCTTGGCCGGGTCAAGGGTACACAATAAGAACATGATGAGTAAATTGAGACACAGGTGGAGTGACTTGCATCAGGAAGGGCCAGTGCCCTGGTGTAGTGTCGTCCATTTGCGTCGGTTAAGGATTGTCTGTTGTGGTGATCCTGTGGTCAAGAAGGTTATTGGATAGTACTAGTAACATGCTAATGGTGGTAAGCTCCCTTGTACTATCCATGACGAGAACGGACAACCGGGACGAGAAGTAGCGTGTACCCATCCTACGGAGCGTACCGTTGAAGGAGACGACGGCGTAGAGAGGTGGTGTACTGTACTCTCATGTGACTAGGACCCATTCTAGTATGGAGAAATCCAAGTGTGAGTTGATGTATGTAGGATGATCCTGCATACATCGTATGGCTAGAAAGCCCCAGCTGGGTAGATAAAGCGATTCGAATCGTCGGTGCTCCACGATATGGGAGACTTGACCAAGCGTCAGCAACGTAGGAATGATGAAAGTTGTTGAGGTTGAAAAGTTTTGAAATCGAGATCTTGTTTGACAAGTGTTTGCTATAGACTAGGATAACCTAGATGAATAGCTTAATGCTTAATGAAAATATCAGATAAGAATAAGTAATAAGGATCAACATTAGTCATTTTTCCGCAAAGGTGTTTTTGATTCTTGCTAAAGCCTTACCTTGATTCCTATCAACTAGCATTCCTGAGTCTTCTCCACTCTTTTCTATCGGGTAAATCTTACGGAGTACTTTTGTACTCAGGGTTCTTTGACCCCTGTTACAGGTGTTGACTAGTGCTGCTGAGTTCGGTCATACCAGTGGGCTTGGCATGATCGAATATCTCCCGTCTGAGAAGTTCTCTTGCAGGTGCTCTATACTTCTTTCTTGCTTCCGCAAACTTAGTTAAGTTTATTTAATCAAACTCTCATCAAGTGTTGTAATATCTTTTGTAAATCTTCTGCTACTCTGTTATATTTGAATAAAAATGGTTGTAATACTATAATATCTCTGTAAGAAGTCAATCTTGGAGAATCGTGATGTCATCGGGTTTCACCCGACAGAACGTTTTAAGTTATGTGGTACACAAGCATAGCCGATAGAGGTCTTAGGAACAATATCAGGTGCTTGTGAGCCATATAATTTAGGAGGTTCTGTCACAAAATGGTATCAGAGCAATTCTTACAATGATACTTGTGGTATTACTTTGCAAAAACTTCAAAATGAATTTATAATTAAAAGTTTTTTAAATAAAACAATGTAAAACTTGTCTTACGATCTTCCCAAAGTTGCTGCAAGCTATAGAGAATGCTTTTCGGATAATCCTGAGCAACAACGTTGAAGAGTCTCCGAGTCTTCTCACAGCAGTCTAGTGAAGAGTCAACTTCATCGATAATACCCTACCAAGAGTCTTTCTGTATACCATCTCACTCTGCAAGACTAGTGTGTAAAGTATTGCCCTATAGTGAGTTGTGAGTGGTGTGCTAACTAACGTCGTAAAGACGTATATGACGAGCATGTATCATACCTATCATATAAGACAAAAGTAATATGTCCTTCCTTAATCCAACAATAGCTACCTTTCTTATAGCTATTATGTGTTCATATCAATCTCATCTTGTACCAGAGTTTGCTAATGAACCTTTGCTTAGCAAATACCTGGATTTAACTTTGATTTCCTCGGCCTATGCATGTGTGTCACCTTGGTATTTCTAATCTTGACACATGCCACGTTATTGACCTTGTTACTTCGATATGTCTCATATTGGAGATACTGCAATAGTGTGTTATACTGATATCTCGACCCGTGACTATGCTACTGTGCCTGGAAACTAGGATTTCCTAGAGGGCACTAGTATCATAGTCGGTGCTCCTGATACAAGGTAACCCACCATTGTTGTATTCTCTTTCTTTGATCCTTATATGTGTAATTCCAATTAACACTCTCACCATCAAAAGTTATCTCTTGATTTTAGTTGAAATTCTCCAACCCAACCCTTGCTGCTTTATGAACTTCTTACAAGCAAATGTGATTGATACATTTTCTTTTCCATTACTTAACCCAAGACTTTAAATCTCAGGATGAGATTTCTTTTAAGGGGGATGTGATGTAACACCCCAGGTGTTACGCAATATGAGATCCCACCATGTCATCATATTATGCATTAAGCATCATATTTATTAATTCATTAATCACCAAGCACTAAGTGCATTAGTGCATTTCATGGTGTTAATGATTCTTATATAATTAATGCTTTACCTTATATGTTAAGCATGCTTTGAGATGTTAATCATATCTAATGATCATTAGTATAGTTTGACAAGCTTGCTAATTAAAATAGCACTTAAATTTCACTTACATGTTTAATTAAGCTTATAAATATGATTAACATAAAATCAACCTTGGTGTGTAAAAGTGTTTGGCTAACTATGTTTAACTTTCTAAACATATTTTACAAGTCAAATGAGGTGCAAGAAAGAATCAAATCCCAAACTCTAACCCTAATTGGTTAAGTGCTGGAAATTGCATTTCAAGTTCACTTCTGAGGAGCTAAACATAATTAATTTTGATAATGAAAGTTACCAAACTTTAGTCCCATTTTAAAGTATGAACTTTGTACTTTGAAAGTGTGCCATTGGTTGAGTTTGAAATTCATCACAATATCATTAATTAATTGCCTAAAGTTTGAATCAGCAAATCCCTTTTCAAAACCCGAATTTTCAAAAGGTATTTTGCCCCCTTTTCAAATGTGCCCAAAATATTCAAAATTTGAGAAAATTTCAAAAATACAGATTGTGCATCTCTTTGAGCTCTACAATTTTGGTAAATAAAATTGTCCAAATTTTAGAATAAAATCAAAAGTTATTTCAAAAATTTAGTAAATGAAGAATTGTCCCCTTTGTTAGTTTTAAACTCTAATTCAAAATTTATTTAGTTTCGAAAAACTATTTAAATAAAAGTTGTAAAGTTTAAAGAATTGAACAACTTTTATTTTTGGAAATTTTCATTTCTATTCAAATCTTGAAAGTAATTTTAAAATTTCAAAGGTTAGGATTTATTCCTTTTTTTTCAAATTCAAATTGCAGTTTTAAAAATATTTGCAATTTGACTAAACTTCTTTAATAAAAGTTGTAGAGCATGAAAAGCAACTTCTATTTTTGGAGTTTCTCGAGTTGTTTAGCAAATTTTTGAGTAATTGAGAGAGAACAGTAAGGGGGAGAAGTTGCTACAGTGGTCGGCCAACGGCAGGCCGCCACTGCGTGCTTCACCAAATAAGCACCGCCGACCCTTCGTGCCATTTCCGTGCATAGTGCCATGCCCCGAGCTGCGTCACCAGCTTCACCGTCCACGCTGGCTATCGCCTCGAAGCGTCGCCACCTTCTTTTATCCCCTAGAGGTGACGGCGAAATCTCTTTTCTCTTCTCAGTGCCGCCACCGTCACCCTCGGTGGCCGACCAAATTGACGCTCCACGCTCCACCACCGTCCTCCATCTTGTAGCCATAGCTCCGTCACGCTTTTGCGTGCTTGCGGAGCTCGCCATCGCCTCTTCTCACTGCCGGAATTGCCGTGCACACCTTCTTCTTCTTCCTGGCCGGCGGGAGCTCTGTCGTGGCCGCCTCACCGGGGCCAGACCCCTCCTGTGAACCTCCAGCCGAGCTGAGCAGCCCTCCAGCTCCGCCTTGAGCTGGTGATGCTTGTCGGCTCATTCCGGAGCACTCTACCGTGACGGTTGCTCGGGAACGAAGCCTCGCCGCCGATGCGCGCTCCGGTTCCTCCGTCACCGAGCTCCGCCTCGCCGCGGCTAGCCCTCTTCAGCACGTCTCTAGCCAAATCAATATCACCAACATGTTTGCCATGACCCCCTGATCGATAATAGCCCATCCGTTTCATTGCTATCGCCTTTATCCCACCGGAACATCGCCGCGCCGCTGTATCCATCATCGCCGTCCGCCATAGCCGCCACTATAGGTGCTCCGGTGAGCTATAGGGGGTCGACTGGTAGCTTGCCGTGTTCGCCGTGAAGCGCTGAGCACGGTGGTGTGGTCCTCGTCGTCGGCAACCTCGCCGACGGCGAGCACCGCCGTCGCCTTGGCCGGTGCAGCCGCCTGGCCTGTGCTGGACTGGATTGGGCCATGTTAGGCCGTGAAGGCCGACCGGGCCGCATGGTGGCCCATGAGGGAGGGAAAGGTTTTTCCTTTTTCTTTCTTTGAATTTAAATGCTGATTCTTATTAATTTTGTAATTAAATAATCTGGGCAACTAAAAGTATGACAAAAATATATATGTGATCCTCATATTGTGTAGTTTCATAGAAAATATGTTTGCAGCCTATTAATTATTTTTGTCATGCTTAATAATTGCATGTTTTAATTAATAAATGCATAATGTTTGATTTTTCTAGAGCAAAATATTAATCCAAAAATTATAAAAATTTAGGGTTAAGTTTTTCGTGCTAAAATGAACCTCCACTAAAAATTGGGCACTGTTTTGAGCAAGTTTACTTTAAAGAATAATTTTTGCCTTGTTTAATGACCATAAAAATGGTTAATAAGACTATGAATTAATTATCTAGTTGACTAATTAAATGTTAAGTGATTTATGGTTTTGTTTGGAGACTTTGGATCAGCAAAACACCTCTGGTTCATGGCATGATCATGTGTAGATTAGCAATAGAGTTGCTCACATGTGTAGTTAATAATTAATTAATTAAGTAAGCAACTTGAGCAAGTGCTTCACTTAGGATTGATTTTCTTTTTGGTATTCCTTGAAGACCATGCATCATTACCACCCTAATGAGTTATGGATTGGTTATGTAGTAATAGTAATAGTTATCATCAAATGTGTAGTAGTAGTAGTTAATTAATTAACAAGTTTAATTAGTGGCTTTCAACAAGCGTAAAAATGGTTAATAACCTTAGTAATTCTTAATCACTACTAGGGTTGATTGACTTTGGGATTGAGTGATGACCCTAGATCGTTAACCCTAATGACCTTCGGTAATTCAATTACGTTCATTGCGTTGCATTATCCAATATCATCGTAGTTGTTACCTATGAATCTTTTGATGCAACTATACCGTGAAGGGAAGTTGTACTCAACCTTCTTTTGTTTATTGCCTTGCATCATGCATCATGTCATGCATTTCATCATACTTAGAATGCATCATTTATATATACGTGTAGTGTCCGTGAGAGTGATGGTTCGTGTTGATCAAGTTCGGAGAAGGTGTTTCCAGAAGAAGGTGTCCAGAGGTGTTGATGCCATCTGACCTGTGTGATCCTCCTAAGGATCCTAACCTTCTCTACAACGCAGGCAAGCCCCGGATACATTTAACCTTTCCTTGAATTTTGAAAATCCTTTATAAGTTTATGCTTATGATATGATGCATTAGGTGTTAGAAGATGTGTGATATCCTATTTGATGCATTTACCATCCTTGATATATTATCCCTTAAACCTGTTTTGATTTGAAAATTCTTAGTATATGCTTAGTCTTGCTAATAGCCTAGGCTTTGCAAATAAAATATTTTCAAAAGTTTGATAACAATATCCTCTTTGAGAGAAGTATGAAAACCTAATGTTGCTTGTTGTTTATCCTTTACTTTGGCCGGGTCAAGGGTACACAATAAGAACATGATGACTAAATTGAGACACATGTGGAGTGACTTGCATTAGGAAGGGCTAGTGCCCTAGTGTAGTGTCGTCCATTTACGTCGGTTAAGGACCATCCGTTGTGGTGATCCTGTGGTCAAGAAGGTTATTGGATAGTACTAGTCCCATGCTAATGGTGGTAAGCTCCCTTGTACTATCCATGACGAGAACGGACAACCGGGACGAGAAGTAGCGTGTACCCATCCTACGGAGCGCACCGTCGAAGGGGACGACAGCGTAGGGAGGTGGTGTACTGTACTTTCGTGTGACTAGGACCTGTTCTAGTATGAAGAAATCCAAGTATGAGTTGATGTATGTAGGATGGGCCTGCATACATCACGTGGCTAGGAAGCCCCAGCTGGGTAGATAAAGCGATTCGAATCGTCGGTGCTCCACGATATGGGAGACTTGACCAAGCGTCAGCATCATAGTAATGATGAAAGTTGTTGAGGTTAGAAAGTTTTAAAATCAAGATCTTGTTTGACAAGTGTTGACTATAGACTAGGATAACCTAGATGAATAGCTTAATGCTTAATGAAAATATCAGATAAGAATAAGTAATAAGGATCAACATTAGTCGTTTTTTCGCAAAGGTGTTTTTGATTCTTGCTAAAGCCTTACCTTGATTCCTATCAACTAGCATTCCTGAGTCTTCTCCACTCTTTTCTATCGGGTAAGACTTACGGAGTACTTTTGTACTCAGGGTTCTTTGACCCCTGTTGCTGGTGCTGACTAGTGCTGCTGAGTTCGGTCATACCAGTGGGCTTGGCATGATCGAATATCTCCCGTCTGAGAAGTTCTCTTGCAGGTGCTATATAGTTCTTTCTTGCGTACGCAAACTTAGTTAAGTTTTATTTAATCAAACTCTGATCAAGTGTTGTAATATCTTTTGTAAACGTTCCGCTACTCTATTATATTTGAATAAAAAATGGCTGTAATACTACAATATCTCTGTAAGAAGTCGATCTTGGAGAATCGTGGTGTCATCGGGGTTTCACCCGACAGAACGTTTTAAGTTATGTGGTACACAAGCATAGCCGACAGGGGTCTTAGGGACAATGTCAGGTGCTTGTGGGGCATATAATTTAGAAGATTCTGCTACAGCTAGCTAGGCTGGTATCATATCATATATAACAAGAGAGACCCAAAGATGAGCACCCCAAGAGTTTTCAGTAGCATCATCACTCACCAGTTCAGTAACTCAGTTGTGTTGGTTTCTTCACATCATCAGATCAGTTCAGTTCAGTTCAGTGCTCCATCAAGGCTACAGCAGGCTTTGTGATTGCTACTCTGATCCCCTGTTCTCTTCTCTATTTTTCTTGTGAAGAAAATGGATTGGTAGCCGCATTTCCCTTCAATTCTGTGTTTCTCCATCCCGCCACACAGCAGTTGGACAGGTCTTCATTTTTTTTCAGTTACCAGCAGTGAAGCAGCAGCAGGCCGACAATTGTAGCCAGATAGTCCATTCAGTACATGTAACATCCCGAGTTTTACCAGACACCAAAAATCTGAACTTTTTAAAACTTTTTCTATAAACGTGTGAAGCATGTAGTCGCTAGGTCAAACCCAAGACAATCGGGGAAGTTCTACGCAAAAATGATGCATACATATATTTTTGCTTGTAGGAGAGTGTGTCTGCTCTTGTGTCGGTTTCTAGTTTCGTGTTGTGTCTTGGAGAGCACACATCCGTAGCAAATTTTCCTCTCTTCAAATAACTCTCAAAATCCCTTTTCGAAACCCCTTAAAATTCAGTCACAAGGGAAAATCCATTTCCTTTTATCCCGAATCCCTCAACTTCCCTTTGACCCAAACTAATAAATTCACGGGGGAAAATATTCCTTTTCCTTTCTCCTGAGTTTCTTTTGAATTCTCCTAATCCTCTTTTATATCCATCCAAAACCCTAGCAAGAAATAGGAGAACCATCACCTAAATATAAACAAAATGGAAAGGGGAAGAACCCTTCTCTCCCCCTCCTTGCCAGCCCGGCCCGCCTCGCCTACCACTCCCAACGGCCCATGCGCCTTCCCCTTTCAGCCGAGTGGGCGGCCCGGCCTTGCAGAACCGCCACTGCCGCTCGCGGCCAAAGCGGCCGCCCGGCCCCACGAGCCCAAGCCGCGCGCCCTTGCCACAGAACCCTAGCGCGTTCGAGGCGAGAAGCCCGCCGCCCGCCAAAGCGCGCGAAGCGCGCTACGCCCTTGTCTCGGCGTCCGCGCCACTTGGATGGCCGCCACGCACCCCTCAGTGAGTACAGCGCAGGCCGAGGATCGCCATCCGTTCCTCAAACCCTAGATCGCAGCGCGTATAAGAGCCGCAGCAGCAGCTCCTTCCTGCCGATTCCCAGCAACCGCCGCCACCCCCTTCTTCCTCCTCCGACCCTCCTCTCCATGCTGAGCGTCACCTCGCTCCTGCTCTCGGGCCACCGCCGCCGCCACAACGCCGTAGCCGCCGCCACGCCTCTCACTCCATCGGCCTACGCCGCCCTTTGTTTCTCCTCCCCTCCACTCGCTTCTCCGTCGTGCGGGCACCCGGGCAACCCGGCCGACCTCGCCGCGCCCGCGCCCCGCCTCCGCCCGACGCTCACCGCGCCGCCGCGAGCTGCACCTCGGCGCCGTCCGCCCGGCCGCCCGTCACCTTGCCGCAGCGTGCCACCCGGCCCGCCCTGCCTCGGCGCGTTGCGCGGCCCGCAGCCCCGCCCCGGCGTCGCCCTGCGCTCGCGTCGCGCGCCTCGTCGGCATGCCCGCGGCGGCGCGGCGCGTGGCAGGGCCCAACGCCCGGCCGCGGCGTCAACCCGCCGGCGCTGGCCTCAAAGCCACCAGAGATCGCCGCCCCACGGCCGCGTTCCACCTCGGCGCCGGCCGTCCCGAAGCCGTCACGCCACGCTCTAGCGCTGGCCATCCATGGCAAGGGCGGCCGCCAGAGCTGCCCGCCTCCGCCCAGCGGCGCTGCTGCGCCTCACCAACCCAAAGCCACGACCCGGCTACCACCGACCGGGGCTGGCCACAACGCCCCGCCGCTCGCCGGAGCCTTCTTCCACCGCCGGTGAGCACCAGCACCCAAAAACCCCTACCTTTCTCACGTTCCATCGCCGCCTGAGTTTGAGACTGGCCTTCGTGCCACTTCTACACATTGCAGGGACGTCAGCTAGTGTCCCGCCGCTCCTGGCCATGTTCTGCCATCGTCGGCCAGCCGTAGCCACTCCCGGCCACCAGCAGCCTGCCCGGCTGGCTCCAGCTAGCCGCTGGCCACCAGCAGCTGGCCAGAGCTGGCTGTAGGCAGGCCTCGGCTGGCCGCAGCTGGCCAGAGGTGAGCAAACGTGGCTATAGCAGGCCATGATTGGCCGACGCTTCCGGCAGCACTCCGTGAAGCCCTGCCGACCTCGTCCTCTCCATCGACAAGGTCCAACTTTCGAAACCCCGCCGACGCCAACCTCGACGTCGGCAAAGCTCCCGCTTTTTCATTCATGATCACTCATGTCGCATTTCATCGTTATCTATATATATCTATGACTGCCTATGTCGTGCCTTCGTGCCGGTCTATCTCTGCTATGGGTTTGTGCTACTCCATGTGATCATTGTCTTGTGTTGGATTCGTGTGATGTGTGGAGTTTACCTGAGGACCGAGCCTTCGAGCCGGCTCAGAGAGCGATGTATCCTAACATGCGATCCCGCTATGATCGTAACGCCGAACGCGATCCCTCCCTCTTTGTATTTTGGTTGACCCCGTGGAACCACGTAGCGATCTTGATTCGACCCTAGGACATGGTCACGGTGGACTCAACATCGGTGCGGATATCACCCACGCGCGATGGCCCGCCGTGACCTAGTCTACGGGTAAACGAATCAGGAAACGACCATCGCGGAACCAATGGGAGTCGACTTGTTTAGGTATAGCTCGTGGCCGCGAGTTGGCTCGCCATGACCATCGAGCTCTACCTCTTTCTCCCCTCTTTTCCCTTGCTTCTTCCTATCTAGCTCGTATGCTTGCACCACCTAGACCGAAGCATTCCTTGGTTCTCGTGATGACAACCGCATCGCTATGAACCCGAGGAATAGCTTTTGCCGCTTTAGTTGCACGGAGGTCGTGGTGCCCTACGAGTTGGTGTGGATTGTGGAACCGTGCGAGACCTTTGTCTTTTTTCTTCTGACCACCGTCCTTTGCCATGACGGGTAGGTTGGGAAGAGTGCGGAACCATCCTCTACATTACTCCTTCAATTCTCGCTAATCCAGTAAGGCAAGGATCGAGTCATCTTGTTTCGGCTCCTTCGATCAGTGACCGTTACTATGTCATGTAGATCGAGGCGCCGTGGGACCCAAGCCCCTTCTTTGCGCTTGGCAGTGTTCTTTTATAGCTATTGCTATCTTGATTCCATTCCTCTGGTTCCCGTCGATTGCAATGACGAGTGGATCAAAGGAAGGCGAATCTCGCCTTTTCTCTTTTGGGTCCTTCGTGCTTAACCCCCTCGTATGTTTGTACCTAGAATAGACCATGACATCCCTACGTTCTCGCAGTGACAACCGCATCGTTAGGAGCTCTAGGAATGCCTTAGTGCATATAGTGCACCTTGGTCAAGGTACCCTACAAGCAGATTAGGCACTCGTACTCTTGTGCATCGCTCCTCTTCGATGCCCTGCCTTTGCCGTGGCATGTGCATTGGAAGGAGTAGATCACCGCCCCCTCTTTCTACTTCATTTTTCTTCCCCACTAGCCGCTCTATTCGATCTCGTCTTAGCCATGACGATCAGATCAAAGACCGGTTATCCCTTTTAGTTGGCGAAGCTATGGTCTATGTCTTGTTCTCGGACCGTGTGAGTCGAGCTAACTCTCCTCTCTTGCCCTGTTGTGCTACTCTCTTCTCGGCTCCCGACGTTGTTGTGTCGTGTGGGTCGAGAGGACCTGTAGCTGCTCCTCTGTTATTCGTGTTCCAATCTCTTTTGCTACCGTCGTCTACCATGACTGATAAGCTAAAGAGCCTAGGAACCAAGTCACAATTCCTCCATTTCGTGTTAATCTTTCTTACTCAAATCCTATATAGTAGTTGTGACTTACGGGTTAGAGGCTACAAGGGACAAATCTTGATGTTCCTATTTCCTTTCCCTCTTGCTTGTGATCCTCTGGTCCCCGCCAATTTCCATGACGTTCGGATTGTGAGGCCACAAGCCGTGGTGTTTGTTTAAGTTGAGTTAGAATCAAGGCCTCTTCTCTTGGAGTCATACAGGTCGACATGGTTGACCCGGGACGTACTGGCTATTTCGAGGCCTCGATCCAAGCTTATGCTTAGCAAACAACCACTTCTGTTTGTTTGGAGCCCAAGGATTGGACACTCTCCACGAGGGCTAAGTCTTTTCAGTGATTATTTGGAGTTATCTGGTTCCTTCTATATCTGGTTGCCTTTTGGGGAATACTGTACCTTGGTTAGGGATTGATTGCTCTTTTGCCTTGTTTGTCGCTATACCGAAGTAGTTGCATCTCGATGATGATGGATGGATGGATGGGAGATCCGCTGGAGGGAGGAGGCACGAAGAACAGCTGGATATGGATGACTATGGATTGCTATAAACAGGTGCCACGTCCCACCCAACCTCGTAGAATCCTATTAGGCATGCAATATGTAGCTGCTAGCGCTTTACTTTATGCAAATGAACTGTGATAGGCTGCATGGTAGATTGCTTGGTAAGCCATTGCCTTGATGCAACCTTTCCCCTGCACACCCGCGGCTAGGATAGACGCTCGCCTACTTCATGATACTTGCTACACACTTACACTTTACTCATACATGCTTGTGTGTGTGTGGCTAAGGCACGTGGTGCCGTAAACTGGATAACTGGGGGTATTGTGGGAGAGATCTTGGCGTGTGTCTTGGGTGTGTGGTGAGGGTTGTGTCGACTGGGCAGGACCTACGACGAGTCAGGGGACAAGTCTTGCCGGTGGAGTGTGATCTAGGCACTCCCTATGTGAGAGAGTACCTATGGCGGGTACATGTGATGTGAGTAGATTCCGGGGAGGAGTGTCTTTGTGGGACGAATCCCCTGAATGGAGGTGCCGTCGAGGCACGGGGCGTCCGAGCCCCTTGTGAAGATATCCCCGCCCGGTCCTACTAAGGACCGGTTTGTCGAGCCTAGGGTTCATGGGACCTTTTCGCACACACCACTGCTCCTCGATGGGCGGGAAACGACTTGACGGCTAGGCGGCCCCCCGCCATCACTACTAGGTTGATAGGTGATAGTGTAGGGAGGTACGGGGTGCCGAGACCCATACCCTCCTCGAGACAACGTGGAACCCTTAGGGATCCGGTACCACGCCTCACGGTCTCAGCGTCTTGGGTGGATCTCCTGGTGCCCCGTGAGCCGAGTGGTAGGGTGGCATTGGGCCGCTTAGGCGGCGGCTTGGTATCGCCTAGACGAGGCATCATCGATGATGGCGATCTTGTGGTTCCGTGTGTACAACCTCTGCAGAGTTACTAAATCTATACGTATAGCCGTGTCCCCGGTATGGACATTCCCATGAGTACCATAATGTTCGTTATAGTGAGAGGAGTCCATTTCTTTTCTCCCCTTGGGTGTGGCTGGTTTCCTTTTAGGCCGTTGAGGCAAGGAGGAGCGGGGAGTCTTCCTTGCCGACTAGAGAGTGAGAGTGTGATGAGATGTGTGGATGTGGATGTGGATATGGATGGGATGATGGACGTGTGGATGAGATGGGTTAAAACTTGATGAACTACATTATATCTTTATATTATGAATTGGCATAGGAAAACTACAGCCAAGAATAGGCCTTTTTCTCTACCCTTGCATTCCACTTGCCACATGTGGCCAGTACAAATCGTACTGACTGAGTTGAGCTGGTTTGGTACCCGAGGAGAACTACGACAACAATGGGGCTGGAATTAGGTGGTCTCGTTCCTACACTCAAGTTTGGTTAAGGAGATCAAGTCTACGCCCGCTGATACTCTACCCCAACTCTGATGATTCTCTGTGAAGGAGGAGCCTTCACCCGCTATGACGCTACATCTACTCTGATGTTGATCCGCGTGTGTGTTTATCGTTAGAATACGGTGTACCTAGGTGTGTTGCAAGTGTTGTAATACTCTGTAACTTGTACCTTTTCACGATGTATGAACTGTGGTATCAACTGTAAATGATGTACTCTATGGATTTCCCTTCGTAGAAATCGCGGGTCGTTTCAGTTGGTATCAGAGCCATACTTGACTGTAGAACGAGACCTTAGGACTAAACACTAGTATAGAAGCCAACAATCCTGTTTGTTATAGGTGCTAGAAGTAAAGACAGTTGTTCCTCCCTCTACCTTGAGTTCTGCTGCTGTCTGACCACCCCAATATGAGAAGATGGCCCTTAGGAATCACTCCCCCACTTCTGCCCACGCTAGATCGGTAGGTGTGTGGGACTTTGAAGGCTTAGGAGTCGCTTCAAGTCAACACTATGCATATAGGAGTTGTAATGCTGCCTGATTGTCTGGATCTTGTGTTATTATGCATGTTATGCTTCTTAATTGTCTGTGTGTAGAATCCATAGTTTATTTGGTATATGTGACTCCAGAAGCCTGGGTAACCTAGCCCTCTAAAACCTAAGCATAACCTATAACTGGAAATAGAAAGTCAATGCATCAAATTTTTGTCAACCTCTCTTCAAAATGGTTCTCTAATCTTTTGAACCAAATTTTTTCTTCTAAACGCCTCTTTGCCTTGAAAAGTACCTTTCAAATGAAAACCACTTTTTTTTTAAAAAGGAAAAGATTCAAAATATTTTAGAAAGATCTTGCCTTTTTAGAAGGAAATGGTTTTAACTACCGTTTTAAAACCTGATTTGGCTTCAAAAGTCATCTTCAAATAGTTTGAAAATTGGTTTTTTTTAAAAAAAAATGTGTGTCCAAATTAAACTTTCAAGAGCCAAACTTTGCCTTCTTTTTTGACAACGCGATTTCAAGACAAAGACCTTTTGGCTCGATTTTGTCTTAAAAAGCTTTGATTTCACCTTGTGAGCCAAATTCTCCTTTTTGAAAGCAACCATCTTTGATTTCAAATGTGTTTTAAAACCAATTTTATGAAACAACATAGCTTCAAAAAGGTTTTTGTCCACAGACTTTTCAAAAGTTGCTTTTGCAAATCAAATTGCGCTTTCCAAATCTAATTTCAAAAAGTGTTTTCTAAAAATTAAGTTATTTGTGAAAGCTTTACCTTCTGGTTTGAATGTGAGTGGTTCCAAACCAATTTCAAAATTGTTTCGTTTTTATTTGAAAAAAAGGGAAACAATGATTGTTGTGAGAATGAATAAAGCTTTTAAAAATCCTTTGGCTTGCACTCCTTTTTGAACTTGTTTTACTGTAAATGAGACTTTCCAAAAGATTTGAGCTTCCTAAAGTCTTTGATTTCAACTCCTTTTGAAAGCGCATATTTCACCCTTAAAACTGGATTTCAAAAGGGTTTCAAACAACTCCCTACCTTGTTCGAATGGACTTTCAAAAACTGCTCACTTTTAAAAGCTTTTGAAAACCCCTGGCATTTGCAAAACCAAGAATGGTTTGGACCCCCGCGTACTTGGTGACTAAAAAAAACCTCTTGCCTTTCAAAAAAAAAAGCCGGTGCGCAAGTTTTCAAAATCTTTTGGATCTTAAAACCCCCCACTTTTCAGAAAAGATTTGAAAAAAAAACCTAAAAGTTTTGATTTGTTCCACAAATTAAAAGTCTTTTTAAAACTTTTCAAATATCTCTTAGGAGGTTTGCTTTAGCTTGGTAAAAATGAAAACTCTTGATTCACAAGTTTTTGAATCAAAATGGGTTGCAACCATTTTAATCATTTAGTTTCAAACCAAGGGTTGCAACCTTCTTCCTCTCAAAAAAATTTGCAAGATAAAAAGATTTAAAAACCTATATTTCAGAAAATTCTTTCAAAATAGCTTACAAAGGCTTCCTCTTTAAAACCCCCTCCTCTCCCTTCAGTTCGAGACATTGGGATATTGTCGGCAACCTATTGGAGATAAGCCACGATCTTGATCTATGATGCAAGAACGAAACTTGGGGCCCCATATGTGAGGCCTCCACATGGCATGCTTCCGGGCGTATGTCGGTATCAAGGAAAGTGATAGTGACCGTCCCTAATCGAGTACCGCATGCCACCCGAATCTCGAACTTCCCTCCTATTCTAAGAATCAATTATGAAAATAAAATCCTTTGAAAAGAGTTTTGTTCCCACAAACTTCTTTTATTTTCATTGGTTTAGCAATCCCCCTTCTTAACGCTCCATCTTGTTTTTCTCAAAAGAAAAGAGGGAAGATTTTGGAAGTCCAAAGATCTTACTACGAAAAAGACCCTGTTTGTGGAAAGATCCATCTTTTTGCAAGGAAATAGATTTTTTTGAAAAATGTTTTTGCTCTTGAGAAACCCCCCCGATTTCAAAACCCCCACTTCTCACTTAGAGTTTCAAAATTCTTGATCAATTTCAAAAAGTCTTTTGAAAAGGGTTCATCCTTCAAAATGATTTCACACCGAAGGATTTAAGAAAACATACTCCAAAAAGTTGTTGAAAAGCGATTTCAAAACCCTTGCTCTTTCCCTTCATATGGTGTTTCAAAAAAAAAAAAATTCATAAAAACCTGATTTTAAAACTTCTTCTAAAGGCTTTGCAAAGTGATAAAAGATTTCTAGGTTTCAATTCAAAATCCGATTTCAGAAGGATTTGAAATTAATGATTTTGTTTCAAAAAAACCTTCTTTCACTACTTTATTTGAAAAACCCATTTGCTTCCGCTTCAAAAAAAAGGGGATATTTCAAGTAGGATTTGAACTTTTGATAAAATCTTCGTACTTGAAAAAAAAAAATCGCCTAGCCTTCAAGTTGTTTTCCCAAAATTCTGGTTTGCGAAAAGAGTTTTCAAAAGGTATTTTGAATTTGATGCACGAAAGTTTTAAAAAGCTTTTCCCGATTTTGAAAAATGAATTTCAAAAACAGGTTCTCTATGGAAATCCTTTTTGATCAAAGTGAAAGAGGTTTCATGCCTTTTTCAAACACCTCAACCCATTCAAAAGCTTCTTGTGAATTGCTTTCCTAAAAAGCTCTCTCTTCAAAAAAAACTTTCTTTAGAAAAGTTCGTTTGTGAAACTTCGGTGCATTGATGCAAAAGAGACATCCGGTAAGAGCCAACAAACCCTAGACAACACTTGAATCTCGGGGATGAGATTACGATAAAGGGGGTAGTCTGTAACATCCCGAGTTTTACCAAACACCAAAAATCTGAACTTTTTAAAACTTTTTCTATAAACGTGTGAAGCATGTAGTCGCTTCACGTCAAACCCAAGACAATCGGGGGAAGTTCTACGCAAAAATGATGCATACATATATTTTTGCTTGTAGGAGAGTGTGTCTGCTCTTGTGTCGGTTTCTAGTTTCATGTTGTGTCTTGGAGAGCACACATCCGTAGCAAATTTTCCTCTCTTCAAATAACTCCCAAAATCCCTTTTGAAACCCCTTAAAATTCATAGTCACAAGGGAAAATCCATTTCCTTTTATCCCGAATCCCTCAACTTCCCTTTGACCCAAACTCATAAAATCACGCGGAAAATATTCCTTTTCCTTTCTCCTGAGTTTCTTTTGAATTCTCCTAATCCTCTTTTATATTCATCCAAAACCCTAGCAAGAAATAGGAGAACCATCACCTAAATATAAACAAAATGGAAAGGGGAAGAACCCTTCTCTCCCCTCCTTGCCAGCCCGGCCCAGCTCGCCTACCACTCCCAACGGCCCATGCGCCTTCCCCTTCCAGCCGAGTGGGCGGCCCGGCTGCAGACCGCCACGCTCGCTCGCGGCACCGAAGACGCACCGGGCCGCGGACCACCAGGCCCAAAGCCGCGGCGCCCTTGCCACAGGAACCTAGCGTTCGAGCGAGCAAGGCCGCCCCGCCCCCGCGGCCGCCACGCGCCCTTGTCTCGGCGTCCGCGCCACTGGATAGCCGCCACGCACCCCTCGGTGAAATCGGAGGCCGAGATCGCCGTCCGTTCCTCGAACCCTAGATCGCGGCGGCGTATAAAACGCCCGGCGGCGGCTCCTTCTGCCGAATCCCAGCAACCGCCGCCACCCCCTTCTTCCTCCTCCGACCCTCCCTCTCCATGCGGCGCCACCTCGCTCCCTGCTCTCGAGGCCACCGCCCGACGCGCACCACAACGCCCGTGGCCGCCGCCACGCCTCTCCACTCCATCGACCCTCGCCGCCACTGTTTCTCTCCTCCCTCCCTGCTTCTCCGTCGTGCGGGCACCGGGGCAGCCAGCCCGACCTCGCATTTGCCCGCGCACCGCCTCGCCCGGCGCTCCTGCGCCGCCCCCATGACTGCACCTCGGCGCCGTCCGCCCGGCATCTTCCGTCACCTTACCCAGCGTGCCACCCGGCCCGGCCCCTGCCTCAGCGCGTTGCGCGACGCAGCCCGCCCGCGTCGCCGCTGCGTCTGCGTCTTGCGGCGCCTCGTCGGCATGCCCGCGGCGCGTGGCGTGGCGGAGCCAACGCCCGGCCCAGCGGCGTCAACCCGCCGGCCGGCGGCCTCAAAGCCACGAGATCGCGCGCCCCCACGGCGCGTTCCGCCTCGGCCCGGCCGTCCCGAGCTCCGTCACGCCCGCGCTCTAGCGCTGGCCATCCATGTGCCCGGCGGCAGGCTGCCCGCCTACGCCGTGGCGCTGCGCCTCACCAACCCGAGCCCTGACCCGGCTACCACCGACCGGGGCGGGCCACAACGCCCGCCGCTCGCCCGAGCCCTCTTCCACCGCCGGTGAGCACCGGCACCAAAACCCCTACCTTTCTCACATTCCATCGCCCGCTGAGTGCGAGACGACCTTCGTGCCACTTCTACACATTGCAGGGATGTCAGCTAGTTTCCCGCCGCTCCTGGCCACGTTCTGCCATCGTCGGCCAGCCGTAGCCACTCCCGGCCACCAGCAGCCTGCCCGGCTGGCTCCAGCTAGCCGCTGGCCACCAGCAGCTGGCCAGAGCTGGCTGTAGGCAGGCCTCGGCTAGCCGCAGGTGGCCAGAGGTGAGCAAACTTGGCTATAGCAGGCCATGATTGGCCGACGCTTCCGGCAGCACTCCGTGAAGCCCTGCCGACCTCGTCCTCTCCATCGACAAGGTCCAACTTTCGAAACCCCGCCGATGCCAACCTCGACGTCGGCAAAGCTCCCGCTTTTTCATTCATGATCACTCATGTCGCATTTCATCGTTATCTATATATATCTATGACTGCCTCTGCAATGGGTGCCTTCGTGCGGTCTATCTACGCTATGGGTTTGTGCTACTCCATGTGATCATTGTCTTGTGTTGGATTCGTGTGATGTGTGGAGTTTACCTGAGGACCGAGCCTTCGAGCCGGCTGAGAGAGCGATGTGTCCGAACGTGCGATCACGCTATGATCGTAACGCCGAACGCGATCCCTCCCTCTTTGTATTTTGGTTGACCCCGTGGAACCACGTAGCGATCTTGATTCGACCCTAGGACATGGTCACGGTGGACTCAACATCGGTGCGGATATCACCCGCGCGCGATGGCCCGCCGTGACCTAGTCTACGGGTAAACGAATCAGGAAACGACCATCGCGGAACCAATGGGAGTCGACTTGTTTAGGTATAGCTCGTGGCGCGAGTTGGCTCGCCATGACCATCGAGCTCTACCTCTTTCTCCCCTCTTTTCCCTTGCTTCTTCCTATCTAGCTCGTATGCTTGCACCACCTAGACCGAAGCATTCCTTGGTTCTCGTGATGACAACCGCATCGCTATGAACCCGAGGAATAGCTTTTGCCGCTTTAGTTGCACGGAGGTCGTGGTGCCCTACGAGTTGGTGTGGATTGTGGAACCGTGCGAGACCTTTGTCTCTTTTCTTCTGACCACCGTCCTTTGCCATGACGGGTAGGTTGGGAAGAGTGCGGAACTGTTGGAATTTCTAACGTCACTACTAAAAAGCAGAGATAAACCCTACTCCTAGCAATGACCCCAGAAATGGTTGGTATATAATTACTTGTCATTAGCAACTAGTCACTCTTGAATTACTAACATTCCTAAACATGAAGTAGGTTGTCATCCCCAATTATATTGCTAGGAAATTAACATAGATTTATATTGTACTTCTATGACTAGGCAGATAAAATATATGAATAAGATATAAATATAAACTAATGGGTTCGGCAAGCGGACGATAATTATACCGTTGTAGCATTTTACCTAGGGAAGTCTCCGGGTTGTCGATTTATAATTATACCTCTGGGAAAGCTATGTAATAAACTATTATTGCCATATTGATGTGAAACTATTTGGACATGATAAGCAACACTACCTAAGTCGTATACTCTACTTATAACGAGGCGGAGGTCACAAGATAAATAAAGATAAATGCGGGTGATAGCATAATCATCAAATATCATAATTAAAGATAATCATCGAGCATCTTACTAGTCATAATCACAAATAGCCATTGGATAAACTACGGAGATAGGTCTATAACTACGTCAATTGAATAACTCTAATTAGTGCAACTACATCTAGTAATCATTGCTAAATCAACCCTAAATCATCATTGCATGTAAAGAGGCATCAACTAATGAGGGTATTAAGACCTAAGTCACCTCCTTCCAGCGACCGTGCCCATGCTAGTCCTACATACGGGGGGTGGACTACGGAGGAACTAACGTAGCTGTCACCTACATGAGACTACCACACGTCCCCGGCATATCGGGGTGCACTCGCGAGATAAACAAGACATCTAGACACCACGTCTACATATCGCCTATCATCTACCCATTGTACATATGGATAAACGCTATACGAGCAATTACATGAATTCAATAAGATCGAAGTAACTAAACTAGACATATAATCAAAGTAAACAATGACTATTGCAATTAAGAACATATGAATATATTTAGAGTAAAGTCTCCCTAATCTGAATAATGAATACAATAAAGTAATTAAGAACTAGATCTATTACCGAACTCTCGCGCTCCGCCCGGGCGCCCGGGGGCTCCAGATCCGATGAAGAACTAGATCTCCTCTACTTCTAATCTAGCTAGCTAATCCTATGAACTAGAAGGCTCTTGATGAACTTGAAGGCTCTTGATGCTTGATGGCTTGAGACCTTGATGAATAATGAATTGGCTCTCTCCGGGGGGTCTACCCTCATATTTATAGTCCGGTGGGATGCGCGCGTGCGCCGCAGATCAAACCGACGTAACGTAGGGCCGAGATGCATCCTTGGAGGCGGTGGAGGAACATTCCGAAGGGGAGCAAACCCTAGCCGGGGGCCGCCCGGCCCCATGGTGGGGCCGGCCGCCCCCACTGGCGGCCTCCCCCCCTCGCTCCTTCCGGTGTCTTCCGGAGTCTTCCCGAGTCTTCCCGTGATGTCCTTCGTGGCGAATAAGTTTCGTGGTTATTTTGCGTTAGAATCCCTCTTTTTCGACTTTTCTAGAAATCACCACGGAAATTACGAGAATATGCAAAACTCGTGGAATTTGTCAGATAAAGCCCTAGACTAGTGTGTTATCTTGTTGTCCATCGGGTAAAAAGCCCTAGTAAAAGTTGACGCTAACAGGTGTCAACAATACCCCCAAGCTTTACCTTTTGCCAGTCCCTTGGCAAACACACCAAGTCTAGTTGATACTGTATTTGGATCAGGAGTTGCTACAATATCATTGTACTTTCCAGTACACATGCTTTCAAACAAAATTTCCTCCGGATCAAACATTATATGCTCTAATCTTTAAACTTACTCATTTCACCTGTAATGTGGGGTTTCACAGCTTTTGTATAAGTCTTGAGCAGTCAAAAGATAGAACAACTAAGCTAAGTGCTATGTCTCAAATTCTTTGCAATACTAACATTCTGAAGTTTTTGATAGGTTTTCAGAATAAAACTCAGAGCTTAATTGTATGACACCCTCAAGTCTCTCAATGTATGTGGTATTTGTGGTTCTCTCTTGAGGCGTTAATGTTGTTATGCCCCCTATAGCTAAAGGTATATATATAGTGGAGCTTATAGGATTGGCATTAACAAGGATAGGCATACTTGCAAAACACGTATTGTAAAGTCAACTAGTGGATCCACAGAGAATCGAGGCATACAATCAAACCAAGATGTGCATGTGTATGGAATATGGTGGATGGGTGCATATGTGTTATTTATGGCTAACTCCTATTTCTACTTTTACTCTTTTGGGAATGAAAATCTTTCTCAGGAAAGACATGGGCTATCTTTATTATTTCTTTTTATTCAGGGAGGCGGGCATCTAGTACCCATTGTTTTTTGATTGCTGGGACACTTGTCCATCTTTTACTCCCTTTTTCTTTCTTTTTTTTTTCTTTTGCATAGCCACATGTATCCTTTGAATACAATAAATGAATCGAGAGATATAATCAGGACTTAGAGCATTAAAGACAGGGGGTTATTCCTATAGGGTGTGTGTATATTTTTTTGCGTCCTCTCCCAGTGTAGAAGGTGAACATTTTATAATAAATATGTATGGAAGTATGGTGAATGATTGCAATTACTCCTTGAAGTAGGAATAATGCATATGTGAACTGGAGTGTGCAAATGATTCTTGGTTGTAAAAGCATGACAAGACTCTCATAAGGTATACAACACAAAGTTGGTGAACTCAATGCAAAGCAAGCAGCTTAAATGTGAAAGGGTTTTCCTATCTTCTAAGATATTAATTTGGCTTTGGTAGGAATTCACATTTGTCATACGAGCTCATCATGTATTTTCTTAGATTTTTAAAAACAAAATCTCCAAAACTTAGTAATGCTAGGAAGAAGATAAATAGCAGCTCAACCTTTATGAATCATATCAATCAACTACTAGACTTAGCGCAAGCTTATACCTCCACAATTAATGGTTTAGAATAAATTCTCCAATTAAAACAACAATGCTTAGAACCAAGGAGATTTTAAGTTTGGCAAGTAGGTACTTTAGTAAGCATTGTAACAGAGCAACTATTCATCATATCCAAAACAATTTTAGTGTTCATCGATTTTAATAGCTCTAGCCTGGACTAATTATACTCTAATAAATATAGAACTAAATATTTATTTGGTTTTATTAGTTATATATCTTTTTTGTAGTTTTAGATTAAACTCCTAACAAAAAGACTCTATGACCTCGTGGACCTTCATGTGCCCACATATTTTTGGTATTTTATGATTATATAAAGTAGACTCAAAAATCGCTTAGGTGTAGTCACTGATAACTAGGGGATGCTCCTCCCCAAGCTTGATGATCGCAATATCTGGTGTAGATTCCTTTTAGAGCGGACCAGCTAATAGCGAACCCGGTGGTCACCACTGATAGTCCCTCCTTGCTATAATGTTGTTCCTGCATAAATACTCCACAAGAAACCAAAACTCGAGCTCGAATTGAATAATGGGTTAGCGGTCGGCCAAAGAGTAATTGATCACCTTTATGAGTTATTTTTTTATGTTGTCTAATTTAAGCAGGAATCCATATATATATATATTTTTTTAAACAATGACTATTTTTATGCCACCACAATTGGGTATTCCTTCGAAAAAATGCCATAGGGTATCCACATGGGGCTTTATGATGCCATGAATAATGCAATAAATATTTTTATTATTTTTAATATGTGAACAGATAATGCTACTAAATAAATTGAGTTTACTAATGCATTTAATGGGATAGCTACCATTCTGACCTTATGGCTAGGGTGCGGAATTTAAAGTCTACCAACATGACTTAGACAGAGTGAGCACTTACTCAGTGAGTTCATCGTCTGAGGTAACCTCAGTCAACTCCCCATCTTGCGGTGATGCGTCGTGTGCCTCCTTCCATCTTGCTTCAGTCTCTTTTGCTTCTTTCTCTTCTAACTCTTGCTCTTCATCTTTGTTTGCTTTCTCCCACGCTTCTAATCGTGCTAAGATCTCCTCCTTTTCTTCCTTGGCGATCTGGTCCATCCTTTCGACTTCTTACGCCTAGCTATTCCAAATGAGGTGCTTGTTTGTTCTCTTCTTGCTCGGGGGAAGCGATCTTCATATTTCACGATCTTGCCGGAAAGTCTTCCCATCCACAGTGAAATGAGGCCGGCAGCCCGACGGTGTACTTGGCGTCTTCTCTTTGCGTTGCTTCTGGCCCGCTCATGGTCATTTAATGTTCTCGAATTGACAAATGTACCTTTCCGGTAGGTAGGTTGAAGTGGATTTGTGCGGACCCAATATAGATGTTGGCGTTAGTAGTGTAGAGGAACGGTCTTCCCAAGAGGATCGGGGAATCATCGTCTCCCTGCATATCAAGGACTAGAAAATCTGCGGTATATATTGTCCTTGAATTCTTACCATGACATCCTTGACTATTCCTTCAGGGAACCTTAGTGATTGGTCCGCCATCTGCAACCCAATACATGTTGGGTATAAAGGTAAATTAAATAATTCATCATATACCTGCTTTGACATTACGTTGCAGGCTGATCCATGTCGCGAGGCGGTGTGAGGAAAGGTGGCGTCTTTGATAGTGCATTCAATGATTGGGACACTGGATCACCTCTCTTGATTGGAAATGGCTTGGGTAGTGCGTGATCGTTTTTCTGTGTTGAGAGCAGCGTGATTAGTTGAGTTGTCTCCTTAGGTGCACGCTTGGTCCTCCTCCATCTTCTGTTATTTCTATTGTTCTTCTTCTTTGGCATTGGTTGCTTTGTTCTTGCTCTTCTTGTTGCTGAAATTGCTTCGGGGCTGCGGGGAGCTTTCGGGATGCGGTTCTTGAATGTGAATCTCTCCTTCTTGTCTTTGATGGACAGGGGCGATCTTGGCAAACTCTGCATAGATGATGGCTTTTGTTGTGCATAGGAATGGTCGGCCCAAAATGATGGGTGCCTTCTCATCTACTCCTATCTCCATGACCACGAAGTCAAGCTGGGACATATGATCGCCCCACTCTAATAACAACTTCTTCTAGTACTCCCTCGGGGTAGCAAATGGACTGATCTACAAGGCGTAAAGCGCATGTTTGTGTACAACAGGGGATCATTTAATATTTTCTCATAAATTACCTTGGGCATGATGTTGACACTTGCGCCGAAGTCGCAGATAGCCTCTGGAAAACTGTGGCATCCTATGGAGATAGGAATAACGTGGTCTTCCAAGGTCTCCCATCTTCTCTGGTAGAGAGTAGTCAATCCACTTTGTACATCTGCAGGCTCAATATGATATTGGGTTGCATTGTGAATATCAACAAGGTTAGCAGGTTTCTAAATCTTACGGTTGGCCTAGAATCTTGCCTTTCTCTAGTGGAGGAACAGCAGCTGACTAACTAAGCTAATTGTGATTCTAACATTTTATTAAAGCTATCTTGATTCTTTATGGCGTAAGCAAAAGTATCCATTCTAGCATGTATATTTTCCAAAGTTTTATCATTTGATGTTAGCTTCCTAGTCATTTGATCTAGTAGTTTGGATTGACTAGTAACTAATTCTCTCAAAGGTGAAAGGTTATAATTATTAAAGTTGCTACCTTGGTTGTTACCTTGGTAATTACACCGTCGAGGTTGTTGATTCCACCCTTGATTTTCTTGAGGACGATAGTAGGTGTTATTGTTGATGAAGTTCACATCCTCTTGCGGTGTAGGGCAACCGACACCGAGTGCCCGTAGTCTCCACATTCTTCACATGTCATATGGGAATCATTGGCGTGCATGACTTCCTTCTTCTCGATATCGAGCTTTTTTCATGATGAGGTCTAGCTTAGCAAAGTGACCATGTCGCCTTCCTTGAGATGATGGATTCCTCCTCCCTTCTTGCGAGGTTGAGTACGTTCTTCATTGCATGTTGAGTTTGAGGCCATCTTCTCGAGAAGTGCTTTAGCATCGGTGAGCTTTAGTGACAGGGAAAGCTCCCCATTTGCGGCATCAATAGACTCACGGGTGCTAGAGATAAGCCCGTGATAGAAAGTCTGCATTAATAGCCACTCCTCTATCCCATGATGAGGGCAGTCTTCAATATAGTTCTGGAATCTTTCCCATGCTTCGATGAATGATTCATCATGTTGTTGTTGGAAACTTGAAATCTTCCCACGTAGAGCATTGGTCTTGGTCAGTAGGAAAGAATTTTTGCCGAAAAGCAGTCAAGCATAGGTCCCATGTAGTGTGCTTATCTTTGTTGATGTAGAACCACCGCTTGGCTTTCCCCAATAATGAGAACGGGAAAAAGACGGAGTAAGATAGCATCTTTTGATACTCCTCGATAGTGAAGGTCTTTGTAGATTTCTAGAAAGTGTTGTAAGTGTGCACTTGCATCTTCATGTCCTTTTCCATAGAATTGGCTGGCTTGAACCATGGTGATGAGAGCAGGTTTGAGCTCGAATCCATTCTCCCCGGTGTTGATTCTTGGTCCAAATCCGGATGTTTGTTTGTTGTTGGGGCGAGAACTCTCGCAGTGACTTCTCAGCCATGTCTTCAAACACAGGAGCTAGGTTTTCACCTAAATACTCTTCTGCTTGTTCTTCTACTTCTTCTTCGAATTCTTCTTCCAGTGTTGGAGCTGGCTCCTCCGAAGAGTTAGCTTGAGCAGCAAAGGGTGTTCTTGATGGTGACTCGAATTTCTCCCTTATTTCTGCAAGCCTTTTCCTTCTAAGGAGTTTCTCGGGATCGTCAGTAAAGTTCTTTGGAAGAGAAAAACCATTCATTCATCACCCTGCATAAGATAAGAAAATGATAACAACGAAGGGTGTACCTGATAGAGTTAGAGATCGATTGGTAATATGACTTTATCCATGTGTATATAGGTCATCAATATGTTCTAAGTTTATTGTGCCTTCCCCGGCAACGGCGCCAAAAATGCTTGTTGGAATTTCTAACGTCACTACTAAAAAGCAGAGATAAACCCTACTCCTAGCAATGACCCCAGAAATAGTTGGTATATAATTACTTGTCATTAGCAACTAGTCACTCTTGAATTACTAACATTCCTAAACATGAAGTAGGTTGTCATCCCCAATTATATTGCTAGGAAATTAACATAGATTTATATTGTACTACTGTGACTAGGCAGATAAAATATATGAATAAGATATAAATATAAACTAATGGGTTCTGCAAGCGGACAGATAATTATACCGTTGTAGCATTTTACCTAGGGAAGTCTCCAGGTTGTCGATTTATAATTATACCTCTAGAAAAGCTATGTAATAAACTATTATTGCCATATTGATGTGAAACTATGTGGACATGATAAGCAACACTACCTAAGTCGTATACTCTACTTATAACAGGCAGAGGTCACAAGATAAATAAAGATAAATGCGGGTGATAGCATAATCATCAAATATCATAATTAAAGATAATCATCAGAGCATCTTACTAGTCATAATCACAGCTAGCCATTGGAAAAACTACGGAGATAGGTCTATAACTACGTCAATTGAATAACTCTAATTAGTGCAACTACATCTAGTAATCATTGCTAGATCAACCCTAAATCATCATTGCATGTAAAGAGGCATCAACTAATGAGGGTATTAAGACCTAAGTTACCTCCTTCGCGACCGTGCCCATGCTAGTCCTACATACGGGGGGTGGACTACAGAGGAACTAACGTAGCTGTCACCTACGCAGACTACCACACGTCCCGGCATATCAGGGTGCACTCGCAGATAAACAAGACATCTAGACACCACGTCTACATATCGCCTATCATCTACCCATTGTACATATGGATAAACGCTATACGAGCAATTACATGAATTCAATAAGATCGAAGTAACTAAACTAGACATATAATCAAAGTAAACAATGACTATTGCAATTAAGAACATATGAATATATTTAGAGTAAAGTCTCCCTAATCTGAATAATGAATACAATAAAGTAATTAAGAACTAGATCTATTACCGAACTCTCGCGCTCCAGCCAGGGCCGCCGGCTCCAGATCCGATGAAGAACTAGATCTCCTCTACTTCTAATCTAGCTAGCTAATCCTATGAACTAGAAGGCTCTTGATGAACTTGAAGGCTCTTGATGCTTGATGGCTTGAGACCTTGATGAATAATGAATTGGCTCTCTCCAGGGGGGGTCTACCCTCATATTTATAGTCCGGTGGGATGCGCGTGCGCCGCAGGATCAAACCGACGTAACGTAGGGCCGAGATGCATCCTTGGAGGCGGTGGAGGAACATTCCAGAAGGGGGAGCAAACCCTAGCCAGGGGGGCGCCGCCCGGCGCCATGGTGGGGCCGGCCGGCCCCACCTGGCGGCCTCTGGCCCCCTCGCTCCTTCCGGTGTCTTCTGGAGTCTTCCTGAGTCTTCCCGTGATGTCCTTCGTGGCGGATAAGTTTCGTGGTTATTTTGCGTTAGAATCCCTCTTTTTCAGCTTTTCTGGAAATCACCCTGGAAATTATAGAATATGCAAAACTCGTGGAATTTGTCAGATAAAGCCCTAGACTAGTGTGTTATCTTGTTGTCCATCGGGTAAAAAGCCCTAGTAAAAGTTGACGCTAACAGGTGTCAACAGGAACCATCCTCTACATTACTCCTTCGATTCTCACTAATCCAGTAAGGCAAGGATCGAGTCATCTTGTTTCGGCTCCTTCGATCAGTGACCGTTACTATGTCATGTAGATCGAGGCGCCGTGGGACCCAAGCCCCTCCTTTGCGCTTGGCGGTGTTCTTTTATAGCTATTGCTGCCTTGATTCCATTCCTCTGGTTCCCGTCGATTGCAATGGCGAGTGGATCAAAGGAAGGCGAATCTCGCCTTTTCTCTTTTGGGTCCTTCGTGCTTAACCCCCTCGTATGTTTGTACCTAGAATAGACCATGACATCCCTAAGTTCGCGCGGTGACAACCGCATCGTTAGGAGCTCTAGGAATGCCTTAGTGCATATAGTGCACCTTGGTCAAGGTACCCTACAAGCAGATTAGGCACTCGTACTCTTGTGCATCGCTCCTCTTTGATGCCCTGCCTTTGCCGTGGCATGTGCATTGGAAGGAGTAGATCACCGCCCCCTCTTTCTACTTCATTTTTCTTCCCCACTAGCCGCTCTATTCGATCTCGTCTTAGCCATGACGATCAGATCAAAGACCGGTTATCCCTTTTAGTTGGCGAAGCTATGGTCTATGTCTTGTTCTCGGACCGTGTGAGTCAAGCTAACTCTCCTCTCTTGCCCTGTTGTGCTACTCTCTTCTCGGCTCCCGACGTTGTTGTGTCGTGTGGGTCGAGAGGACCTGTAGCTGCTCCTCTGTTATTCGTGTTCCAATCTCTTTTGCTACCGTCGGCTACCATGACTGATAAGCTAAAGAGCCTCGGAACCAAGTCACAATTCCTCCATTTCGTGTTAATCTTTCTTACTCGAATCCTATATAGTAGTTGTGACTTATGGGTTAGAGGCTACAAGGGACAAATCTTGATGTTCCTATTTCTCTTTCCCTCTTGCTTGTGATCCTCTGGTCCCCGCCAATTTTCATGACGTTCGGATTGTGAGGCCACAAGCCGTGGTGTTTGTTTAAGTTGAGTTAGGATCAAGGCCTCTTCTCTTGGAGTCGTACAGGTCGACATGGTTGACCCGGGACGTACTGGCTATTTTGAGGCCTCGATCCAAGCTTATGTTTAGCAAACAACCACTTCTGTTTGTTTGGAGCCCGAGGATTGGACACTCTCCACGAGGGCTAAGTCTTTTCAGTGATTATTTGTAGTTATCTGGTTCCTTCTGTATCTTATTGCCTTTTGGGGAATACTATACCTTGGTTAGGGATTGATTGCTCTTTTGCCTTGTTTGTCGCTATACCGAAGTAGTTGCATCTCGATGATGATGGATGGATGGATGGGAGATCCGCTGGAGGGAGGAGGCGCGAAGAACAGTTGGATATGGATGACTATGGATTGCTATAAACAGGTGCCACGTCCCACCCAACCTCGTAGAATCCTATTAGGCATGCAATATGTAGCTGCTAGCGCTTTACTTTATGCAAATGAACTGTGATAGGCTGCATGGTAGATTGCTTGGTAAGCCATTGCCTTGATGCAACCTTTCCCCTGCACACCCGCGGCTAGGATAGACGCTCGCCTACTTCATGATACTTGCTACACACTTACACTTTACTCATACATGCTTGTGTGTGTGTGTGGCTAAGGCACGTGGTGCCGTAAACTGGATAACTGGGGGTATTGTGGGAGAGATCTCGGCTGTCCATCGCTACGTGCCGCCACATCAGAGGGCACTGCTGCAGCCATCAAAGCAGCCCACGCCAGTGACTTTCTCTATCAAGATGGGCCTGGTGCAGATGCTTCACAGTGGGATTACCAGGGACATCGTGACTACGGAGCAGGTGCACATCGCTGAGAAGGCCGGTGCCTACAACATGATGGTGCTGGAGCAGGTCACCACCGAAGTCTACGTGCAGGATGGTGTGGCCCCGATCCCGGAGGCCGGCGGCGTCACCTACGTGGACAAGAGTAAGGTGCTGACCCCCGTCGACGATGTCCCGCATCTCCTTCGTATGCGGCTGCCGCGGCATCAGCAGGGCGCTCCGCACGGTCCGTGAGGACGCAGCCATGATACGGACCATGGGGGAGGCCGACGCAGGCACCATCGTCGAGGCAGTGCGCCACGTTCGCTCCGTCATGAACGACGCCCGCGCGTTGCGCACCCTGGACGGCGACAAGATCTTCGAGTATGCCAAGCACATCGCCACGCCGCCACAGCTCAAGGACGAGCTGTCTTGGAGGGGTGGAGTAGTGGGCAGGTGGAGCCAGGCCAGAGGGGGCCCACATGGTACTGTAGCATGTAAACAGTACCGTGTAAACAGTACCAGGTTAGATTAGATTAGATTGAAGAGATAAGTTAGGAAAGGGATAAGTTAGATTGGTTCGGTTAGGATATTTCCTTAGGAGTCAAGTCAGCCATCTCTATATAAGAGAGGTCCTGTATCGATTGTAATCAAGCAAGAAGAACCCTAAGATAGTCCCAAGGAACGGCGCCTATCACTAGTACACAAATCATTTCTCTTGACACTAGCGTTTGATTTCTACTGGCGGTTTCTCTTTAGAACAGCCAGTAGAAATCGGCCCTATTTCTACTGGCGGTTCTTTTGAGTTTTTTAAACTTCCTCATATGGAGAAACTCCCAAAATAAAAGTTGTAGATCTCAAAAAGTTATGAAACTTTGTAGTTGACAACTTTTTCATTTGAAATCATCTTTTATATAAAACTACGAATGAAATTTTTAAATTTAAAATTCAAATTTTGCAAATGACCTCGGATGGAGAAACACTCTAAATGAAAGTTGTAGATCTTGAAAAGTTATGAAACTTTGTAGTTGAACACTTTTTCATTTGAATTCGTTTAGACCCCAAAATATTGAATTTACTATCGGTTTAGGATAATATGTGGGGAACCGAAATGGGATATAGACACAAGTGACGTGTGGGTGGAGTGGTAGAGGGGGATATGCGCGAGGCCGAGGTCGCGGGTTCGAACCCCCCACGGCCGCGTGAAGCCCGATTTTTTCGCGAAAAAATGCGCGACTTCTCTCAAATAACTTTGTTTCAAAAATATTTTTTGCCTTTTTAAAAATATTTTTGTGTTTTCTGGGCAGCGATTTCTATAGGCGGTTGCTTAAGAGAACCGCTTTGTAGAAATCAATTTCTACTGGCGGTTCTCAAACAACCACCGGTGGAAATAGGTCATTTTCATCGGCCTTGCCTCATCGGGCGGTTGGCAAAACCGCCAAGAGAAATAGGTTAGCCACCGCCAGTACAAAGCATTTCTGTACTAGTGTATCCGGGGTTTCTCTGCTAATCCATCTATCCGGGGGACGGATCCAGGGAAAAATCGGGGGGCGCTGTCGCCGCCCGCTGCCAGGGCTGACGCCCGCCGCTGCTGCTGTCGGGGCTGCCGCCCTGCAAGGATGCATCTCGGCCCTACGTAGGGGGGAGCTCGAGCCCCCCCCCCCCCACCGCTGCATCCGTCGCTGCATCTATCCCTAGTCATTCCATATCAACACCACTAGTTGGCGTGTGTGATCTTGGCAATTATTGGAACTTTAGAATAGGTAGAGGTGTGCTGGATTATAAGCAGGATATAGGCTAACTTCTTCTTAGCAAATAATTTTCATTGGCTCTCATTCAACGCTCTACAATTTGGTCCTTTAATTTCTATGGAGGTCACCTCACCTTCAGTACAGAAGAGATGGCTGAACATGCCAGTACAGAAGACTGGAAATAAAGAATATTACATCAATCAGAAAGGATTGGACAAAGAGGAAGATGAACGAAATCAATAAAATTATAAAAGACACCACGCAGGCACAATTAAGATCTGTGTGGATCTGCAGCAGATAGCCACCATTACATGCATATTTACATTATGAGATATATATATATATATATATATATATATATATATATATATATATATATATATATATATATATATATATATATATATATATGATCGATGAACACGTACTTATACGGCTAATCCAGCTTCAAAGTAGGATTGTTCCGATGCTGCTTAACTTTCTGCCGCAATTCTGTCTTGACCGCGTCGTCAAAAGAACCCTTGAGCGATACCTCCTTGAGTTTTGGTGGGCGCTCTATCCCAGAAAACTTGAGCGACGACCCGTCCAAGCAGTGAACCTTGAGCAGCTCAAGTTCACCCATCTCGCTTTCTGCAAACTTGACATGTAGGTTGGAGCTGCAAGCTATATCGAGGACCTTGAGTTCACAGAATTGGTTGGGTATAGACCAGGTGCCACTATGCATCATGTCACTGAACTGGAGCTCAACATCTTGGTCAGTTTTGAAACGGAGGCTAAGAGCTTGCAGCCTCCTCACCTGCCCAAGGGCCTGCAGGCATCTCCAGTGTGTGTATTTGTCTACACGCACGTGTATCTTGAGACGCTGTAGGTTAGCTGGAGGGGTGAGCTTACCCAACCAGTCCAGATAATCCTTGTCCATGTCGAGCTTAAGTGACAGTGATTCCAAGTGGCTGTGACCCGCGATTGCAGAAAACAAGTTACTGAAGTTACTCCGGCTGATGCCACTTACTCCTAGCTTATGAAGCTGGGTCAGGTTCTTAAGCTTCCTGCTCCCATAGGATGACCTTATTAGCCCATCTACGACTGTGGACGTTGACAACACCCAGTGTGTGCAAGGCCACCAGTGCCCCAATCCCTCGCGGCACCATGACGCCACCACAAGCATCAGCATGCGCATTCGCATGCGCACGCCTACTCCTCCTTGGTGTTGATGGCTCTTCGTCTGTCAGCACAGCATTTGTACCGGCACAAATACACTGAAGTTTCTGAAGCTTGGTGATGCTCTTAGGAAGCTTTGTCACAGAGGTGTGCTTGATGTCCAAAGTTTGGAGCTGCCTCAGCTCACCTAAAGCACCTGGCAGGCAGGATACCTTTGTGCATCTTCTCAGGGAGAGGAACTTGAGGCGATGTAGCTTCTTCACGATTTCTTCGACGTCATCATCCGTTATACTTGTCTCCAGTTCCAGAACTCGGAGCACTTTCATCCTGTGAGATATGAAGAACGACTTCCACTCCCTCGACATAGTCAAAGACCGTAGCCGCGAGAAGTCCAGGCTTTTGAACACAAACTTGTCTCTCTTCCAGCTGCTCCCTATTGCCAGGTGCTGTCCTGCACGTTGTGTGCTCATAGTGCTGTCCTGCAATAGTACAGAGACCTCCAGTGGACTCTCTTCTGTCTCCCTTGAGATGTAGTAGTCCAGGAACAATGAGTTGATCTGACAAGAAGTCATTCCCATGTCAGCCGGCTTGGTACTTATCTCCATCAAGCCAATGGTGACAAGATCTTGGATGAGTTTCGCTGTATGTTCCACCATGCTGTTGCTGTCCGTGCCCTCAGAGTAGCCCTCCGCGATCCACCGCCTCACCAATCGACTCTAACGAATGATGCTGCTTTGAGTGAAGAGTGACAGGTAGAAGGTGCATTTCGTCCAGAGGAGTTGAGAACAATCTTGAAATCTTGAGTACATCCAGGTGAATACGTCCCGGAAGCTATCCACCCCGTTCCTGCTGGTAGTCTTCAGTGGATACATAAAGTTGGCATTCATACGCCGGGCGTCCAGTATCCGTATGACGTTTGGTACTTTGCCAAGTATTCAGCTAAAGCAACAGTTGGGGAACTCTGCCGAACTTGTCCATGATATATACAAACTCCATGATGAAAATTTGATCCTATAGATTGATATTCCAATTAATTTTTTGTTGGTGCATCGACAACCACAACAGTATAGTAATCTGCCCACAGGCCTTTTGCGCCATATATATACACCTAACTTAGTGTAATGTAATTGGATATATGACAAAAAATACATTCCCATCGGCATAGGCTTCTACATTCAAAATGCGTAAGAGCCATTATTATACAGAAATACTGTAGAAAACAATCGATGTTCACTTTCAGAATATTATTAGTAATACGAGAGCGAGAGAGAGAAGAAGAACAATTATTAGAAAAAAAAAGAATAATTAAGGGGATCGAAACCATGGGTGCAGGACGAACAGGAAGTTATATGCCTCAGCCTGAGACAGACGAAGCGTAATCAGTAATCATGATGTCGACGCCTTGAGTGAACGTGGCTCCTACCTAGTTAAGCTTCAGAACAGGCTTATGGTGATGCTCACCAAGCTGCTGCTCGACTGCTTCCTTGAGTGCGTTGTCGAAGGAACCCAGAAGCCAGACTTGCCTGAGGTAATAAAAACTGTACTCTAGCCCAGAAACCCGCATCTCTGACCCTTGAAGGCAGTAGAACTTCAGCTGCTCAAGATTCTCTATCGATTTGTAGCCAAACTGTACATGTAACTTGGACTTGCAGGCAATCTCGAGGACCTGGAGTTTCCGGAAACCGTCACCGTTGTGAAACACGAGCTCACCATCATCTTGATCCTTGTTGACACGAAGTCCTAGAGTCCGCAGATTTGGTATTCTCCCGAGGGCAATTATGGCGAATGGTGAGGACAATGTACTCATCTCTAAAGTCAGCTTCACGAGATTAACAGGTATCAGGGCGGGCATAATATGCTGGAAGTTTGGCAGCTGCATTACGTGGCCGTACATCTTTAGGCTCTGTAGGCTTCTGGGAATCTCGAAGTCACCCCAATGAACGAAACAGTTGTTTTTCTCGAACTGCAGTGACAAGGATTCCAAAAGAGTCGTCATGCGCAGCAAGTCAAGTGACCGTCTCCCTTGTTTGCCACTGATGCCAGAGACCTGTAGTTTCTTCAACTTGGGAAGGGAAACGATCTCATGCAGCATTAGGTCGTCCCCATCTGCGGTATTAGCATGGACAACACCCAGTGTTTGCAGGGCTTGGAGTTTCCCAATCCCTCCTGGCACCACAACACCACCGATATGACTAGGAGAGCCAACATTTCCACGTCTGAGCAACTTGGGCAAGCAGGTCGCCAGAGTCGGTGACCTGCTACTTGATGGCCGTAGACACCAGCCATCTGTCCATGCAACGGTGGTACCTGCACGAATGCATTGCAGCTTCTGTAGCCGGGTGATGCTTGGTGGCAGGGTGACAATGCTGGTGTCTCTGATATCCAGAGTTTGCAGCTGCACCAGGTCACCCACGGAGACTGGCAGACGAGTGATGTCACTCTGTCCTCTTAGGGAGAGGAGCTTGAGACGAGATGGTAGCTTCGCAGCCTCTTCGAACTGGAAGTAATGATCATATTCGTATACACCCCTTGCATTCTCTAGATCCAGCACCCGAAGCACCCTCATCCTGTTCGAGGTGTATATCGAGTGATAGCATCCAAAGACTGTCAGAGACCGAAGCCGTGACAAGTCAAAACTCTCTAACAAAACCGGATCTGGCAACCAGGTTCTCCCAACGGCTAGGTGCTGCCCCATGCCTTCTGTTGTCAGTTGGCTATTATGCCCATTCTCCAGTGCAGAGACTTCCAATGGAAAGACTATTCTCTCTTCCACTGGCCTTGAGATGATGTACTCGCGGAAGAAACCGCTGACTCGGTACCCAACCACCTTGTTTGCCTCCAGTACTGGCTGCAAGATGCAAAGTGCCACAATCTCGTCGAAGATCTTCTCTGCGTGCTTCTCAGTGCTGTAGCTGTCGGTGCCCTTTGAGTATCCCTCGGCGATCCATCGCCTGATCAAAGACCTCCGCCGAATGGTAATGTCTGGAGGAAAGATTGATAGATATAGCATGCATTTCTTCAGATGCCGAGGGCAAGCATGCAGCAAGTAGGAATGCGTCCAGGCAAGCAGGCCTCGCAGGGAGTCAAACTCTGGGTTGGTCGCCACCTCCTGCATAAAGTTGTCACTCAGACGCCTCATCTCATGTTCGAGTTGGTCTGTATAAACATCAGCCAAGTATCTTGCCACAGTAATTAGCACTCTAGGAAGCCCGCCGCACTTGGACAAGATAGGCTCTGATGCTTTCGCTACTGATGCTTTTGCTTCTTCTTCCATGTTTCTTATCCAAAAGGATTCATCCTCAAGCACCTATGTATTGGCCAAATTTGAGAAATTATAAACCCCATTACTATATTATTAACTATTACTATATTAACTACCGATCAGTGATATTTCGTTTGGATATATAGAAAAACATATATACATGATAAGTTTATTTCTTTTTCGGTTGGATTGTAACTGCTAGTCGAAGTATATCATCCAATAGTGTATATTGACTAGCCGTTAAAAACATATAAAGAAATAAACTATCCAAATTAGATTCATGATGTGATCAGTAGTATATTTTCGGTTGGATTGTAACTGCTAGTCAAAGTATATCATGTATGAAAAAAGATGTACCGTACATAGGTGTATATTGCATTAGAAAATAAACAAAAGAGAGGGGGGAAAGGAAGATAAGCAATTTTGTTTATCTACAAGCTTTAAATTATTCTACAAACTTATGAACTTTGTAATATTTATTTTTCTTTTAAAATATGTATATCTTAATGCCAAGCTTTTGCAAGAGGACTTGTTGATACGTTAATGTAACTAATGTAAATCTCAAATAGAGCATATAAGAATTGAGCAAGCATCATATATATGGAGTTCTGCAGGTGACCAAACCCACCTTTTTGAACAGTTCACTGGCAGCAGAGGTACTCAGACTGTGGACATTGTACACTCCATGAACAGATGATATTGCACAATGTTTGGCGACACTTTCTTCCGAAGTAATGGTAATGATACAACTTCCAGATTGTGCATGATTTGTCAAGTTAGATTTTATCCACTTCCAGTCTTTATTTGACTGCACACCATCAATTACGAAAAGGCACACACATTTTCTCAGATGATCCTGACACTCTTTGATGGGATCTTCGGCCAGTGCCTTTGCATACTCTCCTTCCAAAGAAGTTGACCCCTTACGCAAATATACAAGTAAGCTCCAACAGAGGTCTATTGGATTGAACGGATGGGATACAGTGACCCAAGCATGACTATTGAACTTGTCGCTAGTACTGAGTTTATGATATATAGCATCGACCAGAGCTGATTTACCGATACCAGGCATCCCAAACACAGAAATAAGCCGGATGAACTGGGTCCGCTTCAAAAGTTCATCCATTTGAGTGTCACGCCCAAGAAAGCCATAGTTGAATGATGAATGGTAGGGTTCTGCCTTTATAAACGAATAGGCTCTATCATGTTGGAAACCCTGAAGATATGGTAAGAGAGGGATAAACAAGTTGAAGAATAGAGAGGTATTAGTTATTAAGAGTAAGCACCAATGCCAATTATAGTGCAAATAAAAAATAAGCAACCATATCAAAAAGAGGATATATAGAATTTCGACTAGCATCAATTTGACCACTATGCTCATGTCAACCTAAAGTATAGTTGAATTGACATACATAAGAAGTTTTTCTTTTTCTTGTTCAGTGGGAAATTTGCCATCACTATTATTTGGATAGACTGTCGGCAAGAGGGTAAAAAGTCAAAAACTAAACAGTGTGGTTGTAGGCATGTGTGTGTGTGGTTGTAGCAAAAACTAAACAGTGAGAGATAGAAATAAGTAATCACACAAAATGAATAACAAAGAGAACAAAAATCCTCTGCATTTGGCTAAAATATCACTTAAAAATTAAAATATATGTACTTATGAAGTTATTTTCTCCTGCATTTGGCTAAGTCTCTGCCTACCAATAAACATGGTTACCAATAAACATGAGGTGTTTTTTTGGATACCTAGGGATTATTGTTAGACTAACTAAAGTTGCCAAGTTTGCATTATAGTACATTAGGATCTGAAGTTCAAATAAATTCACTATTAAAATATATCGACATGGAGAATTTAAGACACTAATAATTTGGTGTAGTATATGTTACATGCTCTATAAATTTGGTGAAAATCAATAAGAGTTGACATAGAATAAAACGAAAGTGAATATTAGTTTGCAGCACAGCAGGTGCTAGTGCTAGGCTGGATCATGCAGCAACAAAACTCAACCTAGATTAAGTGCATATATATAATCTTCTCTGCATGAGTTTTTTAATTATCATGTATCTCAGTTTATTTCTTTGCATCTGTTGGCCATTTGATTTCTTTATATATGGAAATTATTTTCTACTCCCAGGGAGTAGCTACTCCTATGTTAATATCTTTAGATTTAAGATGTATATGAACAAACAAAGTGTATGTACATAAAGTATATAATCATACTAGACCATCTATGGTAGTATATATGTCAAGTATACATACATATATAAAGTATGTGGTTATACTTATTTTATATACTACAATAAGTGATATTTTCATAATATATTAAAAAAATGGTTTTCTTTGAAATTTTTTTCGTATAGAAATATTTGAAGTATCTTAGTATGAGTATATCACTACTTTGAAAACTTAAAATTCCCTCACGGTGCACTACCGTCGGGAAAATAAAAATATCGGCATAAAAATGTGCGTATGGTCATAAAAAGTAAAAATATCGCTATAAAATTTTTTTACCGTCGAGAAAATAAAAATACCGTCGTGGGCTAGCTCGACAGGGTAATCCCAGTTTTGCCTGACGTTGGTCAGGGAATTTCAAGTTTCCAGTAGTGTATAAATATGTTCAAAGTGATAAACAAGTATGAACACATATGCAATATGTTTTTTGAAGATGGGAGTAAGGCCCCGTTTGGCCGGGCTCTCGCATGCTCCGGATTCTTGACTGTAGTGCAACTGTAGCATACAGGATCTGAAGCCGAAGAAGCTAGAAAATCCAGCTCCAACTGCTCCGGCTGTGTCAATGAGAGGAAAAGAGAGGAGAGAGAAAAATAGATTTATTGAATAGTGTAGCTACAGTACACCAACAGTAACGTGTTAGAAGGAGCTGGAGCCACTCGAATCTGTACCAAAGAGGGCCTAAGTATAACTACTACTCTGTAGCTGGCTACAAAATAACTTATTCTGTAGCCACTTTGAGTTACGATAATTACAATGCTGCTTTATGAGATTACAGTAACTTCTTTTCAAGTAGTTATCGTAAATAGCCCTATATATTATAGTAACTCAACTATCATAAGTATGTATTCACATTATAGTAAATTAGTATAAAAATTATCTTAAATAGAGGTGGCTATAGAGAGAGGGAGAGAAAGAGAGAAAATGCATAAATGCGGTGCACCAGAAACAATAGGAAATTTCCATTACTTTTCTAGAAAATACAACAATATATCCCCGTTTTAAATAGCCGGCTATAGCCCCGCTATAGCCTTTTGAGCATGTTGCCGCTAAATGAATCTATGTATAATTATCCGCTATAGCCCCGATTTAGCCCGCTATAGCTTGTTTTGGAGGCTCGCCGCTATTTGTCATAGCCCGCTATTTAAAACCTTGCAATATATATAGAATTACCTCTTTGTAATAGACGCGGACAGAGTAACTTGGTGAAAACTGATCAAGCTCTGACACTCGGCAGGGCTGCCCGGTACATTGGCTTGCAACCACCGGATGGTGGGTCAACACGACAATCCGACAATCCTGATGGCATCCCACTGTACCATGGTGCTGAGATCTTCCAGGACGATGAGGTACCTATGTGTGTTGATCTTCTGAGTGAACCACCGGATCCATGGCAGCGGGCATGGGTTTGGAGGCCGAGTCCGCAATAAGGTTGTAGCGGATGTTCCTCTGGCTCACGTCCACCACCCGAGCCCTGAGCAGCGTCGTCTCGGCGACGGCTTCGTCCACCGGTGGCGGCGGTATTTCCCAGCCTGCCCAGCCACATGACGGCACCAGCCGGAGCCACCAGGAGGACCGTTTCGTGGGGTCGAGGTGGAGGACGAAATCGATGTTGTCCTCCACGTCGTGGGACAGGTCGCGGACCTGGCGCACCCAGGTCCTCACGATCCTGTTCTTGACGTGCTCCTCGCTGGCGTTGTCGAGGAAGGATTGCATCATCTCGAACTCCCCCGTGATGAACACCAGGTCGCGCTGCACGATCTTCCACTGCTCCGCTTCCTCCTTGATGGCGGACGTTACTTTGTCCGCCAACACCTGCACCGCCGTCTTGGAAAGCCCAACCACAAGGTCCGCCATCGCTGATCTTCCAGTGTGTTTGCTTGAAACGAACAAGGATATCTGAATCCTGATAATTGAATCAGATCATCATCAAGGGTACACCAGTGATGAAACAGCTACTAGTAGACAAATAATTCTGCTGTAGTACAGACTAGTATTTGCTTAATTACCAGAAAGATGCCTCCGAGCTTGAAGCAAACGAAACTAAGCCGAAGACATCACAAACTCAGGTGTGCTCTTGGCTGCCGGTAGAAGAGAAGCTTCAGTGGAGTGGAATGCTGTTCGTTAGTTAAGCGGCTCTTGTAGAAGCAGTTGCGCTTCAGCTGGCTCTGGTGTGAATTTCGTGTTCATTTGCTATGGTTGAGCCGCCGCCCTCAATTTAAAGGCACCATATCAAATGCAAACCAATCTTTTCATGAAAATCCGTGCAAACCACGGCAAAAAAAATCATCTAAATTCAACAAAAATATCAGACATGTAGATGATATGATGATACATATCTTACCCAAACTCGACTTCGTTTGTGAGATATGAAATTTTTTATATCTCCCAAACGAAGTCGAGTTTGGACAAGATATTTTACAAAGTTGTGTATCATCATATCATCTACATGTATGATTTTTTTGTGAATTTAGATGACCTTTTTACCGTGATTTGCACCGATTTTCACGAAGAATTTGGTTTGCACTTGATATGTGCCCATTTTTAAAACCTGCCGGCTTAGCCATTTGCGATAGGTATCCGCACAAGCGACAATTCTAAAAACCCATGCTGATGACATAAGGGTACACATATAGTAATGTCGTTAGCGTTTGCAAATGACATAAACCATCGGGTGTTCCTACTTCACCTGGACAGTGTGAAACCAAACTGCACCTCGATGTATTACCACACCATTACGCAATCGTTTTGCATCTCATTCTAGATACTTACTATACGATGATGCAGGATGCATGCGTTTCTTTAATGACAATAAACGATATGAAAAGAGTAAAATACACATGTGATTTCTAAACTTAGGAGGCGCGGTGCTATATATTCAGGTCCCAAACTTCTTTTTTTTTTTATTTTTGCTGTCTCAGACTCTTGTACTAATCTCAAACTTACTATGAACACAAACTGTGGATTATTATCCCAAGCCGACAAGCTATTACTTTGTCTTCAATACATTTTAAAATACGTACACTTTTTTCCTTTTGTAAACAACGTGTAGACCATCTTTTGTTATTCCACATTTCAATATCTGGCTGGCTTCATTTTACAGCTAGCAAGTGATGATACATTGATGCTCTCATCGTGAGAGCATCTCGCAGTCCAATACAGACAAATTTGGGCAGCGAACAAGACTGTCCTATTCGGTGTAGCTAGTGAGCCGTCCTAAACAAATTTTAGCCGGCCATATATGTCTATTCAAACGTTTAGCTGATGATGTAACCAAGAATTACATTGGCGGGCTACCAAACCACGGATGACGTGGTGGATGAGTACAAGAAAATTTACTAATATCCAGTTGGAGAACACCTAACCTAGCTCTTCAACAGAGTAAACTGAACACAAAAACTGCATGCTATGGGTTTGTTTACTACGAATTAATCTGCTATCAGAGCCAGCTCCAGCTCGGACTGACACCGAACGCCCAACCGTAGAAGTAGAGTTATTGATGTCTCAAACCTGACACTATAACCTTTGGTAGGGCTATTGCAGAATTGGAAAATTCTGTGCTCTGCAGACTGGAAACTGAAGCTGGAGGGAACCATCGACAAGATCAAGACCTTGGCTGGCAGAACCCTCTGGCTGCCGGAGGAGAGCTGAGTCATTGCATGAAGCTTCACAAAGGAGTGTATGAAGATAATGTGAAGGGGAGGAAGAAGCTTAACAACAATGAGGTGGACCTTGATCAAGGTAGCTTACCATGGTGGAGCTCGTTGGACCAGGCGCTGGGATGAAGGATGCACGTCCTGGTTACTTCTTATGTGTGTGTGGTTCAAACGTTGAGCTCATGTGATGTAAGAATATTTCTTGGCTCCGTTTGGTCCAGGTGGACTAAACCATGGATCTCCTGAACTTCAATGTATCGATACATGGTCTTTTGATGTTAATTGAAAGGCCGGGGCCCTAGCCCTTTTACTCTAAAAATATATAATTTGCCGGTTAATGAAGAAGCACAGTTGCTATTTTGTAGCAAAAGAAGCACAGTTGCATGGCTAGATCGGGCGATAAGAATAGCTGGGTTCTGGCTGTAAAAGAAAATGAAGAACAAGTCGGTCGTCCGGCTGCTTAGCACGGTCGAGACCCATATAAGTTCTTTTCTTCACTATCAATTGATTTCTGAAGCACTAGTTTTGAAATCGCGTGCACATCAGTTGATGATAACGTGGATTAGGTACGGTGATGCAACAGGCAATACTCTTTCGTTACGCTATATATATCTGTTCAGTACACAATGCATGCTGGGCTATATCAAAGCGGAGATTAAACACAACTGTCATATCCGAGAATTTTGGATTCGCCTGCAATTTTACTTGCGTGCTTCATTGGCCATCAAAAAGTTCTGTATACCTATTTTGTCCATCAAAACGTGCTATATCAAAGCGGAGATTAAACCCTATCTTGAGAGCATCCTTGCCTTGACTTGGTTGTTAGATTTTAATAATAAATTGGGCAAATTCAGAATCTTATGGTGTTGGTGTTGTTGAGGCTCTATAGCCACTAGGCTATAGACCCGAACACATGTTATTACTATAGGTAACAAGTTTGATGGAAAATCAGGCATAATTACATGGCACGAATTTGTAAGAGTCACACAAGCAAACCAAGATGAATTTGCAACTTGAGCGCCACCTTCTCCTTTGTCGTGGTCAGAAGAGAGCTTGAATGAATAAATTAGAGCAGGTAAGGATCGTCAACTCCTCTGGATTTTTCTTTGCTTACGAGTAACATATATAGGATTGGATCGAGTGCTGGACCGTTTATCTACGTTTATTCCTTCTGGTGGCGAGGACGCAGCACGTACGGTGAGCCCGGCCCATGTGTGCTCAACACGATTCACCATCGGAAAGCAGCAGCTGCAGCTGCTGGCCTTTTTTTGGGCTTTCCCGTCTTTACTGGACTGGACTAGCTAGGAGCCTAGGAGTGGACGATAACAGGCCACATGTATATATTCGGCCTGCCTGCTGTATATAGTTGCGCCAGATATATGTACAGTAGCGAATGGGCCTGTGGTCCAGTGAGACGCTACCCACCAGGGATTAAATCCTGGTGCTTGCAATTTTTCTGGGATTTTTCAGGATTTATCGGCGTTATGCTTTGTAAGTGGTAAGCGGCGTTCTCGTCGATGACGAGGCGCCAGTGGTGACTTCGGGAATCTCCAGATCTGCCGGCTCAGTCCTTCGGAGGTGCTCATAGGGGTAGGGTTTGCGTGCGTGTGTTCATAGGGATAAGTGTGCGTACGTGTTGTGAGTGTCTGCGTTGTACTGTGTGATTCTCAGTATAATATAATATAGTATAGCAGATATCCGTGTAATGACAAAGTATTTTCTCCATCCCAAATTATAAATCATTTCAAAAATTTTGGAGAGTCAAATTTTTTTAACTTTGACCACTATAGAAACAAATACAAAGATTATGATATCAAATAGATATACAATAAAAATATAGCTAATAAAAAATCTAATGATATTTAGTTGGTGTCATAAATATTATTATTTTATTCTATAAATTTGGTCAAACATAAAATACTTTGACCCTCCAAAATTCTTGAATGTCTTATAGGATAGAGGGAGTAAAATTCTTGAATGTCTTATAGGATGGAGGGAGTAGAAAGAGACATGAGAAGTATTGTAATATACAACTGGTAAAAATCAATTCAATCCGTCACCAGTAATAATTAATTAATTGGCATAAGGGTGTTTGCATTGCTGGGTTTGCGCCATGCATATACATATCGTGCAAAATGGAGCACTTTCTGGCAAAACTGTGAATCTCTGCAGTGCACCATGCATGTACTCCTAGCACGCCAATGGAGCACTTTCTGGCAGGTATATACGGTTGCTAGCTATCTACTCCGTCCGTCCCATGAAGTATGTCGTCCGGGAAGCGTGTTTGTGAGAAGGGCACGGTTTTCCAACGACAAAGTACATGGAACAGAGGGAGTAGGTCGGTATCAAATATAACAATGGAGCCCCTAACATGAACAGCCCAAGGACACCAAGAAGAAGCAACGTTGCCGTATCCTCGCGTGACAATGGCCGCTCCAACTGAGTATCATCGTCATCTACTGGTCTTGCCCCATTCACGCTTGCTGCAGGTCGTCGCTGGGTTGACGCCTGCTGCTCCTGATTCTTCTGATCCGCCGTCCGTACTCGCCGGCGACAACGACGACTCCGAGCAAACCTTCAACATCTCCTGGTACTGAGACACGTCGTCGAAGTAGGTCCCCATGCCACGGTGGTACTAGTAGTAGACGCCCACCAGCCCCTGTCGCCGAACGCCGGCGTCACTAGTACACAAACTATTTCTTTTGACACTAGCATTTTATTTTTGTCGGGTACCAAAACTAGGGCCCCCCAGACAGGTCACATAAACCGGGCCCAACAAACGCAAAACCAGGCCTCACAACAACGAAACGCGGCCCATCAAGGCCCAGCGAGCTCCTTTCCGCCTCGTCCGAGCCCCCTCTTCGCCGAAGCCCTCGAGACGGGCGCTGGCCTTCCGCCTCGTCCGAACCCTCCTCGCCGAGAGCCTCGGACGGGCGCTAGCTTCCCGCCTCGCCCGAGCCCTCCCCGCGAGGCCTCGGGACGAGCTCCCGCCTTCCGACTTCGCCCGCCCCCCGCGCCTAGGCCTTGGACGGGGGCGCTCCGCTCCCCTGGTCAAACCAAGCCTCCGACTGGACGTATATCTGCCGCCCACCTCTCTACAGTTCCTGTAACACCTCTGGTGTTACGTTAGCCTAAACCTGCCATGTCATCATCATCATTGCATAAGCATTCATCATTAGAGAACCCTAATGAATACAACTAAAATGAGTTTATTTAATTCTAGGGTCTGTTTTGAGTTCTTCTATATCACATGTGTATGTGTTTACCATTTAATTCCACTCACATGTTTAACTTTTATTTATAAAAACAACCAATTAAAATCAACCTTGATGTTTGCAAGTGTTTGGCTAACTCTGACTCACACATCAAATAAGTTTTTGTGAATAAATATGATCTTGTCTATAATAGATGTCTGGTCATTCTCACGTTGGTTCTTCACAAGAGAGGGGTGAGGCCCCGCAGGCACCACCAGCACCACTGTCTTTGGCTGAAGCCGTGGCAGCTTTAGTAAATGCCACCACTGAGAATTTCCGTCTGTTACGGGAAATGGGTCAGCACAATCACGAGGAACCATATGACAATCGTGGTCATCGTAATCATGACGAGATCATGTATGCGGACTTCACTGAAACCCGCCCGCCAGTTTTTACTAAGGCTGAGGATCCCTTAGAAGCTAATGATTGGCTTCGTGTCATAGATCAAAAGTTTGATCTGCTAGAGGGTTGTCCAGATCTGTTGAAACCCAAGTTTGCCGCCCAACAATTGAGAGGCCCTGCATCTGCATGGTGGGCGAACTTTCTGGCACGACAGCCAACTGGTCAGCAAATTACTTGGGCCATGTTCCAAGATGCATTCCGTCAGCATTTCATTCCTGACGGGGTGATGCAAGCAAAGCTGGAAGAGTTTCTAGCACTAAAGCAGGGTAGTCGATCAGTGGTGCAGTATGCAAACACGTTTAGTTATCTGTCACAATATGCACCTGAACATGTGGATGCCGATAAGAAGAAAAAGCAGTGTTTCATTAGGGGTTTGAAGGGAGATATTGCGACCCACCTTACTGCCAACCCAAATGCCACCTTCTATGAGGCAGTGGATATCGCAATATCCTATGAGAGATCCTTGCTTAAACAGAAGAATGAAGAGAGGCGTGCTTTCTCTAACCCCTCTGGCGGAATCCAGAAACGCCAAAAGGTTATATTCCATCCCACTCAGCACAACCGCCAGCCATTCCGCTACCCACAACAGCAGCAAGCCCAAAGGCAACAGGTGTACACTCGCCCTGCTGCCGTAACCTATCCACAACAGCCGAACACCCAGGGTGTTCGAAACACAACTCCACATGCTCCCCAGAATCCTCCCACTGGCCTCGGTCCGTGTTTTAATTGTAACCGGACCGGACACCTTTATCGAAACTGTCCTTATCCAAAAAGAAATATTTCCAATTTTCAACAAGGATCTGGCAGTCAGCAGCACCAGAGTCAGGGCAGGGGTAGTTCGCAGCATGCCCCAAGGGTGAATGCCGGAAGGAAGACTGGACGTGTGTATCAAGTCCAGACGGGGAATGTTCTTGAAGGAGAACCGGTTTTAATGGGTATGTTCCCTGTTGCCAGTCACCCTGCACTTACATTATTTGATTCTGGTGCATCACATACATTCATCAACCGTACTTTTGTTACAAAGCATAAAATCCCCATCAAAGAAATTAAAGATGAGTTTTTGGTGTAATCACCGGGAGGGCGTATACACACACGGGAAGTGGTATATCAGGTCCCTATATCTCTTGGTGGGTATCTCTATCCCACGGATCTGATAGTACTAAAGGATCAGAATATAGACGTGATCCTTGGCATGAATTGGTTACGCCATTATGGCGCTGTGATAGATGCACTGAATAGAACCATTAAGTTGTTCTTGCCTGATAATCAGTCTCCTCTTCTTATCCAATTCCCAACTCCCAAGAGAGTAGTTGAGACAGTTAATGCAACTTCAGTGCAAGAAATCAAAGATATACCGGTGGTCTGCGAGTTCCCAGATGTATTCCCTGATGATTTGCCTGGGTTACCACCAGAGAGAGACGTTGAGTTTGTGATTGAGTTGAAGCCGGGTACTGCACCAGTATCCCGAAGAGCTTATAGGATGCCCCCAAAAGAGTTGGCAGAATTGAAAACTCAGTTGAAAGAATTGCTGGACAAAGGTTTTATTATACCTAGTTCATCACCGTGGGGTTGTCCTGCTATTTTTGTGAAAAAGAAAGATCAGACTTTGAGGATGTGTGTGGACTATCATCCACTAAATGAGGTGACCATCAAAAATAAATAACCTCTCCCTCGCATAGATCCTCTCTTTGACCAACTTGCGGGAGCCAAGGTGTTCTCCAAGATTGATCTTAGGTCTGGTTATCATCAAATCCGAATCAGGCCTGAAGATATTCCTAAAACCGCCTTCACCACCAGATACGGTCTATATGAATATCTTGTTATGTCATTCGGGCTTACTAATGCTCCAAAGACATTTTATGTATCCGATGAACTCGGTGTTTATGCCCGAAGCTCGATAAACTTCGTCGGGTGTTCATCGACGATATCCTTATATATTCCAAAACCAAAGAAGAACATGCGAGCATCTCCGTCATCGCTTTGACTCGTCTCTCGAGAACATCAACTCTATGCCAAATTTAGTAAATGCGAGTTTTGGCTTAGTGAAGTCAAATTTCTTGGTCATGTCTTTCTGCTGAGGGTGTTGCAGTTGACCCTAGCAAAGTCCAAGACATTCTTAACTGGAAGCCACCCATCAGTGTTCATCAAGTTCGTAGCTTTCTCGGAATTGCGGGATATTACCGTCGTTTCATTCCTGACTTCTCCAAAATAGCCAAGCCAATCACCGAACTTCTAAAGAACCAAACCAAATTCCGATGGTCATCTGAATGTGAGCAAGCATTCCACAAATTGAAAGATCTTTTGACTACTGCCCCAATCTTAGCTCAAATAGGACATTGAGAAGCCATTTGATATATATTGTGATGCATCTGGCATCGGCATTGGGTGTGTATTGATGCAAGAGGGCAAAGTCATTGCTTATGCTTCAAGGCAATTGAAGCGACATGAAGAGCATTACCCAACTCATGATCTTGAGTTAGCCGCAGTTGTGCATGCTCTGAAGATATGGAGGCATTATTTGTTGGGCAATCCATGTCATATCTACAGTGACCACAAAACTTTGAAGTATATCTTTACACAATCTGAGTTGAATATGAGGCAAAGAAGATGGCTTGAATTAATCAAAGACTATGATCTTGAAGTGCATTATCATCCCGCAAAGCAAATGTAGTTGCCGATGCTCTTAGCCGAAAAGAATCATCAGAATCGCCTTGCTTTACACCAGGTGAATCTGAGTTTGTGTCAAGAATTAGAAAGGTTGAATGTTGATATGATTTCTCAGGGTAGCTTTGAATGATATCGCAGTACAATCTTCTATTCAAGAACAGATCATTGCAGCTCAGCGAGAAAGCAAAGGTCTTAAACATATTAGAGAAAAAGTCAGATCTGGGAAGGCATCTTGTTTCCATCTTGATGACAACAATGTGTTATGGTTCAAGAATCGTCTGGTTGTTCCAAAAGTTCCTGAGCTCCGACAATTGATTCTTGACGAAGCTCACCTAACCAGATTCTCGATTCATCTAGGTAGCAATAAGATGTATCATGACCTGAGGCAGAGATTCTGGTGGACCAAAATGAAAATCGAGATAGCTCGATATGTTGCACGCTGTGATACTTGTCAAAAAGTCAAAGCGGTGCATTTAAAAGCAGCTGGAGAGCTCCAACCATTACCCATTCCAGCTTGGAAGTGGGAAGATATTAGTATAGATTTTATTGTGGGTTTTCCTAGAACAGCCAGGGGTTATAATTCAATCTGGGTTATTGTTGATCGTTCGACCAAGTCCGCTCACTTTATTCCAGTAAAGAAGAAATATAGAGCACCTCAGTATGCTCAGTTATACATAGACCGAATAATGTGTTTGCATGGGATTCCAAAAAGTATAGTCACAGATAGGGGTACTCAATTTATGGATCAATTCTGGCAGAGATTTCATGAAACTATGGGTACTACTCTATTACGCGGCACTGCTTATCATCCGCAAACTGATGGTCAGACTGAAAGACTAAATTAGATTCTTGAAGATATATTAAGAGCTTGTGTGTTGACATATTCTTCCGATTGGGAACAATGTTTGCCATTAGCTGAGTTTGCTTACAATAATAGTTATCAAGAGAGTATAAAAATGGCACCATTTGAAGCTTTGTATGGTCGTCGCTGCCGTACTCCACTCAACTGGTCTGAGCCCGGAGAAAGATGGTTCTTCGGCGTCGATCTAGTCAAAGAAACTGAGGCTAAAGTAAAACAGATTCACGAAAACTTAAGAATAGCTCAGTCCAGACAGAAAAGTTATGCTGATAAGTTTACCTAAGGCCATTGATGTTTGAAGTTGGAGATTATGTATATCCGAAGGTGTCACCAAGTAAAGGTGTCGACCGTTTCGGGGTTAAAGGTAAACTGGCACCCCGATATATTGGTCCATTTCAAATTACAGGAAGATGCGGGAAGGTTACATATCGGTTAAATCTACCTGAACAGCTATCCCTTGTGCACAACGTGTTCCATGTATCCCAACTGAAAAAGTGTTTGCGAATACCGACAAGATTGTTGACATTGAAGGTGTCAGCCTTGAACCCGACTTGACCGTTGCAGAATATCCAGTCAAAATTCTTGATCGGAAAGATAGGATCACACGAAGGCACATAAGAAGATTCTATAAAGTTCAGTGGGATCAGCATTCTGAGGATGAAGCAACCTGGGAGTCTGAGGAATTCTTGAATGAGCACTTTCCGGAGTTCCTTCCTTCCTTCTCCTAAGTCATGATTCGTTTCTAAGAATTGTGACTTTCCGAAAAGATGAGACTTGTAATATGAACCCTTCTACCTCCCTTATGAAACCATGTAAGATGTGTCTACTTGATACATTTCCTTTTTTCATTACTTAGTCCTAAGCTTTGAATCTCGGGACGAGATTCCTTTTAAGGGAAATATAATGTAACACCTCTGGTGTTACGTTAGCCTAAACCTGCCATGTCATCATCATCATTGCATAAGCATTCATCATTAGAGAACCCTAATGAATATAACTAAAATGAGTTTATTTAATTCTAGGGTCTGTTTGAGTTCTTCTATATCACATGTGTATGTGTTTACCATTTAATTCCACTCACATGTTTAACTTTTGTTTATAAAAACAACCAATTAAAATCAACCTTGATGTTTGCAAGTGTTTGGCTAACTCTGACTCACACATCAAATAAGTTTTACAAATCAAATGGGCTGCAAGAAAGAATCAAATTTGAATTTGGAATTCAAATCCCAAACCCTAGCTCAAGTGGCTAAGTGTTGGAATTTGAATTTTACTTTCAATTTTGAGGAGCTAACCATAATTAATTTTGTTAATAAAAATTACCAAACTTTGGCATTATTTCAAAGTATGAACTTTGTACTTTGAAAGTATGTTAGTGGTTGGGTTTGAAAAGTGTCACAACATCATTAATTAATTGCCCAAAGATTCAATTTGAAAATCCTTTTCAAAAGCTTGAAATTTAAAGTAAAACTGCCCCCTTTTCAATTTTATCCCAAAATATTCAAAATATGGGAAAACTCCAAAAATACAGTTTGTACATCTCTTTGAGCTCTACAACTTTGGCATATAAAGTTTTTCAAGTTTTTGAATAAAATTTGAAGTAATTTCAAAAGTTCTCCAAATTAAGAAATGTCCACTTTTGAGTTTTAAACTCCAATTTAAAATCTATTTGGTTTCATGAGAAACTCTCTAAATGAAAGTTGTAGATCTTGAGAAATGGAACAACTTTTATTTTGGGAGATTTTCATCTTTTATTCAAAATTTAAAAGTAATTTTGAATCTCTTTAGTTTAGGGTTTTGCCCTCTTTTTAAATTTGAAATTCAAATTCAAAAACTAGTTTGAATCTGACCAAACTCCTTTAATAAAAGTTGTAGAGCATAAAATTTTGAGCAATCTGTATTTTGGAAGATTTTTGAGTGCAGTTCAAATTTTTGAAGTAATTTGAAAAGGGAAGGGATGTGCTGGCTCTGCTACAGATAGATGAACAGGGGGGTGTGCCACCTCGCCCGGCCGCCCATGCCGGCCGGTCGACCGCCGTCGCCGTGGCCGTTCCGGCGTCTTCTAGGCTCTCGCGCGCCGCCAACCAGCTCGACATCATCGTGAACCCTCCTTCCACCTGTCCAGCTCATCCTTGCCCTATAAAACCCAGTGACGGCCGTCGATTTCTCTCTTTCTCCCTCACTGCTCATCGCCGGCCGCCGCCCTTGAGTTGCAAAATTTACACCACTCACTCCACCACCGATCCAATTCGCTTGCACACGGCTCCGCCGCCTCCCTGCGTATGTTTTGAGCCGCTAATCGAACCGTGAGATCGCCTGAGCTGATTGTCCGCCGTCGTCTTCCTCGGCCGCGGTCATCAGCGCCGCCGTAAGCCATCCGCCCCTTGCCAGAGTTTCTCTGAGCATTTCAAATGCAACCAACTGCCTTGCTAGCTTCGCCTTGACTCACTGGTCGTGGTCGACCTCTTTCTTGTTGCAGCCGAGCCCCGAACGTCCCAGGACCATGCCTCGCCGTCGAGTTCGCGCCGCCGCACGCTCTGTCACCGCCGTCATCCACCCTCCGTTCATCTCCAAGTTCCTCGTGCCTTTGTTTTGAAGCTGTGGTGACCCCTGAGTCTATCCGAGGTGTTGGTTGCGTTGGTGTCGCGCTAAGTTGACCGGAACGTCGTCTCCCCGACGAGCGCCGCCGTCCCGTCCGCGCCACGCTCGTCGCAGTGCGAGCATAGGGTCGCGGGGTATCGTTTTTGGGGTGGGTTGAGTTCGCGTGGTGATGCCGAGTATGTTGCCGTGCCCAGTTTCGCCGGAGAAGCTCCGGTGAGCTCGGCCGTGGCTCGCCGTGCGCCGTCGAGCCGCCGTGGTCCTCGGTGTGCACGCCCGGGGTCAAACGGGGTCAAGTAATAGCTCGTTGGGTGCGGTGTAACGTGGAGAATTCGCCGGTGCAGTTGGTTGCATCGGAGTAGTAGTCGTTGGCGAGAACGCAGTCGACCGCCGCCGGTGTCACCGTCTTGCGGGGAGTCGAGTCGAGGGGGAGGAGGAGACGACAGGGGCCTCGCCCTGCCGCCTAGAGAGAGAGGGAGAGCCCGTGGGCGCGCGGCCAAGCGGGCCGCAGGCCGCATCTTGGCGCGCGCCGTGGGCCGTATGAGAAGCCCGGGAGAGGGAAAATGTTTTTTCTTTTTTCTTTTTGTTTTTCTGAAACTGATTTTTATCTTTTTGTAATGAATTATTTTGGGCAGTTAAAAATGCGAAAAAAATATGTATGTGCTCTCTGTGCTATGCTTTACACCAGAAAAATACTAACTCTAGTTTTCCAATGAAATTTAATTGTGCTTTAATTTGCTCTTTAAATTAATAAAGGCAACTTCCATGAATTTTAATAATTAAAATATAAGTCCAAAAATTATGAATTTTGTTTTGTGTGCTGATTAGATGTCGATGATCTTAATTATGAAGTTTAATCCTATTTTGACTAATTTTTGTATTATGCTTAATTAATACCTTAATTAATTAATGTTTAATTAATTATCCTTTGATTAATTAGGGTTTAGTTAATCTCCAATTAGCAAGTAATTAGTGGCTTTCAATAACTGTAAAAATGGTCAATAAATTAGTAATTAACCTTAATCACTATTAGGGTTGCTTGATTTTGGTATTGGGTATGACCCTAGGTCATTAACCCTAATGACCTTCGGCATTTCATGTTGATTGCGTATCGTTAGTCCGTTGTCGTCGACGCTAGTTATACTTCTGTTATGCAACGTTACCGTGAAGGAAAGTTGTACTCAAGATCGACTAGTTGTCGTTGCATCATTATCGCATGCTCTTTTTATTTACTTGCATTGTAATCATGCATCTCTCGTGTAGTCAGCTTGACTGAGGAAGGAGTTGATCCAACTCCTGTTCTTGAGGAAGGTGATCATCGTGAGGAGGCGGGATCTGATCTTGGTACTTGTGTAGTGGAACCTCACTTCGTTGAGCCCCAAGGCAAGCCCCGGATGCATTCAAACCCTGCCTTGAATTTTGAAAGTCTTTATGATTTTATGTGGATAATATGATGCATTACGTATAGGAGTTGTGTGATATCCTAATTGATGCATTTACCCTACCTTGTGATACTATCCTGGATACCTGTTTTGATTTCGAAAATATTCAGTACCTGCTTAGTCTTGCTACTAGCATAGGCTTTTATGAAATGTTTTAAAAGTTGACAACAATATCATCTCTGAGAAAGTATTTAAAACTTGATGTTGCTTGTCGCCTACCTTTCACCTTGGCCGGGTCAGGGGTACGCACAAGAACATGATGAGTAAAATCGAGACGCCGGTGGAGTGACTTGCATCAGGATGGGCTAGTGCCCTGGTGTAGTGTCGTCCACTTGTGTCGATTAAGGACCGTCCGTTGTTTGGCCCTGGGATCATGAGGTTATTGGATAGTACTAGTCACATGCTAATGGCGGTAAGCTCCCTTGTATGATCCATGCGAGAACGGACAACCGGGACGGGAAGTAGCGTGTACCCACACTACGAGCGCACCGTCGACGGTCAGACTGACGGCGTAGGGAGATGGTGTACTGTACTCTCGTGGCTAGGACCCGTTCTGGCAGGGAGAAATGCAAGCGTGAGTTGATGTATGTAAGATGTTCGGTCCTGCATACATCGTGTGGCTAGGAAGCCCCAGCTGGGTATATAAAGCGATTCGAATCGTCGGTGCTCCACGATATGGGAGACCTGATCCGAGTCCCGGCATCGTAGTAATGATGGAAGTTGTTGAGATTGGAAAGTTTTGAAATTGTTACATGGATGATAAGTGTTTGTTATAGAGTAGGATAATCAATATGAAAAGTAAGGATCAACTTTAGTTGTTTTTGGCAAAAGGTGTCTTTTGATCTTGCTAAAGTCTCACCTTGAATCCGATTAGCCAGCATCCCTGAGTCTTCTCCCCAATTTTTTTTTAGTCGGGTAAGTCTTGCGGAGTACTTTTTGTACTCAGGGTTTGTTGAACCCCTGTTGCAGGTGAACCGTGTGAACAAGTGTGCTACGGCCCTTGTTGCATGACGGTGATCGAGGAAGAGTCTGCCGAGGAATAGGTTGTGTGGCCCATGGGCAGGGCACATTTTGTTGTGTGAATGTAATAAGGTTAAGTAATGATACTTCCGCTGTCTTGTAATAATGCTACTCTGGTTTGTATAAGTTTTACAAAGGTTTTGTAAATTAAGTTATTGTAAGTCTTCCGCTACTCTGGTATTTTGTATAAAAGCCGTTGTAATACTTTGTGATGTCTCTCGTAAGTATCGATCCCGGAGGAAGTGTGGTTTATCGGGGTTCACCCGACGGAACATTCTAGGTTATGTGGTGTACAGGCATAGCTGACAGAAGTCTTAGGGACAATGTCAGGTACTTGTGGGCCATATAATTTAGAAGGTTCTGCCACAGTTCCAGTCAGAGTGACGCAATCCCTTGGCAGGATAAGGAGGCCGTCCCATCACTGTTCACGCCCGCGCTCAAGGTTTCGTCATCCTCCACGGTGATGGCCATGCCCACCACTGTGGGGCACTGTTTTGCCTACTTTCTGTGACAGGTTAAATCACCAAAGCCTCGAGGCGCCGGCTGCCACGCCAAGGGCCGTCATCCGGTGTCATCTTCTGTACGGGGGTCAGGACAGGCGAGACGCCGGTCAAACAACAGTCCCTCCCGGGTTTTCTGAGCCCGGGATGGCCAGCGACTGCCCCGATGACCATCCTCCCCTGTGCCAACTACTCCACGTATGGCAGCAGGCTCCGAGGCCCTCCGAGCCTCGGACTCAAGGCGAGTCAAAGCTACAGCAAGCTACAGGGCTCGGACACACCCCCCATCATCCCGCTCCGCCAACCCACACGAGGGACAGATGTCTTCTCCACCGCCAAGACAGGGAGGTGACGCCCCAGGCTGCGCCCATGACCAACGATTGCTGGCCATGCCCAACAGTACCGCCACCCACTCCGGGGCCTCAGCACAAGGAAGGCTGCTGGCTCCGAGGCCTCGGATCAGGGGAGGAAGACGCTCACGACTCCTTCACGTGCACAGGCACACTTTGTAAACTTCATCCTCTCCTTACGGCTATAAAAAGGGGAGGACGGGGGGCCCTTAGGAGACAAGCTCTCACGAGCACAATATTGGCATTCCACTCAATCAACCGCGAGGCTTGGGACCAGCGTCCTCTCTTAACCGCTTGTACACCCCTACCTACAAGCACTATGGTGCAAGATAATACAAGTCACCCTCCCCCCACTGGACATAGGGCCTTCTTTTACCCGAACCAGTATAAATCCTTGTGTCCATCTTGCACACCTCCCAGAGTTGGGAGCACGCACCATAAATCTATTAGTTGGCGCTAGGACCACCAGCTCTAGCACCGACAATTTTTGTAGCAGTTTCTCTTTAGAACAGCCTGTAGAAATCAGCCCTATTTCTACAGGCGGTTAACCGCCAGTACAAATACAATTTCTACTGGCGTCAGTAGAAATCAACTATTTCTCCAGTGGACTGCGTACCACTGGATAAACACGACCCAAACGCTGCAAGAGCGTCAGCTACACTGTTACACGAGCATGGACACACAACCACTTTACAGTTTGGAAACTCTGTCAAAAAAATCAAGTTTTGAATCTCGGCTATATATATTACACACCACCAAGAGCATGCAGAAAGGTGATACTGCATTTCTTCCACTGCTGTCTTGACAAGCAATGTATCTGTCTCGAGAACGACTTGTCGAGATGCCCACACGACTACCAGTTGCTCGCAAACCCAACCTGCAGCCTGCAGGCAACCCAAAGTTCGTACATCTGAGCGAATACCAAGTTCGTATGGGTAAAAATGGAGAGTAGGCCTCATGGGTGACACGGGACATGGCCCAATTAAACATGGCCCAAGAATTACTCGGTATATTACTATTGAGTCCATGTTGGCTTATCATGTGACCTTTGATGTTTTTTAATATTTTCTATTTTTAACGCCGATATGTGACCGATATTATTGGCTCACATCCTCTGGCTGCTGGTTTTAGCATAGTTCGGATATTTATGGTCTTACCATTTATATATACACAATATTTTAGTGTATGAAAAAAGATTGGTTTTTGTTGCATTTTGTAATAAAAAACCAACAAAAATAAAATAAAAATATACATTAAAACCACAGAAACTATATTACATTAGAAAATATAGAAATATATTGATATGAACAAACATATATGAATTAAAAAGATTTTATTAAGTCTCTCTACAAAATAACAGCTCCAACCACGACTTATATGTGACAATTTTTAGCTACAAATAGAACATTGCACACATCATACCTAAAGTGTCAATTTTTTATTATTGTACAATGTACATTCAAACTTTGATTTATCATGATATTGTTTTTATTTCTATTGCAAGACATGTACATAATCCTATTGAATATAGGATTCATCAGTTCTTAGCCCATCTGGTTTTTTTATATTATACAGGTAAATTCTTGATACGAGATTAATCAAGTCATCATAGACATCTCATCGTCAATGAACATGTTGTCTATCACTCAAAGCACAGTACTATTACTAAATCCTAGAATATTTGCTCCATGGAAAAATCAAATCATGGACCCATCTCATCTGTTTGTAACACGATCGCAAAGAAGCAAAATTCACGGCCTTTGCACTTGCAACACTTGGGCCTGGACGGCTGGACCCATTTCATCCGTTTGTAACAGTAGCTTTGATTCCTTCGTGACTTTTGACCGGAAAGCAGACAAACGACATGTTTAGTGAATAAAAAAGAAAACATTTCACCAAGAATTCAAATCCGACCTTAGCTCAGTTGGTAGAGCGGAGGACTGTAGTGCTTTGCAGAAGAAATCCTTAGGTCGCTGGTTCGAATCCGGCAGGTCGGATGTTTTTTCCCTGTTTTGTTTTTTTTTTTCCCTTGCCCTGTTGTTTATTTCCATTCTTTTTTATTTGTTTATTTTCTTGCCAAGACTGCCCTTTTTTATTCTGGTTGTTTATCTCTTGCCACAGACTTTTGTTACCCAGAGACTTGTTTATTTTCAAGGAAGCTGATGAGCAGCCGTCACCTTTTTTTTGCTTGTTTTTTTAGTTTTTCCTAGACTTCTTGTTTGAAAGCAAGCTGATGAGCGGCCGCAAAGGTCAGTCAGTCAGTCAGTCATCAGAGGCCGCAAAGATCAGTCAATCAGTTCAGGTAAGCCGCCTTGATCCAAACAGAATATAAGGTCAAGAATAAGCATGGGCAAGGGAAAGACTATCTGATCGAGCTACACTGCATCCGTTATTCCTATATTTTCATAAGATATCTATTTTATATCATAGATATTAATATTTTTCTTCTATAAAATTAATTAAATTTAAAAAGTCTGACTAATATAGATTCTAATTAAAAGTTGAAGCATTTAGATAGAGGAGTATAGTACTCTAGTACGACTATACTCTATACTTCACGTATGACGACAAATAAAAAAGGGACGGAGGGAAGTACCTATGTGGTGTTGCGGTGCACCCGCACACAGTATCCCTCCTGCATTACTTCACGTATCGTAAATGAACAAGTAGCAAATCCGATTTTCTTCTTTTCCGTGCAGTGCATGTGCATCGGAGTCACCCGACTACTCCCTCCATCTTAAAATAACCTACTTTCTTTAATTTTTAAAAACTACGTTTGACTATTTATTTTATTTAAAAAATTTTATATAAATATTATGTATCTTATTATGACTTCTTTTATCATTAGAGATATTTGATAATAATTTGTTTATTTTATAATTTATAGCGAATATTATGTACCTTACCCGGCAGCAGCTGGCACTGGCAGCCGCACGCCCCGTCGTTGCGCCCTAGGGGCCGCGACCGCGAACGGCCGGGCGGCCGGCGGCGGCGTCCCGGCGAGCGAGGAGCCACACCACATGACATGACGACAGCGCGGTGGCGTCCATGCATGCACGCACGCGTGGATGGCCGGCGGCGCGGTGAGGCGTGGCGAGGTGCCTCAGGCCACGTGGATGGCGGCGCAGGTGTCTGTCTGTCTCTGTCTGTGTGGCGCTGCCGCTGTGGGCCCTTCCGGTTGTGTGCGCGCGCTGCTGGTTGTCAGAGCATCAGTAGCCTGCTGCTGCCTGGAGCCCAGGTGGGGTTTGTTCCGGCCACGTGCTAGGCCATCTTTGCGTTGGGTACGTAAGGGTAATCATCCGTGCAGGGCCCACCCACTGCAGTCAGTTCGTTGCCCAACCATGTCTGGGCTATTTTTTTTGCTTAGCAACCGAAAACATGTGTAATAATAACATGGTCACTAATTCAGAAACACTTAACTTCCTACGTTATAAAATAACACGTCAAGCTTTTGTTCTCATTTTCTCGCGAAATCATGGCTAATAAGGTTTTCTTGGCAGAATGTCTGTTTAGATTCCCATAGACATGACCGGTTCTAATAATTTTTTGGGCCCTTGGACAAGAAAAATATATACTGAGGACCCGGCTTGGCATTATAATATTTCAATATAACGATTAAATAAACTATATAGTACTATTAATAAGAGTTAACTCTCAACATATATTTAGTTCATAAAGAGCGACAGTATATCAAAATCAAAGAAGCTAAAAAAATGGTAAATAATTGTTATGGTTACCTCAAATAAACTTGTAGTGCTTTAGTGCTCTTTAAAAAATCATAATCGATTATTTATTTAATGCAGAATCTTTAAGAATAATATTAAGATTAATTTTATTCAAATTATCCTGCTCAATTCTACAAATAGCCAAGCCATTCAATCTTCATATAGAAAATTACGTGCAGCCTGCATGCCTCTCGGTTCTTGTCCCGTGTAGCTTGATGAATCAAAAAATTATTTAACAGATCAACTATTCATTTTTTTGATATCTGACAGACTTTATCTCTATGGATGTGATTTCAAGGTCGAAAACCAAATTGAAGTTGCAAGATCGAAGTAACAGTCTGTAAGTGCCGCAGCAGCAGCGCGCACGCAACCCCTAATAACTGAACTGAAATCACTTGCCGTTCGAGTTATGGTCTTCAACTCTTCAGGCGGAATTGCCTTAAAAAAACTCTTCAAGCGGAATGCTGGTCGCCGAACGGTTCCGCAGCCGCCGCGCTTCTCGCGATCGGGGGCCTGTTCGATCCTCGTGGACCGGGAAACTTTAGGAAAAAGAATTTTTATTCCGGTCTCTGCAAGAGATTTGCACACAATCAATTCTTATTATAAAAGCAACGTCTTGATATTTTTTAAGCTCTCAAAAAACTAAACCAAATGAAGGAAAAATCGAATAACACTACGCACTAAGCCTTTTGAACGACGCTCATCCATGCTTGGCGAATATTTCCATAGCCACAGTCTCCATCATGCGACATGAATAGAAAGGGATGCATCTAGGTCACTCGTGACGATGTGACTACGCGTCGAACTATTGAAACGATGAAGCTAAGCAGACTAGTGCCCACCGCCTTGAATACATGTACTATACATTGGTATACTCATGGGTCCCCAAACGCCATGGTCCTCTGGTTGTCACACAAGCTGCCCCCACAGGGACGGGCCTGCTAATAGATTGTGGAAGCTTGGTGTAATACACGTAGTGGGGCGGGTGGAGGGGCGGCACTGGAGGCAGCGGCGCCCTAGGGCTTCATGCCCTAGGGAGGGGTGGCGGCGGTGGCGAGTAGAAGGCGGCGTAGGGGCACGGCAGGGGGCGACGCCAGGGAGGGAGGAGGAAGGAGAGAGGAGGCACAAGAGATTGGAATAAAGGACTTTCGCCCAATTATTTCTTGATCTAATCCGATTACAATGCTTTGATATTTATAGTCTCAAGTGGACTCTAATGGGAAAGTCTTTATGATCACGGACTTTCTAGTTTTCTAATCTTAACTGCCTAAATAATTAATAATAATAAAGGTAACTTCGTGGTGGAGATCGCGTCAACGGCAATGGGCCACAGTAGAGGGCCCCGTCCCCTTGCTCACTGCGTGCACAGGCGGCGGCGACGGGTGGCCACCGTACCTCCCTCGGTGCCCCACGCCGCCCCCCTCAGGGCGGGCCATGGGGCCCACCTTTCTTGGCGGGATCCTCGCCGAGACCCCTTCCAGTCCCATCGGCTCCTGTAATTTGTCACCGTTTTTGTGACACCTGGCTTCCAAAATCTATATTGGAAGCTCCAAACAGCCACAATTTCCATCCAGTTTATACAATCTACTAGAGAGGATACTCTATGAATTGTGAAATCTGGATTTTAATCGCTAGACTGCTAAAAGTTGGATTACATAAGCTAAATTGGTACTCTTGCTCACCATCCCTCCCCCCCCCAAAAAAAAATCACATTTCCACGATTCAAATTTTATCTCAAAATAAATGAATAGATGGATAAAAGATCACTAACCGGAAGTTCTGTGGACCAGCCTGAGACCAAATAAATAAAAAATTGACTTATAAAAAGCAAAGGACATTCACCCGTTAACGTGTTTATCAAAAAAAGAGCAGTAATTAATAATTTTGGCTCGCTATAATTTTGATCAGACAACGATTGATAGCCAATCAATTAGGCTCAATGTATGATTAGCGGCCTTAGAATCCCTACTCCTGGTTACAAATTATAAAACGTATTAGCAGTCTAAGTATACATAGAAAAACACTAAAGCCGAGTAATTATTTTTATTCTTACCGAGACCACAACTCATCATGTATCGTCACGATGATTCCTCGGCGTGCAGTGCAGTGACGCACGCGCGAACGTCTGCGCCGATGAGATGAGCCGGCAGCAGCTGGCACTGGCAGAGGCACCCCATCGAGGCGCCCTAGGGTCGTCGGCGACCGGCCCGCGGTGGCGCCCATGCCCATCGATGCACGAGGCGCGAGCGCGGTGGCCACGTGGAGGTGGAGGAGCAGGTGGCCGTGTGGGCCATCCCTGAGCCGGTGGGGTTTGCCTTTTGTTGTGGTTCGGGAAGACCCAGACTTCGGTCGGTTGGCCCGCTTGCAGCACAGTGGGCCAGACCGGCAGCGCGCTCGGCTCTTGCTTGGGCTCCATGACCAACCAACCATCATGTCTTCCCGGCTGAATCAGATTTATTCATTTATTCTCAGATTTTGCTCAAAATGAAAATCAGAAATTCAACAAAAGAAAAAAAAGCCCGTGTCTTTGAACGAACGGGCAGGAGAAAATGTCCTGCTTATATGTTTGCGACAAAGGATCTAATTAAATGAGGCACTAAATCAAATTATGTTTAGCTCTACTAACTCGCACAAAAAAAAGGTAGTTCTCTCTACCAAATGAGCACAGAAGAGCACATATATAAATAAAAAACCGTGTAATAATGATGCGGTGTCACAAGTATTATTGTTT